>JACEII010000001.1:8240812-8319236 GCA_014332785.1 Antheraea mylitta
ATAACTAAAACAAAATGTAATGAATAAACAACTCCTGAAGCAAATATATGATGTTAAAAATACACTATTATATTTCTATCCCTATCCTTAAAATTAGACTTTTAGCGTATCAGAACTGCCTAAAACAGAAGTGCTCAAACGATCGATCGCTAGTGCTTTTTGAGTGGTTCTCGACTAAAATTTGACGATATAGAACTATTTACATATTTTGTTTTTTTAGATAGACAACTAAAAGAAAATGAAATGAATAAACAACTAGAATTTATTTTATCCAAAATTTGGCCAAAATAATCGCCTTATCACTTTCATTTATAGTATTTTGCTGGAATTATCAACATGTAGGTCCTAGACTAACCCAGATGCCAATCCTGCATGACACATACTTATAGCCTATCAGAGTCGATTGATAGTAGTTTAAAAATATTGAGGTGGATCGCCAGTAGTTTAAGCATGAGCACCTCTGGCCTAAAATAGTTAAGATGACTTAAATAGTGTTTGCTGTATTTGGTATTCCTTACCTGATAGTTAATTAGAAAATAGAGGTAAAATTATTAAATTCGAATATATTTTGGACCGAGCTACTAAATTTGATAAACCTATCATAGGGGTACGTTAAGTTCCTATGCGTATTTAGTTACCTATAGCCATTCGCCTGATATTTTTTGGATCTGGATACTTGTTTCTAAGGTATCGTCATTATTTATGGACTACGCCAAGCACCATATTGACAAGCAACTACTATGCAATAACTTTACCTAGCTGGATTTTTTTTTTTCGAAATGTCTACGCTATTGACCCATCAGGGTCTTAACAGCTTCACCGGACTACTAAGGCGAGCGCTTAAGGCACTCAGCCGATTTTATTTTGGCAACCAGCTCAAGGGTACACGGCACACCTCGGCTTGGCTGTTGCCTGTTGCATGCAAAATCGCGACCTATCTTAGCTAACCTAGCTAACTATTCATATATGTATGAGTTGATGAAACGTATATGTGTACCAAGTATACACGCCTCAACAACTCCTCCATATATTTATTATCGGAAAATTGAGAGTTTTTCAGTTCGATAAGGGAAAAAAGTAAACCCATCCACTTTCATGTGTAGGCGTGTAGGCGTGCACGTGTGTGGGGGTGATCGTGTAGTGTTATTGCAGTGATGTATATTTGTGTGTCACTGTATCGTGCAAGCAACGCACTCAAGGGCTCCCTACCGAGGGATCGAACCTAGGCTTGAGCCGCTGCCGTGGGAGGCCTAATCGGGTGTGCGGGAGCGAAATTAACCTCCAGACCACGGCGGCGTGATCTGTGGTTACGCGGGCGTGGGCGTGAGCACGCTCTGTTTCGAGGGACAGGCTGGTACTGATCGTTCGCTGACGTGATTAAATCAGGAGGGTCGGTAAAAATGCATCGCGGACGTCTTTTATAACGCGCAGCATTAGGTACGGGTTCATAGTTTGCGGCGGTTACCACTAACGGATTGGGATGATTCGCGGCTTTTTCAAAATAACTAATCGTAAGTCATTTTACGTACGCCCAAATAGAAGGGATCTCTAGGTCTCTATAGAGATCGACTCTCCGAATATACCACGGATCACCGGTCACTTTAAGTAAAACACGATTTTGGAGAACCTGCAGCTTATGAAAGTTATCTTTGGACATATGCGCAAAAACGGGGCAACTATATGTCATCACGGGACGGATACACGTCTTATACAAAGCTTGTGTCTGAGGGACATCTTACTCTTATGACAAAGCAACGGATGGAGGCGACCCAAGACCATAGCGGCTTTGTTTCGCACTCTGTCTATATGTGAATTGAACTTTAAATGTTTATCTAATGTAACACCGAGATATTTGACCTCTTCGACCCAAGGGATATTGATTCCGTATAGCATGATGGGCTCAAATTTATTAGCGCGACCTAGCTGGATCAAAAATTGTATTCCTTTGTAGTGTCTCTTAACACAAATATTAACCAATTAAAAGCAGAGTTAGATGAAAAAAAAAATGTCTTTTTGTTTATCTAAATTGAGAAATGTATAATAGTTCCATTAAATTAGAAAATTGATTCAAAATAAAAGGTTTTTTTTTTTATATATGTTACTGTCAATAGGGTAAAAGCATTGAAATGTATGCTAGTGGCGCATATATTCTGGATGTTTTTTAATTACTCTACTGGCTGATTATAAAAACAATGTGAGATAATCTCTACATGTTCAAAAATTGTCTTGTAGTACTAATATATAATATAGTGGTATATAGACTTATTTTCGTTGTTTGGAGTCCAATGAAGATCTCGTTAAAATGAATTCATCCATTTCAACAAACAAACAACAAACACTTCAATTTTTTGTATACATTAAATATTGGCAGTTATAATACTACTAGCTTTTGCAAACGACTTCAGCCGCGTGACATAATGACTTTGGGCTAACGAACACGTAGCGGCATCTCTCAAAAGGAAAAAAAACCTCGATTTTGAAACATTGTTCATTGGTGCTCCGCTCCTCTTGGTCTTAGCGTAATTAAATATAACTTTATATCATTCCTCGATAAATAAGCCGTCTAACACTGAGATAATTTTTCAAATCGCAAGGGAATCTTATATATTTCCATAGAAATTTTCATCTCCTACTTCCTATTGTTATTTTAAAACCTTACAAACTATGAATGTTATATTTATTAATATCGAATCAACAGTCTAATAAGTAAGTATCAAACTTTTAGGTCTAAAAATGACTATACGACTTTTTCATCCCCCTTTTCAACCCGTTATAATCCTTTTTCTCATTAAAAGTACTTTTTACTTTCGCATTTATAATATTAGTAAGGGCTGATAAGGATATAATAAATTTATCCCTCATTATAATCGCTATAAAGTAATAAAGTTAAACATGAAATTTCTTTTATGCATACCTATTATAATATACCAACTACTAATGACCAAGTATATTAAGTAAATACAGAGTTTATTATTTATTTTATTACAGATTATAAAGAATATTTTAAGAATTCATTCATGCATGATCATTGACGAATAAATTTCTTTTTCTTCTAAAATCGGCGACTGAAATCGAAACGATGTTCTTTTAGATTCTAAACTATAATCTTCACTAACCGAAGTAGATGTCTCCAGTTTATTGACCCTTTCCATTATATCAAAGAGGTTAGAATCAGCAGATTGCAAATCTTTACGTAACACTGCTATGGTACTTTGCAACTCGAGCACTGAATTAATTTTAGAATCAATTTTGACTAACTTCTCTTGAATAGATTCGCGTGCTTTTCGAGTTTGGCTCAGTTGTTCGTCGACTCTTGTTGATATCTCACGTTTTAGGTGTTTAAAATTTCTTTCCAAGGTGCTGCCGTTGTTGGAATCCCGCTTGCTCTTTTCGCCAGTATTCGTCGAGAGAGTACGATATTTATATCCAGGACTGCGCGTCGTGTAACAACTCTTATGGAATATAATAGACATAATCAAAATTTTATGGAATTAACTGATTTTAAAACGTTTTATTGAATACTTACTTTTTGTGATTTTTTATGTATAAAATTTTTACAATTTATTTATTGACTGTTCATGAAAGTGACATAGGGAAATTCATAGATAATATACGAAACAGCCATAGATTTATAACCTATAGATTGCTGACATAATGTTATTTTCATACCTACGTGCAATTATATCACAACTATATAGATACGTCATAAGTGTAGTCCGGTGGAGCTGTAAAGGCCTTGCTAGGTCAATAGCGTCAGTTCGAGAAAAAAAAATCAATATTATAAGAATTACACAGCGCCTTATTAAAACTTGGCTAATTAATTTACTTCTGACGACTACCCGTCAATCCGCCCGTATCTAAGCAACATATTACTATTTCTTTTCCACCGCCGATATTGATTATATGCCATCTTACCTCCACATTTTATCTAAGACTGTGCGGCGTTACAATATTACTTTACTTAAGTGTGTGTTATCGTACTATTTATTTTGTCAAAATATTAGGTAGCTAACGTATCTTTAGTTATAATATCATCGTCTAAGTGTAGGTATCGCCTGTAATTTAATCTATGGTTTCAATAGATGAATAAATGCAGGTGTAGGAAGACATCGTCATGCATTACGATCTCTCGGGCTGCGTGACGATACACGGAACACAATAACTGGGTCGGCGGTCCTTATGCACATCAAAGGAGTTTAGCTGACGCTAAAATCAACTTATTGGAATGATATGATAACGTTTTATTTACGCCTTTATGGAAATAACTTTTGACGTTAATTGTAGGGCGCCAATAAGTCGAAACTTCGTCACGCAAATATGGGAGTAGTAAGTATTAGAAATAGTATCTCATATGGATCTTCTCGTCTCACATAAAAAAGTGTTTAACGAAATGTATGAGAACCCAATTACCAAAATGGCACTACTATTGCTAGTCGATTATATTACGTAAACAAAAGATTTTGTGAAAATTGAATTAGCCTACTGGTTATAACAACAAAACTCTAACAAAAAACAAGTTTTGGGACTTTTTTTAATAACCATTATGTAGAGAAATTACAGATTAATTTGTGTGTTCCTTCAACTTTTTTCTTTAGTTCCAGCAGCGCCATCTACGGTTACTTATATTTTCAGTGATACTTCTTATATAAACAGGTAAATTTACACTGAACAATACCATCGATACCCTCCTACACCATTTTATTAAATGCGAAGATAGATGGCGATATTCTACATTCTATTTTAATTTTAATATTTCAAATCAACGCGGGCTGTTCTTTGTTTTACAATGAACTCGATATAATGAGACGAGACTGACAAAAGTAAGATTAATTAAATAAAAATTGTTTTTTACAAAATGACCAAAAAGTTTCGAAAGCGTTATAAAGTGAAATTGCATGTAAAATACGTAATCGAAGAATAATAAAATCTGCAAAGATAAAGAATATGTAAAATAGTATCGTACTATTACGAATTTCTATTTTTGTAACGTTTATCTATGTATATGGACAATGATAAATATTTCAATAATTCATCATATCGCCGTCGCAGCGCCATCTATTCGTCAAAGTAGTCTTATTACATCCGTACCTCTTGATTTAATTTGAGAGGTTTATAAATTAGTACAATAAGACATATTATACAATACATACATATGTACAGAGAAATATGATAGTAAAAATAATAATAATAACTGTGTAAAATAATACTTACAATGCCATCTTTAGTATAAACGTAACAATTTTATTATGTATTAGAAAAAATGCAAAGCTTCTGGACTTATTCAAACTTCGTTTAAGATAAAACCAATAGATGGCAGATAATTGATATATTTTACGATAGTAGTATTTAGTGTTTATTATTCCATTTACAATTAGTTCCCCCTTAGTCTTTACTTATAAGCAGTAGATTGCAATATATTTTGGATTACATGATTAAACATTAGATATGAAACCTGTAAATATTGAATAAATAACATCCTAAGAAATACACTATTCCAGACATGGGTAAATGTAGGAAATAAATACATCACTTCATGATAATTACCAAAGAAAAAACATTTTCTTAGATTTTCGATTTTAATAACTAGTTAATCGATTTTAAATACCGATAATACACACTTTTACTAAATCTAAAGATAAAGAGAATCTTACACATGATACCTAATACATTCTTTTTTTTTTCGAACTGACTACGCTATTGACCTAGCAATGTCTTAACAGCTTCACCGGACTACTAAGGCGAGCGCTTGTGGCACTCATCCGATTTTATTTTGGCAACTAGCTCAAGGGTGCACAGCACACCTCGGCTTGGGCTGTTGCCTGATGTTGCATGCAATTTACGACATTTTTCCTTTTTTTTTTTTTGTTTTTTTTTTTTTTTTACGTGGGGAAATCCATTATGGATACCCACCCTCCCGGGGGAGAGGATGGGCTATGTCCGACTCTCACGGACTAAAACCCCACGGTGTACCGACAGACCGTGTTGTTGGGGCGGCAAGGGATCGTTCTAGCTAATCAACCTTGTAAAGCCGCCCCAACGGTCCGCCCGGCGAAAGGTGGCCGCCGGGCTCCTACTTATAGAGAGGCAGCTGAGTACACACCAGCTGCCTCCCCTCGTCCGCCGGACCTGTGCAATGAGGGGATGAGCCCCCCGACTACATCTCCTCAGGTCCGGCTACAGTGGCAGGAGGAGTTGGGCAAAGCGCCGCCTCCTCCTGCCGGTCCTCCGTTGGCGGAGACGGCCACTTATAGGATCTGCCTCGCGGGCCCTCTCCGCCGCCTCCTTTTGCGAGATGACCTCTTCGCAAAAAGAGGCCACTGCTCGCCACGCCTGTTCGCTGCCGAGCATGGCGGAGACCACACTCGGCAGCGACAAATTCCCCCCTACCGCCGCCGCCAGAGTGCGGCGCTGTCCCTCCCACGCAACACACTCAGAAAGCGTGTGCTGCGCGGTGTCTTCCTCAGCGCCGCACTCGTGACAGGCGGCGGTCGGCTCCCTACGAGCGATCCGGTGCAGGTACCACCCGAAACAACCGTGCCCGGTTAGTACCTGCACCAGCCTGAACGTCAGGGAGCCCCAACTCCTCCCTATCCATTCTCGCAGGACCGGGCGGACGGCGTCGACGGTGTACGTCCCGAAACGCGCGTCCGCCAGGTCCTGAATCCACCTTTCTAGCGCCCCATCCCTATACTCCCGCCTCTTGGTCTCTATCTCTCTGGGAGCCGGAGGCTCCCCACTACGCTTTCTTGCCGCCGTGAATTCGTACACGGCGGCGAGAACCCCAGCTTCCAGCTCCAGGGAAGGGAGCCGGCAAGCGTGAAGGCCGCCACCGAGGACACCGTCTGGTACGCCCGGATTGCCCTCAGTGCCACCGTACGCTGCGCACTGCGTAGCGCACGCACGTTGGCGGCACCGAGGGCGTCTGCCCAGACCGGTGCCCCGTAGACAGCCATCGCCCGCACGACTCCCATAAAAAGTCGGCGGCACCCGGCGCCCGGCCCCCCAATATTGGGGAGCAGCCGACCGAGTGCCGCCGCCGCCCCAGCAATTCGCGGTCCGAGCCCCGCAAAGTGGGGCTCGAAACGCCAGCGCCCGTCCAGGGTGAGGCCCAAGTACTTCATTTGGGCCCCCACCCTGATCCGGGCGCCCTCCACCATTATGTGGGCCCCAGGTGGTGGCCCCCGCCGAGGCCCGTGAAAAAGAATGGCCTCGGTTTTCTCGAGGGCCACCCTGAGGCCCACCCTCCTTATGCGCCTGACCACGAGAGTTGTGGCCATCGTGGCCAGGCGCTCCACCTCCTTCCAGTCTTCCCCCTGGGCTACGACTAGGGTGTCATCCGCGTAACAGATGAGCCGCGCTCCATATGGAAGCGCGCCGCGGAGCACCCAGTCGTAGCCCATGTTCCACAGGAGCGGCCCCAGGACCGACCCCTGTGGAACCCCCCTCCTCGTCGCCCGCTGGACCATTCGCCCGTCGCCATCCACGTAGGCGACCTCCCTGTCCTCGAGGTACGCCTCCAACAACCGCCGCAGATACGGGGGCACTCCGAAATAGTGGAGAGCCTCCCGTATGACAGCGTGCGGCAGGCTGTTGAAGGCGTTGGCGATGTCCAGGGACACCGCCAGAACCCTTTCCCCCTGGGAGGTCGCCTCCGCGGACAGTGACTTCAGGAGGCACAGGGCGTCCACTGTTGAACGCCCTGCCCGGAAGCCATACTGCGCGTCCGACAAATTTGGCCCCACTCCCTCCAGGTGCTGGACGACCCGGGAAGAGATGACCCTTTCCAATGCCTTCCCGGCGTCGTCCAGCAGGACGAGGGGCCGATACCCGGACGCGCAGTCCGGAGGGCGGCCCTCCTTTGCCATCAGGCAGAGCCGCCCCAGCTTCCAGAGCTTCGGAAACCGTCCGACCGCTAAACATCGGTCGAACAGCTCCCGAAGCCATCCCCCAAGATGGCCCAGCGCAATGCCGAGCACCCGGCCCGGGACCCCGTCAGGGCCGGGCGCTCTCCGCCGGTTGAGGAGGCGTTCGACAGCCCTCCCCATCTCCTCCTCCGTAATTGGGGGAGGACCGTCAGACACTTCCTCAGCTTCCTCCAGAGGTGGAGGCATGGGAGGAGCCGGTAGCAGCGGAGGATCGGGGAATAATTCTCCCACGACCCTCGCCACCACCTCCGGCTGGAGAGTCTCCGTCACCGGGGGCGCCCAAGATCGTAACTTCTTACGTACGATCTGATACGGGCGCCCCCAAGGATCGCCCTCCACCGTTTGCAGCAGCTCCTCCCATGCCGCTTCCTTCGCCCGGCTGATGGCAGCCTGCAGGGTCTTCCTGCACTCCCTGTAGCTGCCATACAGCCGGGCCTCCTCCTCAGGGTCCCGATGCCGCCGTCGGCGGCTGCGCCCGAACAGCCGCCGGGCCGCGGAGCAGGCCGCCCGGAGATCGGCGATTTCCGGCGACCACCAGTACACCGCCCGTTTATCTGGGCGGTGTACGCTCCGTGGCATCGACGCGTCGCAAACCTCCGTGAGGGCACCACGGAGGCGGGCTGCGGACGCGTCGACATCGTCCTGCGGGGGGGGCATGGCCCACGCCTGGACGATGGCCGCTTCTTCCGCTAGTTCGCGGTTTAGGCGGCTCACCGCCCAACAGGGGAACTTCGCGCCCCTCCGGGGGCGGGTGCCAATCCTGGCTTGGAAGGTGGAGACCTCGAACCTGATATATCGATGGTCCGAAAGGGTCTCCACCTCCTCAAGCACCCTCCACCCCCGGACACGGCGTGCGACAGACGGGGTGGCAAACGAGACGTCTACCACAGACCCCCCGTTCTGCCGCACGCACGTGTGGACATCCCCCTGGTTGAGGAGGGACAGCCCCACTTCGGCTGCCCACTCCTCAACGGCCATGCCCCTCAGGTCCGTGGCTGCTCCTCCCCAGGTCCTCGATTTAGCGTTTAAATCGCCCACGAGGACCACGGGGAGCGGCGACAACCGTCTGACAGCTCCCTGCAGGGAGCCGAGGAACGCCTCGAACTCCCATAGGGGCTTGTTAGGGGAAAAGTACGCCCCCACAATGGCGTACTCTCCCCAGACGGCTGCCACGAACCCGGCACCCCGCTCTCTCACCGCCAGGGGCGAACCTCGGCCGGCCACGATCGCCACGGAGCCAGTCCGGTCCCCAACCCACTGCGGCTGGGAGGGAACATAGTACGGCTCCGCGGCGACCGCGAGTCCAATACCCCACTCCACCACTGACTGCACGAACAAATCTTGTGCAGCGGCGGAGTGGTTTAGGTTCGCCTGGAGGAAGCTGCGTATGGTGTGCTCCATTAGTGGTCCATAGCAACTTCCTCCTGCCTGGCGGCGGCCACCCTTGGACCTGTTCCCAGAGCGTGGGGGTCCCTACCCTTCATGGTGGGGGGCCTGCATATGCGGCTCCCCATTACGTGCCCAGAGGGCCTGCCAGCATCTGCGCAGATGGCGCAGCGGGCCGCCTCCACCCTACACTCGGCCATTTTATGGCCCGCCGCGCCGCAGCGGTAGCAGGCTTCACCCCTGCTAGCCGAGGAAGGGCACAAAGGACGGGTGTGCCCCAAACCCATGCACCTAAAGCAGCGCATGGGTCGCTCCTCCAGCAGATGGACGCGCACAACGCTCCACCCTATCAGGAGCTTACCCACCTGTACCAGCTCCCTAGCCGCCGCCGCAGGGAGCGTTAAGTGCACGACACCTAACCCACCCCAATTTCTTTTTATCTCCCCGACCTTCACCTCCGCCCCCTTGCAGTTGGCCTTCGCCGCCACGATCGCCTGGACCTCGTCCTGAGACACCGAATCGTCGAGACCGACGATCCGGATGTCCACTTTCTTAGTCGGGACGGCGACCGTGGCGATATCTGCCAACACGCCTTCCAGTTCCCGGGCCAGTTCAGCGGCCTTCTCCTTGTTGTGGCCTGGGAGCTCGATTTTCCGAGCTCCTGTGGCCGTCGGCCTGACTCGCACGTCCTCAATGCCCATAGCCTGCAGGGCCACGGTTTCCCGAGCCTTCGCCAGTACCTCCCTGTACCCGACCCCCTTGGTAGCTGCGCCATCCTGGAGCGTCAGTATGACCGCAGCCGATTGAGGGACGGGTGGCAACTTCTGCCCTACAGGTTTCTGCGGGATCTTGACAGCCGTCGAGGCAGGCGCCACTGGTAGGGCCTTCGCCATCTTCTTCTTCCGGCCCACTACGGTGGCCCAACAGGCGTTGGCAGCCGCCACGGCGGGAGGCGCCGCGGTGGGAGCCGGTAAATCGGCCCATGACAGCCCCAATGGGGCAGAGCTCTGCTGTGACGCCGCTACTCGCGCTGCATGAGCCCTCCCGTCAGCCTTTGCCGGTACTGCATTGGCCGCACCACCGCCTTTCCTCTTGTCCGCTTCTAAGTGTGGGCGAACAGATGCCTCCGGAGGAAGTCGCCTCTCTACGTCCTCCAGGCGTGCGCTCAGCATATTAGCGACCCTGAGCTAACATAAGCTAAGCTACATATTCATACTTATATGAGTTATTGAAACATATATGTGTACCAAGCATACATACCTCGACAACTCTTATATGTATTTTGTGTCGGATAATTTTTCTAAACTATTTCAGTTCGATAAGGGAAAAAATAAAACCCTTCCACTTTTATGTGTAAGCATATGTGCGTGCACGTGTGTGGAAGTGATATGTGTAATGTTGTCACAGTGATGTAAGATTTTGTGTCACTGTATCGCGCGAGCAGCGTACTCAAGTGCTCCTCGCCGAGGGAACGAACTTAGGCTTAAGCCGCTGCCGAGGGGGGCCTAGCCTAATACATTCTATTTCCCCGACTATTTCTAATTGATAATTTTCAAGTACCTAAAGTCCAATTAAGACAGACTAATGCGAAAAGGATGAAGAAATTGATGATAGCATTACAGGGGTATTATAATAACAAGTCAACTTAGATCTCTCCAATTTTTTTCTGTCTTATTTCTATGAATGTATTTTTATCAATAAGCAGATTGCCGACACTATCCACATTTCACTGTATTTTATTGCATTGCATTTTCATTACAAAATCACATTGGCTATACTTGTTTCTACCGCAAAGCAATGGCACTTGTGGCAATAGTGTGTTTGGGCCCAAAATATGTTTACGGTAACAATGACTGGATACGTTAAATCTCTAAATCTTTTCTGTGTAATAAAGTAACGTGTTAATTAGAAGTACTTAAGTGATTATAACAGTATATCATGATTGGCCTCAATAGAGTCGCAGTCCTAGACACTAACAGGGCAACTAAGGCTCCCAGGGGCGCCTCATGCGTAAGTATCAATTGTGTTGATGCTCTCGCAGTTAAATCTTGTGCCGAATCTCTTTTGACCTTTATTAGTCCACTACTTTACATCCAGTTTACTGGCCAGATTGGGTTACCAATTTAAATTAATAAATATAAGGTTCGAACCTGTGGATGTTGAATAGATATTCCATCGGTTAAAACGCTTTACCACGACGACCTGTTACATCCACTTATCACTCAATAATCTGAAATAAAATCTTCGTCTAATTAGAAGTTAGTTATAGAAAACAATGAAACTCAGTAAACGTTTAATTTAAGACGGAATAACTTCAAGGTCATCTGCAGCTAACCAACTTGCTACTTCCATAAATGGGATCTATAATGGATTAATATCTTGTGCATTCGACATTCAGATTACAAAATTTTCAAGGTCTAACCAGATATGGATAACAACGAATTTAGTAGGCAATTTAATAATTTAAGAACAGTGTATTTTAGGTGAAGTTTCTGTATTGTGTAACAAAGTATTCCGGCGTCGCTCGAAGGTGAAATATTGGGGTTTAGACAGATGATGAATCTGAATTTATGGTAAGTGGAAAAAGCATGCCGTAGATACAAAAATATCTATAATATTATACCTATACTGGTAATGTCTCTAACAGTATTCTTTAAATTAATAGTACTATATAACACGATGAGGAAAACACGCCTTAGCTCCCACTATATTATTTATTGGGTGTTTTGATTTTTTATATTGTATTGTATTTTCAGTGTATACGTTTATTTCCTTGACACGCTCTGTAGTATATCTGGTTTGATGGAATCTATATTATGAGGTTTATTTTTTCCTAATTTTTTTTTAACTTCATTAGTTTAATTTAACCGAGTGGATAGACACAAAATATATGTTTGTTGAGTCCGTGAGACACACATGCTGATACACACATGTGCCTCACTAATTCTTAGTTAGTTTAGTTTAGTTTTGGTAGATTCGCGATATTGCTAAGCCAACAGCCTAATCCGAGGTTCGGCCACTTTAGCACCATTGAGTTTATTGCCAAGCAGTTGAGTGTCATAAGCACTCGTTGTATTAGTCCGGTGAAACTGTGAAGAACCATCAGACCAATAGTGTTAGTAAATTGAAAAATGAATGAGATCTCGTTATATTCGTCTTTTGTGTGAACAAAAAGTGAAGATTGTTTCTCTTTATTATTAATTTTACTTGTTAAATCAATATCAATATATTCAAACAGATGTGCATTATTTAGATTGCCGACCTTTCAACTATATCGTTATAGTAATAGAACAATCTTATAGTTTTTTTTTTTCGAAATGTCTACGCTATTGTCCCAGCAAGGTTATAGCAATCTTATAGCTATATATTCGCTAGGTTACTATCGATTCTCATAATAAAGTGTTCTAAAATATTACATAATAAAAATAAATTACAACTCGAATACTACAATAGTTATGTCACAGCAAAAAAAAAAAAAATTGTATGAATATGATCGCTTTCAAAATCCTCTATTCATAGACCACTTGAAGATACCACATAAAAACTTACATAAAAACAATAATTTAGTTTCATACTTGGGCATATTCACAATGAAAAGATAAAGTGTGGTGTTGCTTTTTTTGTAATCCATTGTGTTTCTCAACAAAAGGTCCGAGCAGGTTGGGTGTTTTGGGACTGTATTATTTCGAGATAAATTTATATTTGATGAAGTGCAAAAGTCGAGCCTTTTGACAGTGTTTCGGTAAAATTTGTGATTTGGGTACAATGTGGGACACAATGCTTTGTAAAGGCTTTTGCACACATGGAACCAATATGTCCTTTCGGCTTTGTTGAAACATACTAATGAAAATTGTGGGAATTTCGAGGCGAGTACTATATAATTTATAAAATTGTGTTATCTGTTGCCTTTACTAACATTCTAAAGCCGAACAGTTTGTTTGTTTGAAGGCGTTATGCTCAGGAACTAAGGGTCCGATCTGTTAGATAACTCATTTATCGAGGTAGGTTTTAAACTACATATCACCACGCTAAGACCAATAGGAGCTGAGCACCAATGAAGAATGTTTCAAAATCGGGGTTAACATACATATTATTTAAAAATATTTTCACCTTAAAGGACGTTGTTAATTAAAGATAGAGTTAGCCCAAAGTCACTATTCCACTACGAAGTCGCGGGCAGAAGCTAATAATAAATTTAAAAACACAAGTCACATCATCATTTCATGTCACTTGTAAGAGAGGGGTCTTGGATGGTCATAGGCCTCGTTAAGAAGAAAGTATGGGCATAATCACCACACCAGCCCGCGACGTATTAGCGGTTTCAAACCCTAAGAAATCCAATTCAATATTTTCCTAAACACAGTGCTATTACGAGAACATTTCTCAGGTTCGGGTTTCCTCACGATGTTTTCTTTCAGTGGAAGCCCATATTACCAATTTAAATTAGTAACCGTACGCGAGTTTCGAAAACTTCGTTGGTCCACGACGGAGTTCTAACCTGTGGACATCGAATTGAATAGGTATATCTACCAACTTTGTAATTATAGTATAGTGTAAATATTTTCATGATTGTGTGTACATAGTAATCTCCGGAACGATTGTTCCGGTTTCATAATTCTTTACAAACTCTTAAACTATATTATCCCTGAATGGCATACGTTTATATTTAATTTTTCATGCGAGCTAAATCACTGGCGATTGCTAATTTCACATATAGTGCTATTTATCTACCTAATCATGAGATTGAA
Organism: Antheraea mylitta; assembly: GCA_014332785.1. Lineage (NCBI taxonomy): Eukaryota > Metazoa > Arthropoda > Insecta > Lepidoptera > Saturniidae > Antheraea > Antheraea mylitta. The sequence goes on from JACEII010000001.1 coordinate 8,254,872, forward strand.
ATATATATTGATATTTAAAAGTTTTTTTTTTTACTTTAAAATCACGATACAAAATCTTAGAAGTTTCTCACAATAATTTTACAAAAGTAAAGTCAAATGCAACCAATGTTATTCGTATGTTTTCCTTTTTTAATTCAACAGCGGGCACGGTGGACGTTATCCCGCCTTGATAATAAATTAAAACTTGATAAATAATGTACCTAAACCTTCCTCATGAATCACTTTATTTACTGGTGAAAACTGCATGAAGATCCGTTCAGTAGTTTTTGAGTTTATCACGAACAGATAGACAGATAGACATACGTGGCATAGAACTTTGGTATATAATATATAGTGATAATTTATTTCTCGTTTATGGTAAATCTTTAAATTCATATACTATTTACCTGGTAAACTTATATTAAAAGTAAATTTAAATTCTCATTTGTCCACTCTCCTACAAAAATATTTCAATAGCGTAAAATTATTGACGCCCATCTAAAAAAAAAAATAACCTGACAATGTAACAAAACCGTTTTCAAGTTGCTATTCAACGTTTATTGCTCCCTTCAATAGAAGTCATTCGGCACAGCCCTTTAAGAGACAAGCGCCACCTCTCATGCTATTGAGATTTTTTTTTGTAAATACTGTAGTAAAAATTTTGTGGAGCAGGTTGCTAGTACAACTGCCTACGTCGTGCCGTGTCGGCCGGTGATGTCACAGGTATAGATTTTTTGTTCGAATGGTCTTCCCCAAATTCAATATTCTGTCGTCAGGTAACTGCGGGTTTGAGTACAATACAAAGGAGTTATTTAGAAACTGGGTGTGCAGATTAGCTTTAGTTTATACGGAACGATTAATAATAACTATTGGCCGTGTAGTCGTCGACCATAGTTCATTAATTTTTAATTATTAATATAAAGTAACAATAAACATCTTTTTCCAAAAAATATTATTCTTAACACTAAAACTCGTCTTGAGAAGTTGATGAGAAAGATGTAGTTAACTGTTTTGTCTCTATCTGTTTATACTAGGTGACTATTTAAAATCACCCTTTACATTTAACACATTTAATATATAAAATAAAAATATTACACAAATTCTAATAAACAACAAAGAGAACCTTAGTTGAAGTTCGTTCTAAAACTTTGAAAAATATGGGAACGATACATTTAAACGTAATTTATATTTAGGTTCAATGAACATTAAAGGGACGCTTTTTAAGGTTTCTAGGTAGTAGAGCCACGCTGATGCCATTATTGGTTTCAGAATGAATGCGTCGGCTCGTCCGGGGTACTGTCACCCTCTTACAGAAAACCGATGTGAAGTAACAGTGCTTGCATTGTAGCGTTTCGTCTGGTCAGTGAGAGCTCCGGATGCCCACCTCTCTTCACCTTCCTCCTCTTCTCTTCTGTTCTTCCCCCCTCCCCCAACACAGGCTGGGAGCGCACTTGCGACTCCCCTGGTGTTGCAAGTGTATATGGACGGTGGTGATCACTTAACTTTAGGAGACCCACCTGTTTGTTTGCCTCTTATGATATAAAAATATACAATTGAAAAAAAAAAGTTTTTGTGGTTCTATTCACCAATATAGTATCCAATCAAACTTTATAGTTATTTTGATAATTTAATACAGGTCAGAATTTCACTACACGAAATTATTTCATTTCTTAGATATTACAGATTTAAAACTAGGCACAATAAAAAAAAGTTGAGTTACGACATTCAAGAAGCATCTTAATTTTTAATCTGATAAACTTTAAATTTGTTCCAATGACATTACAAGCAAAAAGGTATTGGTTCTAAATATGGTTTTTTTTTTCTCGAACTGAATACACTATTGATCTAGCAAGGTCTTAACAGCTTCACCGAACTACTTCTAAATATGGATCTAAATCGTTAAGCATTTATACGTCACGTCAGTACTATGTACCCATGCGAAGCCGAGCCGAGTCGTTAGTAAAATATAAAGTATCATTAATGTATGCGAGACACTTAATTTTAAGAGAAATTTGAAACGCACACGTTTCTACGTCTCGCCTTGTCTAGACCGGGGGCGTCCACGAAACATTCCGAGATAGTAATACGAAACCTCTTTAGAATAAGAAAAAAATGTAAATAATGTCGACTATGCTCTTCGGGAGTTATCTTTTTTGTGAGGCCTCTCATAGTTGATCGGTTTTACTGGCGTCAGTTCGGGTGCCATGTACGGCAATAAAAATTACTTGTTTTTTTACCGGCGCCGCGCCGCTACATTGTTCGACGAGTAGGAGAGTCCAATAAAAATTGGGTACAAAATTAGAACGCATATGTTATACAACATTAATTAATATCTGTGTACGAGCAATTGCCTCACTCGGCGCTTATGCAAACGTTTCATAAGCATTCGTAGCGATGTCTATTTTTAGAACATTTAAGTAATGTTTATTATTAGTCATGAACATATTTATAAACGAACTCTGTGTTATATGTGAATAATGAGATTGTACATTACGAAGGCGAAATGTGATTACAAACTGTAATAATAATTATTTATTAATCAACTACAAAAAAGAGATTTACAGTTCCGTTTTATTTTTAAAGATGTTTCTTACTTCAGAATTTTATCTATACTAGTCTATACTAATATTATAAAGAGGTAAAGTTTGTGACGTTGTGATCTTGTGACGTTGTAGGGGGTAATCTCAGGAACTACTGGTCCGATTTGAATAATTCTTTCCGTGTTATATAGCTCATTCACCGAAAATGGTTATAGGCTATATATCATCACGCTAAGACCAATAGGAGCGGAGCGCAGATGAACAATGTTTCAAAATCGGGATGTTTTTCCTTTTTGGGAATTGCTGCGTGTTAGTGTATCTATTCCACGCGAACGAAGTCGCGGGCAGAGGCTAGTTAGTTATATATCGATTTGGAAAATTATTTTTTATTAAGAATGGAGTTATATATTAATAGCATTGGACTTAGAATTTTGAAGATACACTTGGATACTGTTTCAAGTTTTTTTTTTTAATTTAATAAAATGGAAAATGTGCAACACAAAGTGTAAGTCGATCAATTAATTTGAAGAACTTACTTGTACTCCTGTCTCCCTCCCTCAATTTTTAAATATTTTTTTTTTCAAGTCAGTTACTTTTTTTTATAATATTTTTCAAATGTTATCTCGCATATAAGATAGTAACAAACACAACAGAAAAATAATTAACCAAATGATGCAGCTGCTCTTAAGTGACGCGCTTACATACATTCGGCAATTGATTTTTACTTATGTATATTGCAATTTGCACATATGCATCCTGTCTTATATGAAGTATTCTTGTCAATTCAGTAGTCTATATTTATAGATACATGAAACATTAGTGTACAGAGTAAAATCAGCCACAGAGAAGTCTTGTGGATTCATTTATAACTAGTGATAGTCTAGTGGTCGAAATTCGACCATAGTTCATTAATCATCAATTGTTTTCATGTATCAATTTTGTAGGTGGTAGGGTAGAACCACGTTGATGCTATAACTGGTTTCAGCATGAATGGGTCGGCTTGTCCGGGGTAGTAGCATCCTCTCACAGAAAAACCTACATGAAGTAAAAGTGCTTTCATTGTTGCGTTTCGTTCGGTCAGTGAGAGCGCCGGAGGCGCACCTCCCTCACTCTCCCTTCCCTCTCTTCCCCTCCCCCTCCCCCCTCCCCCCTCCCCCTTCCCCACCAACACAGGCTGGCAAATAACTTGCGACGTCTCTGGTGTTGCAGGTGTGTGTGGACGGGGGTGATCACTTAATATCATGTGACCTACCTGTTTTGTTCGTATGCCATAAAGAAAAAACAATAATACCTACCACAGATAATAATAATTATATCAGTAGTTTCATAAATTTACTACCTAAATATAAATTATTTATCAATTAATTATTAATGTATATCATGTATTTACACATCTTATTATTAAAAATTAACCTACAACTTAACCAGTTAAAGGGCATGTAAGGTATGGAACGTCAGTCATGTTAAAAATATTGGATGTATGATGGAAAAAGTTAATTGGAACGTAAGACTAAATTGACTGATAGCAAAACGTCTTTTTCATTTACATGTATGTACCCATATAATGAGTGTCATTCAAACAGTGGTTTGTGTAATACGTATATTACTTAATTTAATCTATTTCTCACACATTTTATACTAAAACAATAGCTTTATGCACTTCTCCATGTAAATTTTAACTATGCTAAATTTCACGTTCATCTGTTCGCACAATTCGCTTAAAAAGGTGTACAAATTATTCACTTCACTTATTAATATATAGATACCACGTACAATAACTACTACCTATTAACAAGCTGTATTCATCAAAACAAAGTACTAAAACACGTGCAGTATTAACACAAATGCGGGAAACAAAGATGTGTTTCAACAAAGAATCGAATTCTGCACAGGTTTCAACCCTAAAATTGTTCATTAACTATGCTGACATCACTAAGTATTATACAATTACGGCCATAAACATGAAATGCGTAAATGAATATAACTATAAAATGTGCAGTCATTACTATGATGACGTAGGGTTGTTCCATTTATTTTGATATCCAAAAACACATCGATAATTGGCTTCGATATATCGAACTTATTCGATGCATTGGGCCTTTCAATATCGATATGTTTTCTTCGATATATCGAACATCGGACGTTTACTTAACAATGCCATTTTAGACTTGCTGTTTAAACCACTTCATAGTAAATGTAGCTATTTTCATGATTTCCATACCTGCTACCTGCTTTAGATACCTGAAGAACACTTAGATGCGGCATTATCAAAGACACTTGATAATATAAAAAAGGCAGTAATTATATTCAGTATTTAAGAAACAATAAAATCCTGCAGAGTTTCATAAATAAATTAACGTATGGCAAAAAAAAATATAGATGAAAGTCGTAAATAAAATTAAAAAAATATATTAAAAGTTTTTTTTCAAAATACATATACTGATATATATGACCAGGACGAAATAAGTTTTTTTTATATCATAGGGAGCAAACGAACATTAGAGTTACCTGGTGTTAAGTGATCACCGCCGTCCATAGACACTAGCATCACCAGCCTGTGTTTGGTGGGTAAGGTTACTTCACGTCGGTTTTCTGTGAGAGGGTGGTGCTACCCCGGGCGAGCTGACCCTTTCATGCTGAAACCACTAATAGCTTCAGCGTGGCTTTACCACCTAAATTTTTTCTGTTGTTCTACTTTTTTTGCGTTCCTCTAAATATATGTCCATGAATTTAGTATTTATGGCAGATTTTAATCAGAAATATCGGGAAATATAAAAATAACAGTTGTTCTAATATTTGCATATATTGCATGTCTAGCTATTAAAAGAGATTTTTTATTATTCCACTTCTTAGGTAGGTACTTACCTATTCGTATCGAGCAAAAATATTGTTATTTTTAATCGATGCACCGATATAATGATCAATAAAAAGAATCGATATTTTTTCGCATGCACATCCCTATGGTGAAGTATTTGTTTGCAGTAATGACGGTGTGAGTTGTAAATGCGAATCTTTTCACCATGTTAACTCTAGTTCTTATCTCTGGAGAGAACAGTACGACCGGCAAACAATAGCGCAGAGTCGCTACGCCGCGCCGGCGCCAACGCGATTACCACATGCCAATGATGATATTCTCCTTAAGATAATCTGACATCAACTGTGAGTTTTACACTAATGAAATCATGTAGCTTCGTCCAATTAACTTTTATATGGTATTTCTAAAGAAAATAGCTTATACTAACTAATACCATAAAGGTGAATGTGAGTTTGCTTGTTTGTTCGTTTCACTTTCATGTCTTCGCTACTTAAGCGATGATCATGAAATTTTGCAGACACATTCTCCGAGGTACAGGAAAGGACATAGGGTATCTTTCATTTAGAAAATATACTGTTCTCGACTGCTGTCAAATCTACATTAGGGCAAGCGAAGTTACTGTTATATATTTACTAGTAATTACCTTATCTAAACTCATCTAATAATCTGATGTAATGGGTAGAAGCAATAAAATTAGTTGAAACTTGGATGACAATGGAATTTAATTAGCTTTGTTATATATCTTGTTTGTGTCGGGTAGATATATTGCAAACGATTTTAAACTAACATCACAATGATACAAAGACTTGAAACTTTAAAAATAGTTCAGAATATTGCTGTTGATTAACATGCTTCCTTGTTATTGTTTGTATGTTTTGTGTGCAGTTTATTATTTAGTTTAAATTATGTTTCATATGTGTATCTTAACCACATTAAGATTTCATTGTACTTTTATACATACTAGACAATAATGTAAATTAGAATAATATATTTAACTAGTAGGCCTAACGGACTATGTGCCTCCCTGATAATAGAAAAACCTTGACAAATTATAAATTTAAACCTTTCTTTCTTATGAATCGCTTTCTCTACTGGTGAAATTCGCATGAAAATTCGTTTAGTTGTATTTGAATTTATCACGAACAGACAGACAGACGTGACAAAGGACTTTGATTTATAATATGTAATGATGCAGTGAGTATTTAAGTAAAATATCTTGTCACTTTACCACGTATTTAAAATAGTCTGAAAAGTACAAAATAACAACAAGCGCAGGACGCACTTAATCCATTCATAACGTAATAAATTCATTGTTGAAAAAGGATTTGTTGACTTTCTTACAATATTATTATTTAAAAAATATATGTCTCTTTTTTACTTTCGGATTCATAGAGTAACTTGTATTGTCTTTGTTATTAATTTAAATGACATCGGTACGAAACGCCTTAGACAACGTACAGAAAAGTAGGTAATATGAGTCATTGGCCCGAGAAGTATTTCAACCGCGATGGCTCATTTTGTCGCGAACAATGCTCCATGTTAATTCCTCCCGTAAAAGCTCTAATTGGTCGTTTTTCATCGCCGCCGGAGGATGGACGACGCACGGCCGGTCGGAGGCAAAAAGCTGTGGCGTCGCGGAATGCGCCCGGTTGAATAACCAGCCGTCTGCTCCGTCGTTACTGGCAACAAACAAAAAGACTTGTTGCGTAAAAATACTTAGAGTAGTACCATATCAATGTGATTTATCATTGGTGCTACCGCGCGGAGTGCGCACTTTCCACTCGGAGTTGGCGTTATTTACGTTGATGCTCGTTTGTTTTTTTTTCTTCAAATTATCGGAGCCGCGCCAAGAATGTCGAAATCATTCAGGCCAGTAAGTGGGCGAGGAATTTGCCATTCATATTGCTGATGCCGTCAGAATAACAAAGTGAACATCGAGACGGCCGTTTTAAAGTTCTGATGAAATATCACGACATGTTTTCTTTTGAAATTCTGTTATATGTGTACGATTTAAGTTGGTACCGAATTTAAACAGTGTTTTTATTTGTTGTTATTATATTCTGTCTCTCTGTTTAGACCACAGATGTAACAAACAATTATAGTATTATTATTATACTACTATAGAAAGCGGGATGTAACAGTTTATAAAAGTGACCTATTTTATACGTGAAGGAAATAACTAATTTCAAACTGTGATATGACAGTTCATCGTAAACTATTAACATCCATACATATACCTTAATATATACAAAAATGTATGCAGTTCACACGTATTAAAAGTAAAATCTTCCAAAAATGAGAGAATGTTCACAAAAACAATGATGTCTTCTATCTCATTCTCTCCAACAACCCTATAATACATTTATCTCTTTTTAATGCCTATTTATTGTTTCATAGAGTTTCAAATGACAACAGGACTAAAGAAGTCTCTAATATCTTCGCTATATGTGTGTTGCATTGTTAATGATCCTTAGCTACTTTAAGTGCAAAATGAGTATATAAGTAATATAAACATTAGCAGTTTTATTACAAAAAAGTTAAATATGTATTAAATATTTGCTTTAAAAAGCTTTCGTACTAAATGCACCGCGCTCGCCCGAGGCAAGTTTGCGTTACCCTTTTTTCGCAAGTCTAACCTAACCTAACCAAAGTGAGACAAAAGAGCAAGATGGCGAACATTCAGCGAGCGTGGTGCATTTAAAACGTAACTTTTTTAAAGCAAGTATTCAATACATATTTTTTTTTTTTTTGAAATAACACCCTTGATCTCTGCTTTTTGTCCCGGAAATAGTTTCATGATAAATCGCCTGTGCAATGCGAGGTACTGATGTTATTGTTGTTTAAACTAAAGTTACTAGTGATATCACGACTAATAACACCGTCGGCAGGCGGTCGTGTGTGCACGAATGCGCTTCTAACAAAGGTCAATATCCTTAATCTTAATACAAGTTAGCTATAACCACGTACTACGCGACGCGGTAAGGTGTTCCCAGTCCCTGCAGAACATAGTTCACGTGTAAACTATGTAATTTGCTAATACACAGTATTGTCTAGGACCGGCAGACTAATAGTCACGGTAGTCTGAGAAGGACGGTAGTTCTGAAACAGATTGGATAGCTATCAACGCGCACATGATTATAAACACTTTAGAATAACACTGGTGTGGATCGTCGCATCTTGGGTATGAATGTATATCCCGCTGCCTGAGGCTTAAGCATTGGCATAAAAGTGTGCTCTAATTATGGTTTGTGGATCTCTTGACGGTCACCGTTATTTTATTGTATGACATAAACGAAATTTGTACTACGAAATATGTACATATGTATTATTTAAGGTAAAAATCATTCTCATGATATCAGTCTTACTAACGTTACTTAGCACGCGATAATTATTGCTGTAATTATAACGACCTAAAACAAGGCATTTAAACTGTATAAATGTGATTTGCCGATAAGTTAAATATCTTCGAAATATAACGACCTATAAAATACTGTAACAAAAATAGCACTACACAATATTCGCGGAATCATCGAATCGAGCTATAAATATCAAGTGTTTATAACCAATGAAATACATTTTAAAGTAATTCGTTTTCATTACGTAATCGACAATTGATTATATTCGACCGATCACAGTACCTCATTTGTTCTCATCTTTATTTTGAATAAAATCTTACTACATATTTGGTTTTCAATACGTTATAATTATAGGACATTTATTGTTTATAAAGTTATAACGAGTAAAAAACTATTTCTAAAATTTACGTTATAATAATTCCTGTATTATAACCTGTCAAACCTTATAACCGACGAAAAGTGCTTATGTAAATAACTGTTGTTTAAAATTAGATCACTCACCCAATTCAGTTCATAATCCAGGCAAAGTTTTTAACAAATCATCAGTACACAATTATATAATATCAATTCACTTGAAATCAAAATTGTACTTGAGAACATAGTGTCTAAATTTAACGTAAGTGACTTTTTAATGTTTAATTTTCAAAGTACCCGCGTTAATTCTCAACCATAATTTCAAAACTGACAATTCTTATATTGACAGTTTTCAAAAGTTATGCCATATTATAATAGTACAAAAGTTACATCTACGTGTTCCGAGTTCATAAATATGGCTTCTACGATATTTACATGGGCTGGTTGTTTAAACTATATAAAAGATAAAGAACATTTAAACTGTTCTCTTTGCAATAAAAGATTTGATCTACTCTATGCATCTGTAAGCGTAAAAAACTTTACTAAGATGTCTGAAGATAGTAACAATGCTTGAAAATGTCTTAATAAAATCCCTAAGGGCGATAATATAAAAACACCTATCCGACCGAAAAAGATATCGGATGATAACTCTGAATCAGACAACAGTGAAAATTGTAATGTAATAATTAGAAAAAACCGAAACCGATTTAAAACCAAGACTACGAACTCTGAGCTACAGTTAGAAACTCGAATGTGTTCTTGTATTACTGCGGAGAATATTCGGGATACTTTCAAGGCCGAATTCCAGGAAGCATTATGTAGTTTTAAAGCTGAAAACAATGCCCAATTTCAGGAAATTAGAAATCTTATAGGTGATTTTGAAAAGTCAATTACTTATTTCAATGAAGAATTTGAAAAAGTAAGGAATGACTGTATATCCCAAAAATCAATAACATAAAATCTTTGTAAGGAAGTTGAACATCTTCGCAGTAAGAATCAAGAAATATCAGCCAAACTGAAGGTTTTAGATCAACAATTTAGGGCAGCGAATATTGAAATTCTGTGCTTGCCTGAAAAAAAAATGAAAATCTGCTCAAAACAGTGCCACAAATGGGTAATATTATTAAGTGCCCTTTAAAAGACAGTGACGTCCACTATTGTTCTAGAATAGTAAAACTCAATTATAACAGATTACGTCCAAGATCAATACTTTTAAAATTAAGTAATCCTCGACTTAGAGATACTTTTTTAGCCAGCGTCGTTCAGTTTAACAAGAAAAATCCAACTGATAAACTGAATACGAGTCACCTGGGACTAGGTACAGAAAAAATAAGTCCCATATACGTAGCTGAACATTTGTCATCTGAAAATAAGCAATTGCATGCTGCATCACGAATTAAAGCCAAAGAACTCAACTACAAATTTGTATGGGTACGAGATGGAAGAGTTTTCATGAGCAAATTAGAGGATACAAACTATGTGTTTGTCCATGACCGAATAGTACTTGATCGACTTGTTTAAAGACATATCTGTAAATATTAATCTATTTCTTGCTTTTCTCATAACATGCTTTGGATCTTTATGTAACAAAATTCTTAGATTTAAATTGTTATTATCAAAACATAAGGGGTTTGCGAACAAAAACCATAGCTTTCTTTAATAGCATTATATGCTGTAGTTACGATATTTTTTTTTTAACTGAGACTAATTTAAATGGCAGTGTCTTTGATTTTGAGCTCTTTGACGATCGTTACTGGGTTTATAGGCGTGATCTTGAAACTAGTGCACTGTTTGGACGTCAAGATGGAGGAGGTTCTCTTACTGCGGTTTCTAAACGATTCAAGTCTAGACGTTTATATGAGTTAGAATATAACTGTGAAGACGTTTGGGTTAATATACAGATACCAAAACAAAATGCTATAGCTATTGATGTTAATTTATGTTGCATTTATCTTCAGCCACCTGTGAAAAGGACGGTGTTAGAACATTTTATTGACAACACAAATAAAGCATTCGAAACTCTATTACATTCTAGTGTAATTATGGTCGGAGGTTTCAATCAAAGTAAAATCCATTGGAAAAAGCTAATCGATAATGATAATGACTCGAATTCAAATGCCAACATCACAATGTTATTAGATTTTTTATCCTTGAATTCACTAGAACAGTATAATGATGTGTGTAATCATCAAGGAAAAATTTTGGATTTAATCTGTAGTCAGATTCCTATTATGAATTTACAAAAGTGCGATCCCTTGTCTATAGTCGATAGTTACCATCCACCACTAGCCTTTTCTGTGCCAATTTCTGATTTTATAGGGGTTCTAGAATGTAATGAAGAAGCTAGATACTGCTTTTTTAAAGGAGATTATAACCAAATTATTAAAGAGTTAGAGGATGTTTGCTGGATCGATGAATTCTCATCCTGTGCAAGTGTAGACGACTTAGTATCCGTTTTTTATAGTATTATACACAATATTATTACCAAACATGTGCCAAAATCAAAGCCTGTCAGAAGCAAGTATCCTGGTTTACTAAAAATCTCATAAAACTTTTAAGGGAAAAGTATAAATATAGGATGAAAATTTGTAAATTAAACAAGAATCCGCGCGACGTTCTTTCTTTTGAATTATTGAAGTCTAGATGTAACTCTCTTCAAAAAATTTGTTATAAAACGTACATTAATCGTCTAGAGTCAACTCTTAAGTTGAATCCAAAATTCCTGTGGACATTCATTAAAAGTAAGCGGATGAAGCACAGTTCTTTCCCCGCCGAAATGCCGCATAATCATATTACCACTTCGAAAGGTCCTGAGGTTTGTAATCTTTTCGCTACGCACTTCTCAACAGCATATAGATTCACAAATACTCAGAAAAATGTTAGTTTTAATGAAATGTCTTATACTAGTAATTATTTGAACTCAGTATCGTTTAGTGTTGATGAAGTTCAAAGAGTGTTAAAAAGACTGGATGTTTACAAAGGAGCCGGCGCTAATGGTATACCTGCAATTTTTGCTTTCAATTGTGCCGATTCATTAGCTTTCCCGTTAATATTAATTTACAATAGATCATTCAAACAAGGGGTTTTTCCCACAGCCTGGAAAGAAGCCCTAATTATACCCTTACATAAAAGCGGTAAAAATAATCTTATTTCGAACTATAGACCTATTTCTATTATACCTTTGCTAAAGTTATAGAAAAATTGATCTTTCCTCTGCTATCTACGCACCTTAAACAAATTCTCAGTGTTCAACAACACGGAATTGTTAAAGATCGATCTACGTGCGCAAATCTTGTAAGTTAACCTGTGTCATACCATTGATTCACAGCAAAGTGTAGATGTAATATACACTGATTTCAGTAAGGCATTTGATCGTGTATCTCATAATATTTTAATAACTAAGTTACGAGCTTATGGTATAGGAGAAAATCTGCTAGACTGGCTTAATTCTTATTTGACGGGTAGGAGGTCTCGTGTTGTCATAAATGGTTATACCTCTGATTATTTCAACAATAAATCAGGTGTTCCACAGGGCTCTCATTTGGGTCCCCTTATGTTTAATATATTTATTAATGATATTGACCATTCCAAATTTTTTCTATTTGCTAATGACTTAAAAATCTTAAAGACCATCATTTCTCCTAATGATATCTGTTTATTGCAAGAAGATCTAGACCGTTTGTCGAATTGGTGCTTGAATAACGACATGGATCTCAATGTTGATAAATGTTGTTACGTCAGTTTCTCACCTAAAAAAATAAAAAGTTTAAGATCATATGCAATAAGCGGCACTACACTGAAAAACTTCTGATACAATTCGGGACCTAGGGATTACACTTGATTCTAAGTTACAATTTAACAAACATATCGATGTAATTGTAAGAAACGCCTTCAGAATATTAGGATTCGTCCTGAGGAACAGCAAAGAGTTCAGACATCCTCAGACTAAAATTCTGTTATATAACGCTCTTGTTAGATCTGGACTGGAATACTGTAGTATCGTTTGGAATCCTCACTATGAGGTCTACAATGGTCGCTTAGAAAGCGTGCAGAAAAGATTCCTATTGCACTTAACATATAGTTGTAATCTAACTAATAAACTTAAAAGCTATTCCGACCGATTAAAATATTTTAAGTGTTAAAACCCCTAAAGATCGAAGAGAACTTTTGGACAGGATATTTTTATTTAAATTAGTAAATAGCATCTTGGACGTACCACTACTTTTATCACAAATTAGAATTACGTTACCTTCTCGGATACCGCGATCAGGGAAATACAAACTATTTTGTGAGAACGCACGAATCTGGGTCATTTCTCCTCATTAAATAGAATCATATGCTCTTAGTGATTAAAAAGTGTAGCTGATTACGATAATTTTTTTTTAAATAATTTTTAACGATTTAATATTATATAATTTTCTCAATGCTTTATAGGTTCATTTACAACTATTTTACTTTATACTGTTTTGTTAACTTCTTAATTGTTTAAATAACATTATAGACAAGTAATATTTGATATGCATGCTGTTGTTGCCTGTAAGTAGGGTCATATCTAGCTATAACGTAGAACTGTACACTTTATTTTAGTAATGAAGTATTGATATTGACTCTGTTGGTAACCTCAATACATAAATAAAATATATTCAATCACTGTTTATGGTTGGGAATCAGATTTTTAATTTGATTGTGGTAACTCATTAGGTGGGCATTTGAAAATTCGTACCATTTTACTATAGTTTCATTGGAATGTTATTCTTCACTCAAAAAATAGACTCATATTATTAGTATTCAAACTCATTATCTTTAGATGCAGCTCCCATTGCATCGCATGTTACAAAGGATGACTTATGAAATTTGAATTTATCTAAAACACACAAGAACATTATAAACAGACCCGAGTCATATGAAGTGAGTAGCAAATACAATGAAACTATTAAATACCGTTAAAATACACATTAGTACATATGCTCATTAACCTAAATTTAAATAAATTATTGTTATGACGCAAGAGCTTTTAATGAAAGCTTAAAATAGTTGTTTTTGTTTGTGACACAATTCCACATATAGCTAATTTTAGGCTAATATTACTACATTTTAAGAAACAAAGTTCCCCACTGCGTCTATCTGTCTGTCAGTCTGTTGGCGATAAACTCATTAATTATTGAACGAATTTTCATTCAGTTTCCATTAATAGACAGAGTGATTCACGAAAAAGGTTTAGGCATATACTTTGCTAAGTTTTTTTGTAGATTGGTTGAAATATACTGATAATTGTTGCAAGTGTCGGAAAAAGTCAAGTTCCCACTTTCGTCGAAAACGCTAGTCTTTTGAGATATAAAAAAACAATTGACGTAATAAACGATGCAGTTTTTTTCTTTTTTTTTCGAATTGACTACGTTATTGTCCCAGCAAGGTCTTAACAGCTTCATCGGACTACTAAGGCGAGCGCTTAAGGCACTCAGCCGATGTTATTTTGGCAACCAGCTCAAGGGTGCACGGCACACCTCGTCTTGGCTGTTGCCTGTTGCATGCAAAATCGCGATCTATCTTACTAATCTTATTATCTAACCTAGCTAACTATTTATATATGTATGAGTTGTTGAAACGTATATGTGTACCAAGCATACACGCCTCGACAACTCCTCCATATATTTATTATCGGAAAATTGAGAGTTTTTCAGTTCGATAAGGGAAAAACAGTAAACCCTTCCACTTTCATGTGTAAGCGTGTAGGCGTGCACGTGTGTGGGGGTGATCATGTAGTGTTGTAGCAGTGATGTATATTTGTGTGTCACCGTATCGCGCAAGCAACGCACTCAAGGGCTCCCTACCGAGGGATCAAACCTAGGCTTGAGCCGCTGCCGTGGGAGGCCTAATCGGGTAAACGATGCAGACGAAGACGCAGGTATTATCTAGTATATAAATTGAGAATTGACAATTAAACTCATTACATAAAAGTTGGTCATGACCGAGGATCTAACTCGATTAGTTGGGCATATTCTACTGCACCACGTCATAGTTAATATATATATTTTTGATATAAAGAAATAGTACCTGGGCGACCGAGCCTAGCTCGGTTCTTTAAAAAACATTTTAAATTAAAATAAATTGTTAGGTTTGCCTCAAAAAAGTTTTCCATGAATAAAGTCTAGCTAGATCGATTTATCGTCCTCAAAACTACCTACATTATAAGTTTCACGGAAATAGATGACGCCGTTTCCGAGATCTTGAATATATACAAGTATAAAAATATACAAGAATTGCTTGTTTAAAGGTATTAGATAGATATACGAATTTTATGCCTATCGACAATTAGTTCCCAAAGTTGTCTGGATGTTCCCGATAGATCTCCGATGACATAAACGAACTGAATTTTCCTGTTCGTGAGGTGTACTGCATGCGCTATTCGTAGTTCGGTGAAGCTGTTAAGACCTTGCTAGGTCAATAGCGTAGTCAGTTCGAAAAAAAAGCTTGCGCTATTCGTGTACGAAGGCACCCTACAACATGGTGTTGGTCGTCCTGGACCGCACGTAAGCCATCGTTGTTATTTCGTCTCTTTGCGGCCTCTCCGGCGTTATCGTCGAGCCGCAGCGCAAAACGTCCGTATCCCCACAGTGTCACAACTGTCAGGTGTGCGGACACTTCGTAGTTAACTATCACCTGCGTCCCGCGTGTGTTAAATGTCTCGGCGACCATCCCACTAAGCACTGCTCCCGCACCTCGACTTCCACCGACTCTTCTAGCTCCGTGTTGTACCGTGACGAGGGGCATACCGCGGATTGACAGGTCTTAGTAGTCCGGTGAAGCTGTAAAGGCCCTACCAGGCCAATAGCATAGTCAGTTCGAAAAAAAAAAAACTCTAGGGGTCTACTCCTGTGTGGACGGGGGTCTACGTTGGAGTGACAATAAAAGGGGGGTTATAACCTGGGGTCCACGAAAATGAATCTGCGTTCTGTCCAGTCATCATTATCTCCCTTCAACATCCTCATCACTCATCCAGTCAGTCAGAGTCATTTCATTATTCAAGCCTGACGGTTTTGCTAATTATTCAACGTGTATTTCATTTCTTCCTTTTTTAAAAAGACTTTTATTAAGGCCGTATAACATGTACGTATATTTTGGCTTGACTTCACTTATCAATGGTCATAGATAATATTTTAGAAGCTCAGCGGCTGTTACTTATAAAACTTGCATATTTCATATTGAGTACGCAACGCAAATTTTCATAGTTAGATCCGATCTTCATAGTTTTTGTTGCGTTTTGGGAATATGGTAGAAATGTTGCTGCAGAAATGTAACTACTAACATAACCAGAACCAACTAAATTGTGCAAGTGGTATATTAGAAAAGAAGTCTGGGAACCTCTGCTTTATACCGATTTAGAGTAAAAGTCCTAGCTAGATTCCGTGGTTTGTTTTGTTTATTTTTCTGAATAATAATGATGAAAAGTAGTAAATGTCCCATTTCCAGGAATTAAACCACCGTCATGCTAAATTTACTTGCGATCGATTCAAAGGTTTGGTTCTCTTGAGTTATGAAATACATCGGCTTCATAGTGGTAGAATTACTTTCGCATTTGGAATACTAGTATAATTTAATAAAAATATCATGGAAATAATTTATATGGGAAGTAGAAAATTGCGATAAGGCAATCCATCGTATCATTATTTAGAGATTTAAAGATTTTTTTTCATCATCACGATCAATATCTCCAGGACGTTTGTTAGAAAAGCCTTTATTGAAGTTGTAGTTTTCTTGGCACGTTAGGAAAAAATGATGAGAGTAAATTTTACGATGCGCGCGCACACCGTCACGAAAAACCGACACCCTGAAGTTAGCTTTAGTCAACATTTTGTTTTCTTGTATTTCTTTGTATTATAACTGTCAGTGTATTAAATACCATTTTTCTATTGTTAGTGTCTTTTTTTCTACATACGTAGAATAAGATGAAAGATAAAATTTTTATCTAGTGACGCCAAAGAAGTATAAACTTCCAACGCGTGTACTTAATTGCACAAACACTTTTTTTTATTCAAGTCATACGCTTAAGTAAAATAATTTTCACAAATCTGCTACTATAAACACCAGAAAAAAATTATTAAAAATAAATTACTTCCTAAATTCTCTACACTGTTAAAAAAAAACATAAGACCAGTTTAAACATTTATTAGATGCAATCATTGAACCAAAACCGACTAAGTTAATTACTGATAAAAAATGGTGGACAGCATGTAGAATAACAATTGTATTACTGTAATGTAATATTTAGTTTTTATTTAATTTTTGTCTTCACACCTGTCTAATAAGTCTGTTGCAATTTTAGCATATTTAATTAATATAAAAAACCTCAAGCGACGCGTCTGGTGACACTTCGTCGATCAAATTAAATTAGCTTTTGAATATAAAACGTATCATATAACTAATTAATAAAACCGAACCGTGCACTTCAAACAACCGATAGATAATTACGTACGTTTAGAAAAAACAGGAAGCTATAACCGCTTTTTATCTCAATATTTAATACTACGTATTATTACACTAACCAGAATTTATAGTGTATATACAAAGGAAATTATATATTTTTATCGCATAATAGTGTGTAAGATACGAAAACATTGTTGAAATTAATTGGCGTTCCAAGGTTGCGGGGGTCGACGTACTTGCCGGTAGCAGACGCAATGCTTGAACCACACAGTGGATCGCACAGTGATGCGAAACGATACATTCGATACGTAATATAATAAATCATCGAAAATTCAACAGCTATTTCACATAAATAAATATAACAGCTATTATAAGTCGACGATATAAGACAATCGTAGTACAAAATACACATGTGAATCATTTTAATTTAATTCGCATAATAATGCCATCTTTTACTATTAACAGTTTAACTCCGGGTCGACCATTGTAGATTTTGGCACCGGTCATTGCACTTAGGTTTATTATTTTATTCACATGTAAGATATTTATATTACAGAGTGGTATAGTTATACTTTATATATAATATGAATTTGTCATTTTGAAACCGGATAATTTAGCATTTGTGATATACCTTTGTTCTTGAAAAATAGCTCTATTTGGGTAGGTAGCTTAGTAGTAGTAGTTTATCGGACCTAGGGGAGGTTGGTGGAGGTTGGTCGAGGCCCTCATCTTCCCATTGACGACGAAGACGAAGGCCCGGCGGCGGCACTTCTGCTGCTGGGCCACACCGCTGGGGCGGCACGATGAAGTCTATAGAGATCTCGTGTCACCCCAACCATAGCGGAAGACGTACACCGTGGGGTTTTAGTCCGTGGGAGTCGGACATAACCCACCCTCTCCCTCGGGAGGGTGGGATATCCATAAGGGATTTCCCCACGTTAAAAAAAAGGTAGCTTTTGTATACATAATGCAATGCAATCATTCAAAGATATTTAACACAGATTACCTAACTATTGGATCATATATGAGTATATAAGCTTAGTAAAATGTAACAAAAATTTTGGTGACCCACAGGATATAAGCCGCTCCGTGATTGACTCTCTCGAAATGGCACGGAACAATAAATTCTAAATAAGGATGTTGTCGAGAATTAATCCTAGATAATTACCTATAATTGCACATTAACAATTTTTAATGCTTTTGCGGTTATTATACACGTTAACGACTGATAGCGATGGCAATGACATTTGCACTTATATGTGATATAATGTACTATATGTGATGCATGTACAAGTGTTTCCATTGTTCTTCCAATTGAATAATACAAAATACATAATTGAGTTCTTGAGCCACACATACATGTGTGTTTCACTAGTTCGTATGTGTATGATTAGCTTAGCTTGTTTAGCATAGTACAATTGGTGTTGTTGCATCCAAAGCAGTAATAGCCCAATCCAAGGTCCGGCCAATTTGACACCCTTGAGTTTGTTACCAAGCGGCTGAGCACCTTAAGCTCTCGTCCCATTAGAGTAACATCGTATAGTCATTTTGAATAAAAAGGGTGTACAAATAGTACAAAATAAGTGGTATAAATAGCGAAGTTGTATTTTACTTTATCACATCAATGAAATTATAACTATATACACGCGTCATAAGCACTTCGACAGCTTTTAAAACTTGGTTATTTAGCTTATTTTTGAAGACTTCCCCGTCACCCTATCCGTATCTAAGGAACGTAGCAACATATAACTATTTCTTTTTCACCACTGATTTTGAAAATATGCCATCTTACTTCCACGTTTTATCTAAGACAGTGTGGCGTCTTACTTACGTATGTGTGCGTTATCATGCAATTTGTTTTGCCAAATTATTATTATCAGGTAACGTATTTATAGTTATAATATCATTACATCAGATATACACACGTATCCACATGACACTTCGTATTTACATGAAGGTAAAAGTCACAATTACAAGTAGTAATTTTAATAATGTAAACAGTATCGACAATAATTGTCAAGAACGAGAACAGCCTTGGTAAACGAGCGCGCACCGTACTGCGACGCACGCCGCGCCCGCGCCGCCTACTCATCGCTAGGGTTGCAAGCACTGCTAAAATAACAATCTATCTTCAGTCGTAACTAAAGAGGTAAATACCATAACTTACCACATGACAATGACACGTCATAGTGTAGTTAATACATGAAAGATTATTTGATACATCCATATATGGAAAAAGAAAAATGATTATACACCACATAAATTAATGAAAAATGAAATGAAAAGAGATTGAAACGCGAGAAACTGTGATGTGTCTTATACTTAAAATGTTAAAGCCTCTACTAAAAATGAATTATTATTTTTACCTAAGATAAAATTAAACTAATTCAGTAAACAGACATAAAAGAATACAATATAACTATAAAATAACTGAAAATACATGAGAAATGTTAATGTGGTAGGTATATGATATACACTTTGTGGATTTATACCATAATTGTTGGTCAAAATTGCTGCCAATTATCTTGCTCTTAGATAATTAAGTGTCTTGTATAGTATTGTAATTTACAACAAAGCGACAAGAATCAAATGGATTTAAATTTGCACCGTGACTTTGAGTGAACGTGCAGTACACTCTCTCCCTTTCATTCCTATCAATTGTGTATTTATTTCTTGCATATACGCGATAAAACCAGACAACTTTTTCTCGAACCGGACGACCTTTGTCATTGTTCATAATCCTCGAACTGACTACGCTATTGACCTAGTAAGGTCTTAACAGCTTCACCGGACTACATTGTTCATAATGCTAACGGTCAATGTATAATTAACATCACAATAATTCTATCTTTAGTAATTATTGTAATAAATGCACTAATGACAATTTTTTTATATAATAAATTCATAAGCGAGATAGCCACTTCAAAATGCTCTAATCCTGATTAAATTATTGTAGGTCGTAGAACCACGCTAAAGCTATTACTGGTTTCAGCATGAATGGGACGGCTCGCTTGGAATACTACCATCCGACCCATAGAGAGCAGACGTGGAATAACAGTGCTTGCATTGTTGCATTTCGTTCGGTTAGTGAGAGCGCCGGAGGCCCATCACCTCTCTCCCCCTCCCTTCGCTCCCCACTCCTTCCTCCCTTAAATAAAGGCTGGCAACGCACTTCCGACTAACCAAGTGTTGCTAGTGTCTATGGACGGCGGTGATCAGTTAACATCAGATGACCAAACAGTTCGTTTGCCTCCTATAATAAAAGAAATAGATAGTTAAAAAAAATTGGACGCCTGGCTACCCTACACACAATCGTCACTCTTCAGTAATTGTCAGTAATCATTTGTTTATTCGCACAAGCTTATCGTTTCGAACTAAACTCATTAAGATGCTATTTTAAGACGCCGCCGTCCGTTCATTTGCCCTACATTCTAGTGACGCTATTCTCTCAGCCTTTGATATAACCGCAAGTGGCTCTTATTAGAACTTTGATAACATTTGACCTAGTACATAAATGTCTGTGTGGACCGGGGTGTAAGGGTGGAAGAAATCAATAGCTTATTAGGCCTAATTGCGTCAGATTCTGTAGGCGTTAAAGAGGCTCTCATTTCTGTTTTTTTTTTTCTTCTAAAAAACACCTGATAAAACTGTAGTGACTGAGCGTTGGTGGTATCCATAAATAAGTTGTAACCTTTAGTATGGCTTTGGAGCGCAATATTTGTTAACGAAGTATAAAAACTCTTCATAGTATGGAACCTCAAACTATTCAGCAATTATGAAAAGATATTGCTATTTGATTTATACAATGCAAGGGACTGACAAACCAGCATTACATAGCTACAAAGAATCTATAATATGAGGAAATATACGTTATCACTTTTAGAAGATAATTAAATAATGATAAAAAAATCTTGACAAATTATATACCTAAAATTACCTCATGAATCATTTTATCTACTAGTGAAAAATGCATGAACTGTGTTTTAACATAGAAGTGTAGAGGAGCCTATAATTTTTGCATTTTTTTAAATAATTAGTTCAAATATTAAGCACCTAATTTTTTTATGAATTTAAAACGAGAATCGAGTGCAGAGTATCCTCCATAAATATTGCTACTCTCTAAAAATTCAACCTATATAAGTATATATTTTTTTATAATTTTTAATGACGATGTTAAACACGTAGACACGCTAAATATAAAGGGACTGACTCTGAAGAGCAACTGCGACACACAAACATAACACAACCATAGGAGCTTGGCGGCATATTTTTAACTTGAGGGTAGTAGCTAGTTCGACATACTTAAAAAAAGCCCTTTTTTATTAACATGGGGAAGTCCTTTATAGATACGTCACCCTTCCAGGAGAGAGAGAGTAGGTTATGTTCGACTCGCACGGACCAAAACCCCACGGTGTACCGTCCGTCGAATTGTAGGGGCAGCCAGGGATCGAACCTGCTGTCTAGCCCGAAAAACGGTCGCTGCGGCACCCTGGCGAATGAACGCCAGGCTTCCCCTACTGTAGAAAGACTACTGGGTACACGACCAGTCGCCTCTCCTCGTCCGCCTCTCCCATACAATGAGGAGATGAACCCTCCGATCCATCCCCTCAGGTTCGGCTACGTGAATAAAAAGGTTGACCAGTGGGATTCGAACCAACGTCTCCGTCTATACGCAAAACACCCTTATACAGTTTAATTTCGCTACGGCGAACTGAAAAAAAAGCCCTACCACCATGCAAAAACTTTGCAATTAATAAACTTCACAGTGTTTAACTGATTATCATGATTGGCAAATTTAAGTGTTTTTTCATGGAGGTTTATATTATCAGTACTACATATAGTCGCTTAACAAATAACGCCGTGCACTTCACCTTGACTCATTTTACAGTGAAATGAAAAATCTGTTTTTCATTGTATTAACTATCATTTATTTCCATGTATTTAACAATTCGGTGATTGGTATTTTCTAGTTGTAATTTAAGGTGGTAGAGTCACATTGAAACTATTACTGGTTTCATTATGAATGGGTCAGCTCCTCCGGGGTAGTACCAGCCATACAGAAAACCAACGTGAAGTAACAGTGCTTGTATTGTTGCGTTACGTTCGGTCAATGAGAGCACCGGAGGCTCACCTACCCTCCCTTCCCCTCTCTTTTCTCACCTCTTGCCTTTACCCCAAACCACGGGCTGGCAACGTTTTTGCGACTCCCCTGGTGTTGTGAGTGTCTATAGACGGTGGTGAACACTCAACATCAAGTGATTTTTGTCTCCTATGACATTAAAAAAATATATATTCAAAATGTGTTGCGTGGTTTAAGCTATTATGAGAATATTTATCAAATTATATTTAAAAGTAAACATCACCAATATTACGTTTGCTAGAAGAAGATATAACCTTCTGTACCATACAACCGATTCTCATGATAATTGGTATTTAAGCGTAGATGTTAGATGGCATCTATATTGCTATAACTCAACTACATGTTACATTTAAATAATTAGTGGTCGAAAATCGACCATAGCTCATTATTTAATATTGCGGGTCTTTTGCCAAAGAATGGTCCTTTACAAATATTTTGTATATTTTTTTTAACAAAATAAGAATTTGAAAAAGAAAAACCAGTGCATGTATCAGTGTGGATGGAGGAAGTGAAATTTCTTTGACTTAGGCGTATTCAATTATACACCAGGTGACTTTTTAGAGAGTAGCAATATTTCTGAAGGATATCCTGCACTCGATTCTCGTTCTAAATCAATAAAAATTGGTGCGTAATTTGACCTAATTATTTAGAAAAATACAAAAAATATACACAATCCTCTACGTGTCTATATTAAACCACAGTATCAATAACCGTCGGGTGATTTCATTTTCGCTTGAAAGGAAATGTTGGAACGTTAGGAACAAAACAAAAGGGTTTATTCCCGTTTTACGATCGAAAATTATTAACTCCGGGCTAACTATTATAGATTATGGCACCGGTCATTACACTTAGGTTTATTATTTTATTTGCACATTTGTAGTTACAATTTTGAAAGTTTTAGAACAAACTTTAACTCAGGTTTTCTTGCTTGTTTATTAGTATTTGTTTTAATATTGTTATTTTATATGTTAAAGGTGACCATGAAGTGCCATATCATAGAAATACTGCGAGTGTCTAACCTTTCACCTGGTATATATTAGATTTTCGTAAACTATATACTATACGAATTCCCGGAGTATATACACTTATTCACTTACTCAATTTCGTATACTATTAGATATGATAGACACTTACACATAATTACACAAACACATAAATAGATACCTACCTTACATTTAACGCGTAACGTAAATTTTTTCTCTACCGTGTATGTGACTCTTACTTCAAAAATGATATCTTTTATTGATAACACTAAAGCTCATCAATATAGAAAGATAGAATAAATAATAATAAAAAAAACCAGTGACAAACATTATAGGAGTAAAATGTACTAATTGTATTTTGACTATTTATATGTGGATAGCTAACGTGTGGAACTAATATAACCAGTATTACATCGATATAAAAATAAAACATTTATTGGGAGCAAGTCTTATTGGAAACGTGGAGGAACTAAAACTGGTACTACAGAATTTCATCATATTTAAGGAGGTTTTGACGGTCACGTTGTGATTTTAATACGTTAGTCATAAGCTTGCATCATTTGATCCTATATTATGTAATATTGGTTGGATTTTGCGCAATATAACTTGGTTAGATTATAAATAGAAACACGGATTATGAATTCAGATATATCATAAAAATTCGCTGGAAGGTTTTCATATCTTAGCTGCCATTTGTTCAAGCACTGGAGTCACGAAAAGATATTAAATTTGTAACATGAGACATTTGTCAACTTTGAAAATGACAATAACAACCTGCATTCAATACCCAAGTAAGAAAAAGTAGAATATACGTACGAATTTGCCGGTAATTGTTAGTATATAATTACGTAGGTTTGTTAGGTGGTAGAGCACGCTGAAGCTATTACTGGTTTCAGCATCAATGGGTCGGCTCACCCGGGCTAGTATCATCCTCTCACAGAAAACCGACTTGAAGTAACAGTGCTTCTATTGTTGCGTCGTTCGATCAGTGAGAGCGCCGGAGGACCACCCCCCTTCCACTCGCCCCTATCTCTTTTCCTTCCCTCTCTTCCTCCCCTTTACCTCTTCCTCCAAACACAGGCTGGCAACGCACTTGCGACTTCCCTCGTGTTGCAAGCGACTATGGACCACGGCGATCACTTAACATCAGTGACCTGGCTGTTCGTTTGCCACCTATGGCATAAAAAATGTTAAGCATACAAATTATGACTGCCTAATCCTGATTTCTTTAATAGGAATTCCCTACGTTGGACCCAAAACAATAAACAACAATAAGTCCGCGTCAAACTTTTTAACCGCTCTGAAGTAGGTGCACAGAACACAAATTTAGGTAGTGCGCAGTGCACAGCGTACGGTGGCACTGAGGGCGATCCGGGCGTACCGGACGGTGTCCTCGGCGGCGGCCTTCGCGCTCGCCGCCTTCCTTCCTTGGGAGTTAGAGGCAGGAGTTCTCGCCACCGTGTATGAATGCACGGCGGTGAGGAAACGTAGAGAGGAGCCTCCTTTTTCCAGAGAAATAGAGGCCAAAAGGCAGGAGTTGCGGGAGGAGGCGGTAGAATGGTGGATGCAGGACCTGGCGGACGAGCGCTTCGGAACGTATACTGTCAACGCCGTCTGCCCGGTCCTGCGTGAGTGGATAGGGAGGAGTCGCGGCTCCATGTCGTTCAGGCTGGTGCAGGTACTCACCGGACACGGTTGTTTTGGGTGGTACCTGCACCGGATCGCTCGCAGGGAGCCGACGCAGCCTGTCACGAGTGCGGCGCTGAAGAGGATACCGCGCAGCACACTCTCTCCGAGTGTGTTGCGTGGGAGGGGGAGCGCCGCGCTCTAGCGGCGTCGGTGGGAGGAAATTTGACGCTGCTGGGCGTGGTTTCAGCCATGCTCGGCAGCAAGCAGGCGTGGCGAGCAGTTGCCTCCTTTTGCGAGGAGGTCATCTCGCAAACAGGCTGGAGGACGCGACGCTTTGCTCAACTCCTCCCGCCACCGTAGCCCGACCTGAGGGGATGCAGCTCACCCCTTCATTGCACAGGTCCGGCGGACGAGGGGAGGCAGCTAGTGTATATCCAGTCTGCCTCTCTATAGGTAGGAGCCAGGCGGCCATCTTCCGCCGGGCGGACCGTTGGGGCGGCTATCCAAGGGGAATAGCCTAGATCGATCCCTTGCCGCCCCAACAACACGGTCTGTCGGTACACCATGGGGTTTTTTTATTCCGTGCGAGTCGGACATAACCCACCCTCTCCCCCGGGAGGGTGGGTATCTACTAGGGATATCCCCACGTAAAAAAAAAATTATGTCGCCCAAGCATCCCAAATCGGCTGAGTGCCTTCAGCGCTCGCCTTGGTAGTTCGGTGAAGCTGTAAAGACCTTTCCAGGTCAAGAGCGTTGTCATTTCGAAAAAAAAAGTGATCTAGAGTCATGACGCAACAAAGCTATCAGATGCTTAGTGAAAGAAAGTCTTCTTTTATCCAATTTTACCAGCTTCGACTAGAGTGTTTTAACCTATACATAAAATATATTACGTTAATAAATAAGCAAACGAAATCACATATATTGGTTAGGGTTTATATCTTAAAAAGTATACAAATGCTCTCTTGCCCGTTTTTGAATTCGAAAATTAAATAATTATTTAATTATATAAAGAGGAATTATATATATATATTTTTTTACAAAAAAAAGGTGGATTAAATGAAGTGTCCAAAGTAAATAGAAAAATACATTGCGTCTTGAAAAAATTAACCTGATACAAAATAAAAGAGAATCGTTATATCAAAATTTAAAGTAAAAATTATATGTAAAATTCTAAACAAGGTACAAATAATAGTTTGCCAGTTTTAGGTTAAGAAACAGTGGCCTTGACCATTAGGCACGGCGAACATTTCGTTTGTTGCAAAATTACCGGTACAACCCGGAACTGGCGGTCGTTAATTTAAAAAAGAAATCGTCGAAAAGATTTAATACACCTGACCGAATTGGGAATACCTACTGCCGAGTTAGGTTTTTAGAATCAGTTCTACAGAATACAATAAGAATGTTTGAAAACTTAAATCAAAATTAAGTTTACTTGCTACGCTCTAATTCTGTCACACTTATGTAATACTGAAGCCGTGATACTGAAATAGTTAAGACTGCTGAATTATAATCCTTTGAACGCTGGATTGCTCTAAAGTCTAAATATGATGGAATATTTTGAAAATCGTTTGTAAATTAAACGAGTACTTGTAAAGGAAAGCTTTGAAATATTTAAGAAATGTTTTTGTTATTCGCTTTGTTGGCTACTAAATAGAAAAATAATCTGTGACGTAGGCTTACTTTAAACGAAAAGGTTATCAAGGTTAGTTACGTATTTTTGCAAACCAAAACAGAAGGCCAGAACAAAAGTTTTTTTTTATATATTTGTATCATATGAGTTATATATGTTGTATTATTTTAATTATAATTTTGTATCTTGTTAACTAATTATACTTATAATTTTTAAAAAAGAAATGCATTAATAATTATTTATATATTTTTATTGTTCAACTTTTTAAATATTACATCTGCGACTTTTTGGAACATAAATTGAGTTATCTATGTTGCATTATTTTAATTGTATTTCCTATGTCCTATTAACTAATTATACTCATAACTTTTATAATACAAGTGCATAAAAAACTATTTTTTTATATATGTTTACAGTTTAACATTTTTAAATACTTTTAAAATTTTTTGAAGATAAGTAATTAAATAAGCATTTGAATTATTTTTTGCTTTATGCAAGCAAAGTTAATCAAGTGTACTGGTGATTATTAAAACGCATAATAGAAGATGTAATAAATTCAACAACATATGCACTAATTAACTATAATATACGGTTGTCATTCACAGTACAATGAATTTAAATTCAAATCGATTGTTATTAATTTGCGAACACAAATTTCGCAGCGTCGTTATGTACGAAATTGGGCACAGTGGCCTGTTGCGCGCGCAATGCACGTGATCCGCCAATTTGTGTGGGTAGAACAAGGCACAAAGAGCACACTTGTGCATAGTGTTGTAGATTGTCGGATATATGGAATTATTGTATTCATCCTGGGTACGATTGTCACAATAGTTTAAATATTATATAGGTGGTCGACCCACACTGAAGTTTTCAACATGATTGACCAGCCACAGAAAACCAACGTGAAGTAATAGTGCTTGCATTGTTGCGTTTTGTTCGGACAGTGAGAACGCCGGAAGACTACCTCTCCTCCTCTCTCTCCCCTCTCTAAATTTCCCCAAACACAGGCTGGTAACACACCTGCGACTTCCCTGGTGTTGCAAGTGTCTATGAACCGCAGTGATCACTTAATATCAAATGACACGCCTATTCAATTGCTTCCTATGACATACGTTTTATTATTTAAATATTAGCAATTATTCTCCTTCTTACCCTTATCCCACCTAAGTAGGGTTGACATAACATGTTTTCCTTTTCTATTCTCCCCTGTCAAATGTCATCTCAGTATTCATACCTTTTATACACATATCATTCTTCACACAATCCATCGACACATCTTTCTGTCTTTTTTATTCCTATATGTATCTTCATATTTAGATATGCACCATTATATGTTTAGAGGCTTCGATACCATTCCGGTGTCGACACAACACGGTTGTTTTCCGAACCGATGTGTTTTGACGGTCACTTGTGCCTTATCTGGACTTTAAATGTATATAGTTGGGTTTTAATTATCTTTATATTATTTAATATAAATGCGAATATTAGTTTGTTTGTTCTTTTGGTGCGATTTTTTTTTTCGAAATGACTACGCCAATGGTCCAGCAAAGTCTTAACAGCTTCACCGGACTACTAAGGCGAGCGCATAAGGCACTCAGCCGACTTTATTTTGGCAACCAGCTCAAGGGCGCTAATGGTGCGATTTGCGAGCGGGCGAGTCAATCGGAAGAGTGAATATCGATCTGAGGTTGCTCAGTAAAGGAGCGAAACACGTGTAGTCGATTGTCCTGATTACACGTTAATCTGTAACATATTTTAATTAACTTATTGATAATTATTATATTTATATTAATTATGTATTGTATAGTAGTTATATGTACATATATATTAATTAATTGATTCGTTTTTTGTTGCAGTTAGACGTAGTGGTGGTCAATCCATTCCAGACGGAAGTGCTAAGTAACGCCTTTTCAATGAAACAGAAAAATCTGTTGTGTTTTTGTTAATTTTATAAGGCTTAAATAAAACCTTATTAAATACTAGCTGACCCGTGCAACTCCGTCTGTACCAAATCGACTATTAAAGGAAATCTTAATAAGCCGGATTGCAGCGACACCTACCGTTTCCAATTGTGAGTCCAAACTATTCAGGGACTCAATCTTATAACGAGTCGGTGTCTGAGAATTATCTTTTATAAAAAAATTGTAAAATTATATAATTATATTATTATAACATTATTTTTGGCTTCTATATCGATTACAAAGTCTACCCTGATTATAATTTTTTTTTTATTTAATGTATATTAAATTATTTGGCCTTGTTACAGATTTATTATAGTAATAGATTTTAAAATATACATATTTATGTAGAATCCACAAATAAAATTCAACATTTTAACATAATTAAAAACTATCTCTTTGGGAAACAAAAACAATTTAAGATAAATTGTCTTCAATAATGTTTACTATATCATAAATATTAATACATTTTATACATCATGCTTTCATATACCTATATGTCATATACCTAGGAGTTATGAATATTGAACGGTAATAGTGATTGTTGACGATACATCACTACTTGTGTATAGTGAGTGACCCATTAAACGAACAAACACACCAAACCTGTTCATGCCCATAGCTACAGTAACTGGCCGCGAATGATATCACTCGACTCTGATCAAGTCGAACACTACATTGATGTATATATTATGAATATTTAGGCGTTTCTCAAATGCCGCCTTACTGTTATACATTTTTATAAACATGTATATACAAATGCGATGATTTGAAATTAATATTTTTTACAAAATAAAAAATATATTTTCATCGCGCGCACTGAATTTTGGTTCATAGTTTTTTGGTATTTGATTTGATTTCACAGCTGTAGAGACGTCAGCGTAAGAGCTTCAACAACGCCTTGTTAAAGCTTGGCTAGCTAGCTTATTTTTGGTATCTGCTCCCCATCAATACGTCCGTTTCTAAGCAACATATAACTATTTCTTTTTCTCCGCCGATGTTGAGAATATGCCATCTTACTTCCTCATTTTATCTAAGACAGCGTGGCGTTACAGTATTAATTTACGTATGTGTGCATTATCGTACCATTTGTTTTATCTAAATATCATATTGGTAATGTATCTACCAGGATTTTAGTTATAATATCATTGATTTCACACCACAGGTTCAACCATCCTCCAACGTCTAGTTCAACCGTCGACTAACGACATCTTTTAATTGCTTTTAGTTGTTTTACAACCGTCTTCTGTTACAGTAAGATGTGACAGCGACCAAACAATTCCAAGCGGAACTGCGAAGTAACGTCCACTTTAATTTTTAATTTGTAATTTTTTAAGACATATTTCATCACTCTATCAAAATATGGTTTGAAAGTGAGTTCCCCCTATCGAGGTTGACAACTAACTACTTGATCTGGGAGGGCCGAAGAATAGAAACTCTCTCTAGAGGATAAACTTAGGAGCTTGGGTTTATAACGGTTTTTACAAGGATCGAAGAGTATCGTGATACTCTTATCAGGGTTGATTTCAACCCGTCATCTACGACATCATTTGCTGAAATTACTAACGGTCCGCTAAACGCGGTCTCTAAGATTGATTCTCTGCCTGCCTGAGGCATAAATTACTGTGTCATCAACGTGACACTAACTAACTTGCCTAACGTAACCCCTCTGAAACGGGGTAGACCACTGATAAACAGATTGAATACTGAGGGTGTAAGCATATAGAATCCTTTTTTTATATATAACGTGGGGAAATGCCTTATGGATACCCACCCTCTCGGGGGAGAGGGTGGGTCATGTCCGACTCGCACGGACTAAAACCCCACGGTGTACCGTCAGACCGTGTTGTTGGGGCGACAAGGGATCGTTCTAGCTAATCAACCTTGTAGAGCTTTTTAAAGAATATGAATGCACCTACAAATTCAAAATTTAAATTCTCATCTATTAGTGCAGGTGAAATAATAAGGACATTTAAACAATTAAATTTAAAACACACCGAAGACATATGGGGAATGTCGGTAATAGTAATACAGTCCTTAATCGTCACTATTTCACCACATTTGGCTAATATATTTAAACAATGTATATTAAAAGGAACCTTCCCTAATCTAATGAAAGTAAGCAAAGTGGTTCCTTTGTTTAAATCAGGTAGCAGAAGTAGTCTTGGAAATTATAGACCTATTTCTGTACTTCCGTCAATAAGTAAAATTTTTGAAAAGATAATGCTTAAACAATTGGTAGAATATTTTACAGTGCAAAAGTTTCTAGATGGTCGACAGTTTGGTTTCACAAAATCGAAATCTACCACTGACGCTGGTGCAACGCTCATAAATCATATATTGGGAGCCTGGGAGGATTCGCAAGATGCAATTGGTGTGTTCTGCGATTTATCTAAGGCATTTGATTGTGTTGACCATAGTACGCTTATTCTTAAATTAAAACACTATGGTATTTGCGGATCTTCTCTCGACCTTCTAGTCTCTTATTTAAAAGATCGCTGTCAAAAAGTTAATATACATGGGGTAACCTCAGCGGGATCATTTGCGCGAATTGGTGTACCACAGGGGTCTATTTTAGGGCCGTTCTTGTTTTTAATATATATAAACGATCTACCGCTAGTGGTTAACAACTCTGCTGACATGGTGCTTTTTGCGGATGATACTTCTCTAATATTTAAAGTGAAAAGGATAGATTCAGAGATTGGGCATCTGAATAATACTTTAAATGAAATTTGTCATTGGTTTGCGTTGAATAATTTATTGTTAAATGCAGATAAAACAAAATGTATAAGATTTACTTTACCCAATGTTAGACAGGTTGATAGTAGAATCAAGATCGAAGGGAATCTAGTAGGGTTAGTTGACAATACTGTATTCTTGGGAATTACATTAGATTCCAAATTACAATGGGGCCCTCACATTAAAAAAATGGCGAGCAGATTAAGTTCTGCTGCATTCGCAATACGCAAAATTCGCCAGCTTACAGATATTGCCACTGCTAGGTTAGTCTACTTCGCTTACTTCCATAGCATAATATCTTACGGTATTCTGCTGTGGGGTACGGCTGCTGAGGCCATATTTTTATTACAAAAACGGGCAGTTCGAGCAATATATAATATGGGACCTCGCGAATCATTAAAAACGAAATTCCAGGAATTCGGTATCTTAACTCTACGCTCCCAATACATTCTTGATAATTTAATGTATATCCGTAAAAACTTTGAAAAACTGAATTTAGTAAAGGACCGGCATAATGTAAATACTAGAAACTGTAATAAACTGGTCGTCCCATGTTTCAGACTTAGTAAAACCAGTAATAGTTTCTTAGGTAACAGTGTTAGGTTTTACAATAAAGTCCCAAAACATGTTACCGATTTGCCGGACTGCAAATTTAAGCGCCATGTCAAGCGGGTGTTAGTGTCAAAAGGATATTATAGAGTGGATCAGTATATGAACGATAGTGATGTCTGGAATTGACTCCTCTCTGTGCATCCACCATAAGCTGTATGATGTATTTAAATGTATGTAAAAAAAAAAAATGTACCCGGTCGAGTTTCTTGCCGGTTCTTCTCGATGGCTGGGTTGTCTCCGAACCGGTGGTAGTTTTTGACGTTCATAAGCGCCTTATTAGGGCCTAAACTGAATAAAGAATTTTTGATTTTGATTTTGATTTAGAGCCGCCCCAACGGTCCGCCCGGCGGAAGGTAGCCGCCGGGCTCCTACCTATAGAGAGGCAGACTGGGTACACACCAGCTGCCTCCCCTCGTCCGCCGGACCTGTTTCGCTGCGGAGCATGGCGAGACCACACTCGGCAGCGACAAATTCCCCCCTACCGCCACCGCCAGAGTGCGGCGCTTTCCCTCCCACGCAACACACTTAGAAAGCGTGTGCTGCGCGGTGTCTTCCTCAGCGCCGCACTCGTAACAGGCGGTGGTCGGCTCCCTGCGAGCGATCCGTTGTAGGTAACACCCGAAACAACCGTGCCCAGTCAGTACCTGCACCAGCCTGAACGTCAGGGAGCCCCAACTCCTCCCTATCCATTCTCGCAGGACCGGGTGGAAGGCGTCGATGGTGTACGTCCCGAAGCGCGCGTCCGCCAGGTCCTGCATCCACCTCTCTATCGCCCCCTCCCGTAACTCCCGCCTTTTAACCTCTATCTCCCTCCCACTGCATTTCCTGTATGTGTATGAATTCACGGCGGCGAGAACTCCTGCCTCCAGCTCCCAGGGAAGGGAGCCGGCGAGCGTGAAGGCCGCCGCCGAAGACACCGTGCGGTATGCCCGGATCGCCCTCTGTGCCGCTGTCCGCTGCGTATTGCACAGCACGCGCACGTCGTCGGCACCGAGGGCGTCTGCTCAGATTGGTGCCCCGTAAGCGGCCATTGCCCAATATTGGGGAGCAACCGGCCGAGTGCCGCCGCTGCCCCAACTATTCGCGGCCCGAGCCCCCCAAAATGGGGCTCGAACCGCCAGCGCCCGTCCAAGGTGAGGCCTAAGTACTTCATTTGGACCCCCATCCTGATACGGGCGCCCTCCACTATTATGTGGGCCCCAGGAGGTGGCCCCCGCCGAGGCCCATGAAAAAGTAAGCATATAGAATCCTAGGGCATATTTGTGCTGATTGGATTACTAAATAGATAACAATATCATCCCTAATCGTTGGTCGTTGAAGTTAATATCAAAACTAGTGGCGGCCCGTAACTTCATCTGCGTCTGCGTCTTTATCATTGACAACTTACATGATATTCGTGTAACTGTTAACAGCTTATGCAGTGAAAACCAAGATAGATTTGTTTACTTACCTGATATTTCGTTCTATTTTGTCAAATTCTTTAAATATGTGTCTGATATATGAGCTATATTACTGCAAAGTTTGATTAAAGAAAACTGAAAGAGTGACAAACATATATATATATAGATAGGATATTACAAAATAATTATACTGATGTGTAAACTTTTTAAAATGGTTTATACAGAGATGCCCCAACTTGAACTACTGGCGATCTACCTCAGTATTTTTAAACTAGGATCGATCGACTCATAAAGGTTTTTTTTCCCCGGTAAAACGATAAAAAAAAGTGATGAGGGGTTTACTTTAGGAGCTTAATTTTAGTTGCTTATTCATTACATTTTGTTTTAGTGAAGTACCTGTCAACTAAAACAAAATCTGCGAATAGTTCTATATCGGCAAATTCTTTACGAGATCGACTCAAATAGCACCCTCGTCTATACTTGCAATTAATCGCATTGATCACACCGATATGATCTACAATACTTGTCCTTCTCGATGACCGGGCTGTTTTCCGAACCTGCCGTAGTTTTATCGTTCTTAAGCGCCTTCTCAGAGCCTGAATTGAATAAAGTATTCTTGATTTCATTTAATACCTTTAAGATATGTTTTTATATCGTTATATATTCAAGATCTCGGAAACGGCGTCAACGACTTCCGTGAAACTTAGTCTGTAGGTGGTTTCGGGGACGATAAATCGATTTAGCTAGATTCATTCATAGAGAACTTTTTCTTTCACACAATGAAAAATATACTTAGAATAAAAGGGTAAATTTCGTCGCCGCTGTCAAAACAAAAATAGCTCAGATGGAAATCGGTCGCTTCGACAATCCATCTAACACCAGTTCGAATACGAGTGACAGCAAAAGATTTTTTTTAACGAAAAATGCTAATTTTTTGCGGCAGTCCTAATAGTTTATATCAATTTAAAAACGTTTTTTAAACAGCCGAACTAGGCTCGGTCGTTCGGGTACTTTGATTTAACTATACATGAATGAATCAGTTAAAATTAGAACAAGTCAGTCTACAGGTAATAATTGTAGTTTTGGTTAGTTAAATGCAGTGAGAGATAACAAAAGGTTTATGTCAAATACCTTGACCACGAGGTACTGGATATCAACATGTAAGAATGAAGAATTCAGTAAATACTCTTTCACAAGCAATTAATGTGTGAAAAGTTTGCAATTTTTGCGATTCACTTGACGCGTAATTCACACGCAATCATACGATGCCGAAGCTCGCGTGATCATACGATGAGAGGCTTCGCGCCGATCCCGTGGGAAATAGCATCCTCCTGATTTATGAAAGATCGCACTCGGGAATAGCGGCTTAAAAAAAACAACTGAGTCTTGTATGATCATTAATCACACGCATATTAAATGTCTAAATTTTTCGATAAAAATCTGTTTGTATGTAGTTTTTGGGTACATTTTTTGAAAAAAGCTATTATATAAATCATAATTATTTATGAGAATATTACGGCAGTAACTACCCCCGTTAAATCTACATATATGAAAACGGATATCGCTATTAAATATATTATACTAGTTACTCTGCCCGGATCCACATGAGTGCAATATATCGCGTCATAAGTGTCTGAGATCTGTATTTTTACTCTTTGATATTTACAGTTCATGAAAGACATAGAAACTACCTAAGAATCTTCACAGAAACTATTTTGTTGTGTGTAGTTTTAAATCCTAAGATATTCAATAAAATGACAATATTGATTTACATGAAATGCCCAGGACAGCTAAAGGGTTTAGTTGAATAAGGACTAATGGTATACTTGTCAAAATAGCGCCCGAAATTTTCACCTTACGATTACATTACAATATATCGGTTTTTCTCTATGCTATATAAATATAATATACGTCATCATCATTGTGTAAGAGACCCACAGCAGGGTCATAGGCCTCTTCCCGAAGGAAGGTATGGGTGTAATTACCACGCCAGCCCACGACGTATCGGTGATTTCAAACTCTGAGAAATCCACAGTTCTATATTTCTCCCACATACAGTAGTATTACCAGAACATTTCTCAGGTTCAGATTTCCTTGCGATGTCTTTCTTCACCGGCAGACGATAGTGTTATTAATTTAAATTAGTAAATGCACCCGAAATCCGAAAAATTTCCGAAAATACCGGGGTTCGAACCTGCCGATATCGAAATACTATTCCACCGGTTAAACCACTAGGCCACCACGACTTTTTTTTATACAAGCGGTCTCGGCGGACGTTATTCTGCCTTAATGGTAAAAAAATAATCTAAAATTCAACCGCAGCGCCACCTACCGGGTCCTATTCTAAATCTAAACCATAGCCCATTTTGTTTAGGTAACATGCTCAAGGGTGCACGGCACACCTCGGCTTGGGCTGTTGCCTGATACATGCAATTCGTGACCTATCTTAGTTAACCTAGCTAACTAACTATTCATATATGTATTAGTTGTTGAAACATAAATGTGTACCAAGCATACATATCTCAACAACTCTTACATTTATTTCTTATTGGAAAATTTCGAAAATTTTTCAGTTCGATAGGAGAAAAATAATAAAACCGTTCCACTTTCACGTGTAAGCGTGTATGCGTGCACGTGTGTGGGGGTGATAGTGTAGTGTTGTAGCAGTGATGTAAATTTTTGTGTCACTGTATCGCGCAAACAACGCACTCAAGGGCTCCACGCCGAGGGAACGGACCTAGGCTTGAGTCGCTGCCGAGGGGGGCCTAATATGGTGTGCGGGAGCGAAGTTCATCCACAGACCACGTCGGTGTGATCTGTAGTTACGCGGGCGTGGGCGTGAACACGCTCTGTTTAAAGAGATAGGCTGGTACTGATCGTTCGCTGACGTGATCAAATCAGGAGGGTCATGCTATAAATGACGATATGCTTCAAACACGCTAACCCTATAGGAGGGTTGGCTCTCAAATGTAGCTCTCGGAACACACCTAAAGACATTTAATTTACAGACATTAAATCAAATAGCGTAGTTTTCTACAATACAATATGAATGTATCCCTTTATCACAAGAAATGCATTATACTTAATAGAGACTTGTAATTACGTACATAATTATGAGTTATTTAAAGTAAATATAGAGAATCTTGATAAACATAGCACCAGCAATTAAACTATGAATAGAATGTGGTTTTGTCATCACATAATGAAGCATGTCGAGGATTACAGACAGTAAAAAATAAACCACGAACTCCGGCGCGGCGGCGGCATGGCGTGGCTCTTCTATACCTATGGTAGTACGTTTCTGAGCATTTTATAGTATAACTATCCGTGCCCGCGACTTTGTCCGTGTCAAACCTCATGTACAAAACAGTGGCTTGTAAAATCATCTCATTGTATCATCATTACGTAGTATAAAACAAAGTCCCCTGCCGCGTCTGTCTGTCTGTTTGTTCGCGATAAACTCAAAAACTGCAAAAGGATCTTTATACGTTTTTCATCAGTGGATAGAGTAAGTCATAAGGAACGTTTTAACATATAAATTTGTGAAGGTTTTCTGTAGAAGGTTGAAATATAACGATAATTGTTGGACATGTCGGAAAAAGTCAAACCGTCTGGGAGTTTTCATCGAAAATGCTGACTAATTCTTTTGAGATATAACAACATATGCTGTGTAAATGTAATAAGGTATACTTTTGTATGTATAGGTTAAAATAAAAGAGAGTGACGCCCATTGCAAAATGTATTGACAAGTTTGACAATGACATGATACATTTATCTTTTTGTTTTTAGCCAAGTGTGTACCCTTAATTCAAATTAAATCTTTCGTAAAAATAACATAAGACATCTCTTTATAGTCTTATAACATGTACCTTAAGCATTATCTGTAATTCAATAAAATGAAAAAGAATAAACTTAAATCAATAAAATACACAAATACTCGACAATAATCAATGAATAATATTATTAAATTTTATATTCACAATAAGAAAGCAGATACTGTAAAAACAAAATGAGAACAATGAAACAGTATAAATACTTGTTTAAAAACTACTTAAAGCATGTGACATTACATAGCTTCGTAGCCGGTAGCAACAACCAGGTGTAAAAGCTACGGAATGCATCAAATAAATAACCCATTACATAACCGGCATCTTGTACTACGAGCCTTTGTGGAGAAGTTTAAACTAATGTATTTACTTTTTTTTTTAATCTCCAAAATTATCTTTATATGCAATGTCAATGGTTAATACATGTTTTCTATAATTAGCTTCCACTAGTTAATTTAGTGTCTTTATAACTTCTTCCAATGCCCTGATTCACTCATTTTATATTTGAATACATACTCTCTAGTTGTGGGCTTAATAAGTTTTATTCCCAATTATTATGCTTGTCATTCATACATACTGCTAGAAATCTATCTAGTTTCGGGTTATGGAAATGTAATTTTTATTTATCCCATATATTTAGATAGCAATTCAAGCTTGTTCATGGCTAAAATAGTTTCCCTACCAAATTGGTATATACAAAATTGTTAATCATTTATTATGATGTCTTTAATCTTCGTATTATTTTTTGTTCATTTTTATTTTTAACAAATTTATTTAAATTAGTTTTGTTTTTGTCAGGATTTGTAGATGGTAGAGCCACGCTGAAGCTATTACTGGTTTCAGCATAAATGGATCGGCTTATCCGGGGTACTACCACCCGACCCACAGAAAACCGACATGAAGTAACAGTGCTTACATTGTTGCGTTTCGTTCGGTCAGTGACAGCTCCGGAGGCCCACCTCCCTTCCCTCGCCACTCCCTCCTCCCCTCCCCCTTAACCTTTCCCCCGAACACAAGCTGGCAACGTACTTTCGACTCCCCTTGTGTTGCAAGTGTCTATCGACGACGGTGATCACTTAACATCAGGTGACCTGTCTGTTCGTTTGCCTCTTATGACATAAAAAAGAAAGATTTCACGATCCAGTAGTGACATACTGATTCGATAATCGTAATTTCGAGCTGCAGTTTGTTAAATGTTAGAAATGTTAAATGTTAAAATATCAAATCGTTCGGAATACGTCTACATTTATTAATTAGAAGTGGTAAGCATATCAGATGACGGTGAAGAAAAGCGTCGTCTGATCCTGAGAAATATTGTTATGGTAACATTCTATGAAGAAAAATACTGATAAATAGAAATATCTTTCTTAATTTCGTAGCTTGAAGACGCCAATATATCGCTTGCTCTTGTGGTGTTTGTGGCCATACGTTTCCTTATGAAGAGGTATTTGAACCAGGCCTTGGTATTCTGAGGGAATGGCGTTATATAGTTTTATTCTCACATGTAATTACAGTAGTTTATTTATTTATTTAAGACAGTTAGTAACCAATACACTTAATATGAAACATTATATGTATCTACACTATCTATACTAATATATAAAACTGAAGAGTTTGTTTGTTTGATTGAACGCGCTAATCTCAAGAACTACCGGTCCGATTTGAAGTTTCTTTTAGTGTTAGATAGCTCATTTATCGAGGATGGCTATATCATAACGTTAAAATCAACAGGAGCTGAGCACTAATGAAGAATGTCAAAAAAACGGGCTATTTTTGAAGCTTTCGCTGCGTGTTAATGTCAGTGTTATATGCGTTGCCATGGTAACGCGATAACATTCTATCGTAAATATTTTCATGGTTTATTTTGTGTTCCTACTCAAAAAGTTTGTTCTACTTTAGTTTTGTTTTCAATTTTTAATTATACGTGGTACTTTTATATTGCAAGCATTCCCAAAGTTTATTTTGTGTTGTTATTCAAATAGTTTAGTAGTGATAATATTCGTTCAATAACACTGGCGAAGGAATTGGTCCATACTGCCAATTCTGAAGTTGTCAATATAGGTAATTATTATGCATTCTTTAGCCAGTTTTCTTTTATGTCCAAGTTAATGAAAAGGTATAAGCGCTAAATACTCTATATAATATATCGTAAATTTTTATCTTCTTCATTTTCAAAACCAATACATTTCACTTACGAACAATAAACAAACATTAAATTACATAAAACGCCGCCAATTTAACATAATATAGAGTCAAGTAACACAAAATTATGAATAAAATATAAAATCCACTGCATGACAGAATGAAATTCCGCCAAAAACTCCTCAAAAAGTTTATTGTACGTTAGTTTTGTTTCCAATTTTTGACTTGTGATATATTACGTATTATAAAAATAAAGTGTGTGTATGTAATATTAAAATAAATACTTTTTGGTGAATACATATATCTGTGGTGCTAAAAATATCAACATTTTTTTTTATTCTGTCGATATGTCTGTTTGTTTATTTGTTCCGAGTAATCTCCAAAACAGCTGGACCTATTTGAACGTTTTTTTTCTTAGAAATGATTACGCTATTGACCTAGCAAGGTCTTAACAGCTTCACCGGACTACAAGTAATATTTGAACGGGAATTTTACGGACAAATAACTAACTAATTAGCCGTTTTATTTTAAGCTAGCGGGTTTAGCAGACGTTGCCCGCCCTGACAATAAAACAAACTATACCTAACCCTTGCTCAATAATCATTTTATATATTAGTAAAAACGACATGAAGATGCGTTATGTAGTTTTGATCTTTTTTTTTCTCCAACTGACTACGCTATTGATCTAACAAGGTCTTAACACCTTCACCGGACTACTAAGGTGAGCGCTTAAGGCACTCAACTGATTTTTTGATCTTAACGCAAACAGACATACTCGTATAGAGAGACGTGGCAGAGAACTTTGTTTTACACTATGTAGTGATGAACTGTTACCTGTGCATCCATCTGTGGGGAATTGATTCAAAATATGTTGTTCACTGTAAATATGCGCGTGAGACGTGCGCTGTACTGGACTCCAAGAATAAATATAATTGAAAGTCAAATGTTTATATGTGATTTAAATTATAGCAACGTATATCAATAACCTAATTATATCGACAATATGGGTATATTATATCTATATAATAAAAGATTTTAAACATGTTCGATAATGTATAGCTTAACATTTTTAATACTTTCTAATATAGTGTAACTGAGCATTGAGGATGGTATATAGTAGTTTAAAGTTTCTGGTATGTAGCTGATGGTAAATCCCATCCCATTCGACACTGTTAGTATTCACATATGTAAGTACATTTTTTTTTTTATAGAAGCACGACAAAGTGACTGCACTAAGCCTGATGTTAAGCAAAGTACAATCCAAAAACATCGGCAACCACCAAGAGACCGGTCGCCGCTGTCATGCCGGCCATAATGACGAAAGTCGCCCGGTACTGGATATGCACAGGCTGATCCCGAAACGCGACGTACAGAAGCGAGTCACTATGACGGGCTTTTTCGCCATATGCATGGTGGTTGCGACCCAGTCGGGCTGTAAAACCCTACCACCCCGCTCTTGCCATTGCCTCGTTCGTTGATCAGCAGGGTGCACCACGTGCAGGTGAGTTTGGCTTGGGTGTCTCAAGTCTTAAGATGTTATTCGACACCCCTTACACCCCATAATGTTACCTGTTACAGTATATGATGTGCGTGTCGTACTTACAAATATTTTTGAGAGAGTATTTCTGTGATTTACTCATCTAATCATAATTTTACATTTATTTAATATATTTAAAAAAACGCGTGCGAAGCCGCGAGTAACAGCTAGTAATATTATAAAGAGGTAAAGTTTGTGACGCTGTGACGTCGAAGGGGGCAATCTCAGGAACTACTGGTCCCATTTGAAAAATTCTTTCATTGTTATATAGCTCATTTATCGAGGATGGTTATAGGATATATCATCACGCTAAATCCAATAGGAGTGGAGTACCAATGAAAAATGTTTAAAAATCGGGGTGTTTTTTCCTCTTGAGAGCTTCTACTGCGTGTTAGCGTTAGCTCAAAGTAACTATTCCACGCGAACGAAGTCGCGAACATAGGTTAGTACTCAATATAGAGAATCAGAAACATAAAATCAAAATATAAAGGTTTAAATTTATAAATTGCTAGGGACTAAGCTTTATTATAGGTTATAATCTTTCTCTGGTAAAATGGTATTATTTTTTTTTATATCACAACAGGCAAACGAACAAGTGGGTTATTTGATGTTAAGTGATCACTACCGTCCGTAGACACTTGCAGCACCAGGGGAGACGCAAGTACGTTGCGAGCCTGTGTTGGGGAGTGTGGGAGTGGGGGAGGAAGGAAAAAGGAGAGGGGGAAGTTGAAGAGAGGTGGGCCTCCGGCGCTCTCACTGACCGAACAAAACGCAACAATGCAAGCACTGTTTCTTCACGTCGGTTTTCTGCGAGAGGATGATGCTACCCCGGTCGAGCTGACCTATTTTTGCTGAAACCAAAAATAGCTTCAGCGTGGCTCTACCACTACAAGGTAGGACTAGGTAAGGTAGTAAAATAAATTTGACCAAAAATAGAACTGAATAATCCGGTGTCCCAAAATCACACTTATATATAGAAATTTTGCAAAATACATCATTTCCATCTAAGCTTTTAACTGACCGCTAATTGACCAACCGTCACTAGAACCATTTGTTATTTGCACAACAAAAACAATATCGTCTCTGAGTACAATAATACACAGCTTCCATGTTACGTAAAGCCGCACAACGTCGTTATGTAATGATTTCATTGAATCAATTACATGTACCGAGGATGGTACCGCGGAAAACAAAAACCAAATCATCGCGAATAATTCATGGCGTGTACGCGGAGTTTAACATTGAATGCTTTGAAATCGCACAAACAATCGAGCGTAAGTACACATTGCGTGCCTTTTTTAAATTTTTCTTTTTCTTTCTCGCCGTTTCCTTTCCTGGCCGAATGCCATGTTTTATTGATGGTCAGTTCATTGATATGGCTTGCTCGTTCAGCTGGTGGGTGAGTGGCCACTTATATGAGCCATAAAAGGCCTAGCCTTGGCCATATGGGGAAGCCGTCACACGGCGAATGCATTCATGCGTGCGCGCATATCAGATCGACGGGTAACAAAACAAAGTGACGGGCGTATTTGTTATTCGAGATAATACGTTTAGGTTGTTGAGAATTTTGTTTTAAGTAGATTCCACAGCATTCAGCATACATAAGTATTCATTCTCCAAGAACATATTAAAGAATCGTATGATAAAATGTGGTTTTTTATATTAGTTAACTATAATGACAAATGTTATTCCGCATTGTGAATGATTAAACATTTAAAAAAAGTAAATAACGTACGAAATAAATCTGATTAAAAAAATATTCAAATTACTAAACATTTGTTACTGCCTTAAATGTATATTCTAACATTTATCCAGTTATTCTATTGAAAGACGTCTTTTGCTGAATAAAGGTAGGTCTCCCAAAAAATTACCACAATAATCGGCCTTGCACAGCTCATGTCCGGCTGGTTCTTATAATCTTAACTATGTTTAAATGCTTTGTGGCAGTGTGGTAAATCAGTAAATTAGGTAGATGAGTTTAATTCTAGTTTTTCCTTTAAATATTATAGTTGCCACGAGCAAATATTATAAAGAGATTTCTTAAATACAAATATTTAAAAAGCTCGCAACAAAGTTGTTAGCGTAACAATACACACTGCCAGATTCTGTCAGGATTGTATGGAGGGCATATATTGAGGCCAAGGTGCCTCACAAGACATTTCTGCTTTGTCAAGCACATTAAATATGTAATATATTTGAACGTTAATTTATAGTTACGAGGAGTATAAGATGTAACTCAAAGAAAATATTTGGTGTCTATAAAAATATATAATATCAAGTCTGAACAAAAACAAGCCAGGTTTATGTAATGTAGCTATTTAGGAGAGATCGATCAGTGAACCGGCCTCTATCTGAAGTTCTTAATACCTCAACATATTTAGATTAAGCTTTATGACGCAAATTATCGCATCATCCCACCCATGTGTTAAATTCACTCAACGTTCAGTTGCCTGTATAATTAAATACATGATCATAACATTGCTGCTATGAAATACTAACACAGCTGTATCGGTGTGTGTGAGTGGGCGAATACGAGCCAAAGCCTGACCTGAGCCAGTGTACACTAGACAAAATAGTATATGCGACGCACGTGTCGCTCAGCTGATAGAGAGGGACGCAAGAATGGGAAGACTACCCTACACCCACTGCCTGACTAGGGAAGGCCAGAACCCACGGGAATGTGATTTATCGATATAATTTTTGTATGCTTGGAGACTTACAGATCTAACGATGTATAGTATACGTTAAAAATTAAAATTTATTTAATGGACCTCGTCATTTAATTTCTAGGAAAATATTAAAACCGCAAACAATCAAAGACAACTTTTACCGCGATATATCTCAATAGATGTTGACTTATCCAATGTCACAGTAATAATGTAATTATGCAAATATCTAAGTAGATCGTTATTAGGAATATTTTCCAATATATGATTTGTATAAAATAGGGCTCTAAAATATTTCTTGTTATTTCTTCTTCTTCTTCTTACCCTTATCCCACTTGAGTAGGGTCGGTACAGCATGTTGGTATTTATATCAGATAAAAATTGCGTCCTCCTAGTTTCGTAGTTATTTAAACATAGAAAGTGGTTAAACTAAATTTTTACATAAATCCTTGATTTGCATATTTTAAATTTTACTATTGAACCGAGAGGTGACTTCCGAGGTGAAATTAGAATTTATAGCATAAAATAATTATCACTTGATGATCTATTAGTATTTTAGCACAAGTACCTATCTTAAAACTTGCCACAATTACCAGTTTTGCACTGCTCGTAACCAGCTGGTTTCTCCAAACTGTGCCGTAGTTCAAACTCGTGGTTGTTTCTCTACAGCCACACTTTATACGGAATTTGTATCAGCTTAACTCCATTGACAGTAATCTGTTCTTTTTTCTAACGCAACACTTATGAAACTTCTATAGATATATTACAATTAATATTATAAAAAGGACGAGACTTTCTTTTGTTTATCGCGTTTTTCATAAAATCTTCCATACACATTTTCAGGGGTATAAAAAAGAACATGGGACCCTTAATTTACACAAAAAGTACTGTTCCCAAAAGATAGGTCACATCTACATTTACGCGAGCAAAGTTGCAAGCAATAACTAGTATAAGATAACAACGATATTTAAAACAGTCGTTTAATAGTGTCT
Source organism: Antheraea mylitta (assembly GCA_014332785.1). Classification (NCBI taxonomy): domain Eukaryota; kingdom Metazoa; phylum Arthropoda; class Insecta; order Lepidoptera; family Saturniidae; genus Antheraea; species Antheraea mylitta. The sequence goes on from JACEII010000001.1 coordinate 8,299,595, forward strand.
TAGGTTGGGAGTGCTTCATAAACGTAAAATTTCCTCTTACGCTTATCTGATTACGCGGAATATACTGATTGGGTTGTGATAGTCACTGTATTTGGATAATTATTGTTATAAATTTAATAAGGATAACTGAGAGTTTTATTAAATATTATATAGATATTGGAAAAGTTGCACAAGTCTCGAATTTTATGGCAAAATTATTATCTTGACAAGGCGATAGTCATTTGTAAATATTACTAACAAAGGACAATGTTTGAGATCAATTGAAGAGATGCTAGAACTTATTTTTGCCGAAATATAACAATGTTCGTGCTGCTTTAGTTAGTAACTATGTACGGTTTGTGATAGATATACTGCTGTAATCACTTAAAATCAGCGAATTACGTGTCAGTTGGCTATTATAACCTATACAATTAGTACAATTAGTAGTGGTAGAGCCAAGCTGAAGCTATTATTGTTTTCAGCACGAATGGATCGGCTCGTCCGGGGTAGCACCACCCTCTCACAGAAAACCGACGTGAAGTAACAGTGCTACCCTCCCCTTCCTCTTCCTCTTTCCCTTCCTCCCCCCCCCCCCCCGCCTCCCCCCAAAACACAGGCTGGCAACGCACTTGTGACTCCCCTGGTTGTTGCAAGTGTCTATGGACGATGGTGATCACCTAACATCAGGTGATCCATCTGTTCGTTTGCCTCCTATAATATAAAAAAAAATACAAAACATATACAAAAATAAAGCAAAATATTATCTAGTAATAAATACGTAATAAGAATTCTTGTATATATACTATTTACAATCACCTACTTAATATTGTGTTCATGAAATTAGATAACAATATATTATGAATACGAAATAACCTACTGACTGGTAGGTATGTACTTTATCTTAGGATATAATTATTCATCACCTACGCCATTGATAAGGCCGCCAAAGCCGAGGTCGGCCACTTTTGCACTATCGGTCTTGCTATTATATGTCTTAGTGCCTAATCACTCGTCGAAAAAATCTGGTGGAGTTGTGAAGGTTCATGAAGCCGACAGTGTGTAATCAGTTCCAAAAAAAGACTTTTGCTCCTCTTGACTCAACACGAACATAGCAAAGGTAGCATTGGATACTAGTTTAGAATAAAATGTTGTATTGTCACTTGATTGGACACTTACGCCTATGAACTACTAGCTCAATTCTTAATCCACATTTTGTTCAAGAAATAGAAATCAGATACAAGTAAGTATTTAAATTACATTTTTAAAAGAAGAGGAAACGTAATCGAACATTGAGTAACTATCGACATATCGAATTGTAGGGTCGAGGAACCGCCCTACAGGCGCACGTGTCTCGCGGCCAAGGCTGCGCCGTGAAAGCTCTGTGTACGTACCCGCCTACGCTTAACTCCACACAGACGTATAAGTTTATACGACAACAGGCTTTACGATTGTGTGTAGCCTTTAGCGAGCACTCACAACTCTGTTGCCAGTTTTCGTGGCATATACTCTGCACTGATCTATGTGTGCGTACGTACAGATTGTTGACGAACGAGTGTGGTGCCGAGCACCATAACTTGTTTAGTGAACAAATTCTAAGAATCACACTAATGTCAGTGTGGTTTTATCCACATTCGTTTGAATTTGTTAATAGCCTTCCTCGTTGAATAGGTTTAATGAATTTCACCCTGAATAAAGTTTATTTGAGTATTTTACCATTAACTAATTTTGTTATTAATTAATGATAACACTTGAAAATAATATAAATTATCATTATTAAACTGTATTGTACTTAAAATACATATATATCATATTGACCATATTTGGACGTAGTTAATTAAAAACAAAATTATATTTGCTGTACAAATTCGGTACACTATACAATAAACGTTTTGTTAAGGATATAATAATTGTTAGTCTACCTATAATACAATTATCCTCGAAAACATGTCACATAACGTATTAAAAATAAGCATTTCCTTCCTTCTCCGCAACTAAAGATAAAATATGTTATATTCTGTTCGAAATGTTACGGCGCAACCAACTCTTTGAATCCAAACAAGACTGCAACTGGTTTTGAAATGAACTTGATTAAATGCTTCCGAAAATCGATTCAAGGTCGTCGTTACATTTAATCGTTTATTGAAGTTCTCAGAATTGAAACGTGGTTACAAAACTGAATATATGAAGTATGAAGAGATTAAGAATTTTATTTTTTAATAAAGTTTATTTAAATTAATAAATACTTCTAATAGTAGACTTGTTAAGGCGTAGTATAACACAACGACATACAAAAATATTGTGTCACCAGAATTCTGCGAATTTGTATCAAAGTAATATTAAATAAAGTAATATTAAAAAAGTAATATTATCAGTGGATACGCTGGGTTAAAAGGGAAAAGACAGATCTAAATTGACATCATGATACTTTTGTGAAGGGTCCTCGAGGCATTATCATTCTTTTTTATTTTTACAACCCATTCCCGTTATTAAAAACAATTGTACTGCAATTATTGAGTAATAGTATCGTATTATAAAAGAGTGTTCTGTAGTATTTAATTCTAGCTAATATTATTAATATTTAATATATTATTGGAGCATGTCGTGGTTGTCTCTAAATATGACTACATTTATAATGAATCACAATAGTCCTGCTTTTTATAAATTTACTAGTGTATTGTCATGATGACGACCCTAAAATAAATAAATCAATGTGAAGATCTTGTTTGTTTATTACGTTTTCGCTCATAACTACTTAACCGATAATTATCAAACTTTGCACACACGTTGTTCGGGGTACAGAAAAGTGCATAGGGTACTTTCATACCGAAAAAAGTACAAGTCAACTCAAATCAAGTCAAATCTATATTAACGCGAGCAAAGCTGTGGGTAAAAGCTAGTACTTTAACAAAATGGAAACCGTTTCTCAGAGTGTTAGAATTTTTCAAACATTTTTTGTGACATCAAAGATATACCAATTTATTTCTAATCCAGTTCACTACTGCACAATAACTAAACTTTATAGTACTCCGGGAAAGCTGTTAAGACCTTGCTAGGTTAATAGCGTAGCTAGTTCAAGATAAAAAAAAACTAAAATCTATAACGTAAATGCCATTAGTACTATATAGGGTCAATGCAATGCAAGTTTATTAAAAAAACATAAGAATTAAAAATAATGACCGACATAATACTTTAATTTTCAGGAATTACGCAATTATTTAATACAATTAACTACAGGACTTCGCCTGTTTATAGTGAAATTTGTCAAATTGCAATTTTTGTTTTACACAGAGGCGCTATGGTGCGAACAGATCGCTGAGAGGTCTTACATAATGGTTTCGGTTTAGGGAGGGGTTGGAGGTGCCCTTGCGAGTTTGCATCTGGGTCACCCGGGTGCCGTTGCATCCAACCTGTGCCGAGAAGATATCACGACCTGACCTACATATTACCTCAAAACATCAATATTTTGATATAAACACTATCTACCATAAATTGTGTTTTGTTTTATTTCACACGTTTTATTGAATGTAATGACTAACAAATTATAATTGTAAAAAATCTCTATGCATTTTAGTTTTGTTTAATGAAAATGTTGTAAATGTTTTTGGAATCTTGGAATGCCATGTATTTTTATATTTTATCCATAATCTTCTGTTATTTGGCTCTATATTGTGTAATGTTGATGATGGTCTACGTAATATAGTTTAGTTGTCGTGCACAAGTGAAATCGATCGGAAATAATACCACGGAGCACGAATTCTGACTTGCCACAAAAACTCCCAGGAAAGTTCTATCAAGATGGCCACCATCTTGTTAGTTCACTGAAATTATATCAAGAAACTTGTAATATCGTTACTCACTTGACAATGACAGTAATAGTCTACAAGAAGACTGGTTGCCAAAATTAAATAGAAGAAGAAAATGTTGTACTAACAAATATTTGAGGCACACTTGTATGAAATATATAGATCATATTTTGCATTGGTTTAAGACGATTTCATTTTGTTTTCCAAAATCAAGTACGAATAAATAATCCTCTATCTAAATTATTATATCACAAAATTTGCGCATCTGGAAGGTTATAACATGATATATATTACAATTTAAAATGATGAAGTTAGGTATATATTAGAGAGTCATTGTATTTAGTACATGTAAAATATTTTGTGATAAAAACACTTTGAAATAATTAAATATGTATTTTATTGATTAAAAATGTGGTTAACATAATGCTTTTAATACTAATTTTATGGAAAATATTAAGAAATTAAGGATACGATTTTTTCGGAATCATTACATTGACCTAATTACTTGGGCGTACACCCTACCCGAAAAGCCTTCCTTCTATCCCTGGAGATACAGTCTTTCGAATCGTATCTTTAATCACAACACCCTTAATTGTATTTTTATTACATTTATTTATGTTACACTTTGGAGAATGTGCACAGGAATTACATGATATAATTCCGCCGTCCCCATTCCGTCTGAGGACGACTAGAGGCCGTGAAGGTTTCCACCTTACGTGGTTGATATTCCCGTAATTCGTACAAAGCGATTTGCTTCCACATTCATTATACGTACGGCTAAGGAGTGGAACTCACTTCCGGCGTCTGTCTTCCCGACATCTTATAACTTGGGAGTCTTTAAGAGTAGAGTGAATAGGCAGGATTATTGAATAATATATTATCTACTCCGCAAATATCTTCTTTGAATGTTACATTTTATTGGTTTAAGCGAACTTTTACAGTAGCGTCTGGTAACGTCGTATCTTAGTCAGGAAGCAAGCAAAAAGGGAAGTTATTTACCACCGTTAAATGATAACGGTTGGAAAAGTTATCATCCATTGTTTTGTTTTTTTCATACAAAATACACACAACTACTGTTACACAAAGCAGACTACAAATAAAACACAGTTATCTAATTAATGTGGAAAAAATCCTTAAAATGAAAAAAATCTCATTGTCTTGCTCCGTAGAAAGTTATTACAATGTGTTATTTCAAGTTTTTCACATGTTTTTTTTTAGTGTTTCTTTTATCAGATATTCTTTTATTTATAATTAGAATAACAAGTAATGAGTAACGGAGCCGTCTAGTTACGGTAAATTGTAAATTATAGAGAAGTATAATAAGGATTAATTTTCCTAAAAATAAGTTTTATATTTCCAATATTATCTATACTAATATTTTAAACTGGTAAAATTTGTGAGTTTGTGGCGTTGTAAGGGGTAATCAAAGGAACTTCTGGTTCGATTTGAAAAATGTTATATAACTGTTATGTAGTCCGGTGAAGCTGTTAAGACCTTACTGGGTTAATAGCGTAGTCAGATCGAAAGAAAAAGTTATATAGCGCATTAATTGAGGATGGTTATAGGCTATATATCATCACGCTAAATCCAATAGGAGCGGAGCAACAATGAAGAATGTTTAAAAATCAGGGTTTTCTTTTCCTCGTGATAGCTTCCGCTGCGTGTTAGCGTTAGCGAGTAGTCCGGTGAAGCTGTTAAGACCTTGCTAGGTCAATAGCGTAGTCAGTTCGAGAAAAAAAAAGTGTTAGCGTTAGCCCAAAGTATCTTTACCACGCGAACGAAGTCGTGGGCAGAGGCTAGTAAATCTATATAAATATTACAAAGCAAAATTGTTTTACCGTCTATCTCTTCGTATCCATACTTTTTCTGAACTACGTAAGGAATCTTAAAGGGTGGAGCCGCGAGGTAAGCTTTTAGATTCAATAAGAATAAGTACTGTGTAACACTTTAATAACAACTTCTAACAATATAACAATCTTCCATTAGCAACCATCAACCTATAAGAGACCTATTGCAGGGTCATAGTTGGGTCACAGGCTTTTCCCAAAGAAAAGTAAGGACATAATCACTACGCCAAACTACGAGGTAATGGCGATTTCAAACCCAGAGATATCCACAGTTCTACGTTTCCCCAAATCGGTGGTAGGTGAACATTTGTCGGGTTAAGGTTCTCTTTCGATGCTTTCCTGCGCCGTCAGGACATAGTGTTACCAACTTAAATTAGTGATAACAATACCTCATAATTAAATGGTTATTTGAAGAGAAAAATATTTTTAACCGCTCATTTACGTCCAATTAAAGGACACATTTTAAACTTCGTTTCTTTTTGGTACTTATCGGAAGTGTTATATAAGCTATTCATGTTAGTCAATTACTCACTAAATTGCAATAATTAAATTTATTTTAACAGAGACTTTGCAATTCTAAGGGAATTCATCTTTATACATTGTTTACTTACTTACTAGTTGTTCTATGTAAAATCTACGAAAAACCTTCATAGGAGAGAGTCTAATTATACATGGGTGCCCTTGTTCGATGAAAAGAATAATTATGAAAAATACGTTGAAAAAAGTACTTCTTCATGATGTTTAAATATTATATTTAGTGTCAGTATATCTATACAAATACATCTGAAGAAGTGTGTTTTTTTTGCAAATGTTTTTATAGACAGCCGTTATAAAAGTCGCTGGTAATAAATAGTACGGAACATTTTTTTGAAGTTATATTTTTTTTGACGCGGTAGGGAAAAATGATAGTAAAATTTATTTATGCTAGTGATGTTATTGCAATGCGCGCACACACCGTCATGAAAAACAGACACCCTGAAGTTAGCAATAGTCAATATTCTGTTTCGTTGTATTTGTTGTTTGTATTTCTTTGTATGAAAACTTTGAATGTATTAAATACCTTTTTTCTATTGTTAGTGTCTTTTTTTCTACAAACGTAGAATAAGGTGAAATATAAATTTTTTGAAAAGATTTTTATCTTGTTACGCCAAAGAAGCATAACTTCTAACGCGTATACATAAGTATAGACACCTTTTTTGTCTATTTATATTTCCAAATTTGACAAAAAAACGAGTAGACCATTTTTCATTAAAAATATATACACAGGATGTTTTAGGAAATGCGAAATTATCAAAAACCACTACATATTATAAAGCAAAGTCCTCTGCCACGTTTGTCTGTCTGTTCGCGATAAGCTCTAAAACGACTGAACAGATTTTCATGCGATTTTCACTAGTAGATAGAGTGATTCATGAGACAGGTTTAGGTAGTTTGTCAAGGTTTTTTTACATCTTATTCTAAGATCTGCCGGGCTCGCTAGTATATTATAAATCCATAGTATATTACAAAAACGAATATTTAAAGATTTTTAATTTAAATGTTGTTGTATACAGGAGTATAAGCTATTCTGTAACTAATAAATTAGTTAAATTAATAGATCGTCAATGCCTTATTAGTCACTTAGGCTTACCACTATGGATACGATTTATTTAAAATACTTTTAATACATTAACATATTAGTAAAAATAAAATAAGGAATCGAAAATAAGTACTATAATAAAACCTTTTGCATTACTAGTTTAAATACATATCTGTAATAATTCCCATATAATTCGTACCATATGTAAAATTAAACTAAACATTTTCATTATACCTCTCAAGCGTAAACTCTCCATTTTAATATGTAAATAGGATTAGAACGCGTATACGTAAACAGGAACGCTTCTAATGAGCTGGCACTCCTTTGAACTAAAACCTATTTTCAGTCAAAGAACAATATACCTTTGTCGTTCTGGGAAAAACAAATCTTCACACGGTACCAGCGCCATGTTTACTATGAAAACTCGACGGATCGTGTTACTTTTACAATAACACGTATAAATTTTACACTCTATGCTTTTGTCACGTTTATAATTCATTTGAAAATATATTTTTGTTATTTGCATTTCGTATTTTCATAGTATAGATCACTGTTAGTAAACGCAAACTGTAGTTGTAGTTTTTTTCATAATAATTACAGCATTTTAATTGATTTTGTTGATTAACGGTAGAAATAACTATCGATATTTTCATTTATTATAATCAGAATTTTTAATAATATAATATTTTTATGCTTTCACGTTTTGTATAGATTTATAAGCCTTTGCTAGTGGCTCGTTAGATATATTCGTATGTCCTTTTTTATACCCCTGATCACGTGTATACGATGTTTGTTAATGATGGATTCAGTGGTTAAAGCCTGAAATAAACCTACATTCGTATTAATACCATTAATAAATATAGTGATAAATATTATAAAACAAAGTTGGTTTTCTCGCCTGTTTCTGTTTTCCCTTAGTTCTTCTAAACTACGCTTCGGATCTTGATACAGTTTTCACTATCGTTTTGACACTTCTGCAAAGTTTACGTTAATAATATATGTATATTATCTATATTTAGGCGCAATTGAGAAGATATATATTAATATATTTGTTCTACTGAAATCCTAAGAATTATTTTTCGGGCACTGATATCGCTAAACACTAAAAGGTCATTTTTTGTATATTATAGGAGGCAAACGAACAAGTGGTTCACCTGATGTTAAGTGATCACCACCGTCCATAGACACTTACAACACCAAGGGAGTCGCAAGTGCGTTGCCAGCCTATGTTGGTCAAGGAAGGGAAGAGGAGAGTAGTTAGGTGAGGAGAGGTGGGCCTCGGGCACTGACAGAACGAAACGCAACAATGCAAACACTGTTACTTCACGTCGGTTTTCTGTGAGAGGGTAATGCTACCCCGGGTGACCCGACCCATTCATGCTGAAGCCAGTAATATCTTCAAGTTGGCTCTACGACCTACACTACTATTTATACATCCATTAGTATAAAATAGTACATTGTATATCAATTTCAAAAGTACCACAGTCCTAAGGGACTAGTCATATTTATTTTCAGCATAAACCAGTGTGCCGGTAGTGCTGCCGAATCTAGATCTTGCACAAGTTCTGCCACTCTCAAAAATAATAAAAGAAACTCCGAAAATAGCAACACAGTAATAATTTTATTCGGCTAAAGTTATTTTCATACCAGCTTCGATGAAAATATTTTAACAGTACATGCCAGATATACGTGCGTTGTAATGGCAACAATTTATATGGCAAACAAATAGAAACAAGACGGGTAACGCGTAGTAGCTTTGTTTCAAAATAGACCATTGGCCAGACTACACGCCCTCGCGAATGAAATAACAATATACATTGAGATATCATCATTTCATATAATATACCTCCATTATTGTGATTTTTTTAAGGTAATGTTATACCAATACACAAATATGCGCATATTTATAATTTATACTTAATATCAATATTATAAAATTTGTTTGTTTGCACGGGCTAATCTCAGGAACTACTGGTCTGATATGACAAATACTTTCAGTGTTAGATACCTTATTTACGAGGCTTCTTTTTTTTCTTTTTTTTTGTAATCCTGTGAAGCTATAAATCCTTGCAAGGCCAATAGCGTAGTCAGTTCGAAAACAAAAATTACGATATTACGATAAATTACGCTAATTATATCATCACAAGAGCGGAGAACCAATGTAGAATGTTTCAAAATCGTTTTTTAGAGCTTTGAGTAAACGGTTACTATTCCACTCGGACGAAGTCTGGGGCAGTAGCTAGTAATGGTATAATTCTTACATACCAAATAATTGAGATAGATACAGAGGTTTCTTACCTTTGATTGGGTTTATTTCTAAAAAAAAAATACTACCGAAGCCATTTTTAATTTTAGCGTTCTGTTTGAAACTTTTTGAAATATAAAGCATCTCTTATTATTACTGTTTATTACTTTTGAATTTAGCTCAGAAGTACTGGAAAATATTTGTGTTATTTAAACTGATACAGCGAATAAATGAGAAAATTTAAATTCACATGTCCGTGTAGTAATATATTTTGCATTATGTCTGGTGTGCAGTGTACTGAAATAGTTCTATATGTCAGATGATAATAAACACTGAATATATTTGACGCATTTGCTGCACAATTTCTCACAGCTAATGAACTTTAATGTCCGACCAGCATAATATTTGCACTTTGCAAAAGCCACTTCAGATTTCCTGTTCATCTAACTTATGTTATATTATTTATATTATATATATAATATAAATATTATATAATATGTTATATTATATATATATATATATATATATATTTATATATACGGTGTTATTACAAAAAAGTTAAATACGTATTGAATACTTGCGAAAAAAGGATAATGCGACTTGCCTCGGGCGAGCGCGATGCATTTAGTACGAAACTTTTTTAAAGCAAGTATTTGATACGTATTTCACTGTTTTGTAATAACACTGGTTATATAGAAATAAAATCAATTAGAGTATAATGACTTAGTTCTATTGTCACAAATTTTAACAATTTGGATTTTACTTCCCTTTCTAATGAGTATTTTTATGTCTACTCTTTTTTCTTCTGGAAAGAAAATAAGACCTTAATAATTTTCTTCCCGAATCGTAATTATAAAAAAATTGAGATGTCACGGGACGCCTGTCAGATTTGAAACATCGAAATTGTTTTGTATTAGTTATATGTATAAAATAACAGATTACGACAGGAATCACCTACGGCATAATGAAAAGATAAAGCATTACAAATTTGTTCCATAAAATAATGACTATTTATTTATTTTATTTCATAATTATTCATTTTTATTAAATACAAAAATTTTGCTAGGTGTAGGCCCGGTGTGTTTGGCGGCATTTATCACAGAGTGCTAGGTCGTCGGCGCGTTTCGCGTAATACTAATAAAACGAGTAGTCGACAAAACAATCTATTTCTTATGTTTATACAGATAGGTTTGCAAATGTTTTTGAGTTTTTCGTTAATAGTACAAAGTTCGTGTTTTGCGACGCCACGTCTCACCAGGCCAACAATCAGGTTTACTCTCGCCTATAGGTGTTTTACATCAAGAGGAAAATATATCTATCAATATTTTCGTATACTAACTATGGTGTTGTATTATAGAAAAGGTGGAAACTTAAATATACTAAAGGGAATATTTGGCTTGTAACTTTTTCTATACCAAGTCGCACACATAGCTAGCACTTTTATTGATTTAAGGCATTTCTTATTACGGCAAAGGCATTGCAGACGAACAAATCAATCTCAGAAGGTATATTACTGCAAAAAGAAAATAAATGTTATTTATTAGGTCAACGTTGACCAATGTTCTTGCTCGAGGCAGAACCAAAAGTCCTATGATTAATCAGTCGGCTGCCTGTTTGTGGACAGACGGACTATTTTTGAAGGAAACCTCCCCTTGAGAGTTCCCAAATACAATCGAATGTTTCTGTTCTTTATACTGTTTATTGCTGCGTGGTTTTAGTAATTATTAAACAAAGCTTGTTTTTCTTCTTTGTATAGAGAGTAATAGCTCAATTGTCAAATTCTATATACATGTACACAATAACTGACAGACGTATTAAGACATGGTTTAAACTATTTCGGCTAGAACCGTGAAAATTTGCATAGGTGATCATTTTACACTGTATGTCGAGGAATTAAATCTCTAAGGTTGTGTAGGTTTGTATGGAAACTCTTCTTCTGTCAGTCAATTATCATTTCATATACCTATATGTGTATAGATATAAAATAAAGAGTCAAATATAGTTTCTGTTTAAAAAACCCGTGGAATGCCTAGTTGTAAAAGTGCTAGTGTTGTATACACGTGTGACTGGTTCCCTTGTTTGAATTGTTAGTTTTAAAGTCTGGGGATTTGCTTGTAAGGCGGCCCAATCCAAGGTTCAGCACTCTCCCATTATTGCGCTAATTGCCATCTCGACTGTCTTCTGTACTAGCCATCAAGTCGGGTCAAGCAGTACAAGCTCTTCAAAGTAGATAAGAAAATACACGTAATACATTCAAATGATTTTATTAGTGACTGTTTCATTTACATTACGTTCCACACGGATTAAGTCGTGGGTACAGCTAGTTGCTTGATAATGAAATATTGTTGTATATAGAGTGCATGTGATGCTACATATTATCATTGTATGGACAACAAGTCAAGTAATTTGGACGTTTTAGAGGTTTTGCCCCTAAATCGAGTGACGGTAAATGGAGTTCACATTGTATTTAGATTTTGCACTCAAGCAGGAAACTATTTTATAAAGTCTAGGTCATTTGAGATATTTACTGTTTATGATAAAGAATTGCCAAGGCTATGATATATTTTGAACGGTGCGCAGTACAGTTATTATTAGATGGCATATTATATAATTAATAATTATTTATCTTGACATGGTATATCTATACTAATATATAAAGCTGAAGAGTTTGTTTGTTTGTTTGTTTGTTTGTTTGTTTGTTTGTTTGTTTGTTTGTTTGGTTGAACGCTATGATCTCAAGAACTACAGATCCGATTTAAAAGTTTCTTTTAGTGTTAGATAGCTCATTTATCGAGGATGGCTATAGGCTACATATCATCACGTTAAAACCAAAAGGAGCTGAGCACTAATGAAGAATGTCTCAAAATCGGGCTACTTTGGAAGCTTCCGCTACGTGTTAATGTCAGTATTATATGCGTTGCCATGGTAACGCGATAACATTCTATCGAAAATATTTTCATGGTTTATTTTGTGTTCCTATTCAAAAGGTTTATTCTACGTTACTTTTGTTTGCAATTTTTAATTATACGTGGTACGTTTATATCGGAAATATTTCTAAAGTTTATTTTGTGTTGCTATTCAAAATGTTTAGTAGTAATAATATTCGTCCAATAAGATAGTCGAAGGAATTAATCCATACTGCCAATTCTGAAGTTGTCAATATAGGTATTTTTCTTCTACGTCCAAGATAATGTTAAGGTATAAGAGCCAAATACTCTATATAATATTTTGTAAATTTTTATATTCTTAATTTTCAAGACACAGAGTTCATGCTTCGTGGTATTATTTTTCTTTCATTTCACTTATGCAAAATAAACGAACCATATCACATAAAACGTCACAAATTTAACACAATATAGAGAAAAATCACACAAGATTATTAATAGAATATAAATCCACTAGATGACAGACTAAAATTCCGCCAAAAACTCCTCAGAAAATTTATTTCTACTTTAGTTTTGTTCCCAATTCTTGATTTGTGATATATTACGTGTAATAAAAGTAAAGTGAGTGTATTTTATATTAGAAATATATGAGATGCTACAAATATCAACATTTTTTTTAAATTCTATCGATATGTCTGTTGTGTTTTTTTTATTTGTTCCGGGTAATCTCCGAAACGGCTAGACCTATTTGAACGGGAATTTTACGGGCAAATAAGTAACTAATTGGCTGTTTTATTTTAAGCTAGCGGGTTCAGCAGACGTTGCCCGCCCTGATAATAAGACAAACTACTACCTTGCTACCTAATACCTTGCCCAAGAATCATTTTATATATACCAATATATGAAGATGCGTTCTGTAGTTTTTGATCTTATCGCGAACATACATATAGACAGACGTGGAATAGGACTTTGTTTTACACTATGTAGTGATAAACTGTTATCCGTGCATTCGTCGTTCGTGTGACGTGCGCTGTACTGGACTCCAAGAATAAATATATACATATGTATATGTATTTATGCCAAAAGGCAGCAAACAGGCTGACGGCCCACCTGATGGTAAGTGGTTACCATCGCCTATGAACAACTGCAACACTAAGGGCATCGCTGTTATAATTGAAAGTCGTATGTTTATATTTGATTTAAATTATAGCAAGGTATAATAATAACTTAATTATATCGACACTATGGACATATTATATCTATATAATAAAAGGTTTAACACATATTGTTCGATAATGTTTAGCTTAATATTTTCATTACTTTCTTATATAGTGTAAGTGAGCACTGAGGGTGATATATAACAGTTTAAAGTTCCAGTTATGTGGTTGATGATAAATCCCATTCCATTCGATTCACTATTAGTATACACATATATAATGTATACGTTACCTGTTACAGTAGATGTGCGTGTGATACTTACAGTTATTTTTGAAAGAGTATTATTGTAATTTACACTAGATGTGTGATCACAATTTTAAACATCTAATATATTTAAAAAAAGGGCGAGCGAAGCCGCGGGTTACAGCTAGTCTAATAATAAAATGTGAGCATGTTTTTAGCGAACTTAAAATAACTGAGCATCGCTGTAGACGCATGGTAAGCTCTCGTAATCGCAAACGTGGGCTGCACATTGAAAATATTTTTTTATTTATACGGATATCGTTCATAATGTTCTTTAGATGACGTCAGGTCTATTGTAGAGATAAAAAATAATAATGGCACACTCTTGCAATTTTAAATTGAAATTTTTTGGGAGTGATATTTTTTAAAGATAATTTTTAATCTTAGGGAGTGAGTATTTTGTAATAGAATTTACATTCCACTTCGTTTTAAGACAAACAGCTGATATTTCGAAAAATAAACTTTAATGTTACAATTTTCATTTATCTAAATCACTGTATTGTAGTGTATTATCATCAATAACTAATTCACGAAGCATAAAAAATAAGGTAATACATAGTTTAAGAAAGAATTATTCAAATATTATATACTGCTGATTATTAGTACAGGTAAATAGCGTGGGCAGCCAGACGTCTGAGTTATAAATAGACATCCTAGGCAAATGGAGTCAGCAAACTGCACTAAGATTACAGTTTTACAATCTACTTGCATGAGAAATGCATGTAATTGTAGTATTATACATTACAGCATTATTTTGCCTAGTAAATTACGATGTTACTCTTATATAGTTTTACTATTATATATAGCGTATTAGAAATAATCTCATTACTATCTGTCATTAGTATATTGTTAGATAAAATTCTAATTGATTAATTTTTTCTAAAACTAGAACATTGTCTATAATGATTTTGTTCACTACGACTAGCTTAATTTATAGTTAATATGTTATAATGACTACATGTTCGTTCTAAATGCTCAAAAATAAGGTTAGTTGTTATTTATCTCCAACTGTCAACGTGAAGGCAGTGGGATGATACAGTGTATACAATACAGTCTGCGTCAAACATTTTGACCGCTGTGAATATAGTTGCGCAAAACACAAATTTAGTCGTAAATACGTATTATATTGTATGTATAATATTGGGACCATTTAAGGATAATTAAATGCTAATTTTAGATTCCTATAATAATAGTTTACCTCTGTTTCGTATTATTCTTTTGACCATATTATGCGTAAGCCCAAACTTACGGCTACATTCAAACCGGTCAAAAAGATTGGCGAGGACTGTATGTTAGAGTTATAAATAGATTGAATTCATTTCTATTTATAAAATTAATTGCCCAGGTGTGTAAACGCAATCCGCCTGTTTAAAAACATTTAGTATATTAATAAATAATTTAAAAATTGTTTTTTTTCTAAAATAGTATTTTTGTATCACTAACGATTCTGAAAATAAAGTGACAATATTACAACGATTCTAAGTATAGGTATGTATGTATATATGAATGTGACGCACGAGTACGGGTCATTTCACGCTTCAGAGCATTCGAGCCGTGCGTATAAACAAAGAAATAACTTAGGTCAAGTAAGATACCACTCTACCAACATAATTTGTGTAAAAACTTTTTATTTGCTTACTCGAGTCGTTTATATTCAAATATTTTTTTATATTCGGGAAAACGGAAACAAGTAATTTGTCTGACAAACATAACACACATAAACAAATGCATGAACTATTATTGTTGATATAACAGACCTCTCCTATCGATAATTATTAGCCATATTGAGTTCCCGCGACTACGTATCCATTTATTACGCTGTTTTGTAGGTGGTAGAGCCCCGCTGAAGCTATTTTTGGTTTCAGCATGAATGGGTCGGCTCCTCCGGGGTAGTACCACCCCTCTCACAGATAACCGACGTGAAATAACAGTGCTTGCATTGTTGTGTTTCGTTCGGTCAGTGAGAGAGCCGGAGGCCCACGTCCCTTCCTCTTTCCGTCTTTCCCTTTCCTTCCTCTCCCCCTTCTCCCATATACATGCTGGTAACGCACTTGCGACGTCCCTGATGTCGCTAGTTTCTATGGACCGTGGTGGTCACTTAACATCACGTGACCCACCAGTTCGTTTGCCTCCTTTGATATAAAAAAAATATATATATATATAGTCGTCAGATATTTTATTTCGTTGTTTTGAATAAATAAGGGTATATTCTCTGTAATTATTTTTTACGATTTCCAATAATTTTGAAATGGCACATAATCCATGGAAACGAAAGATATCTAAATCGGTTTGGGAATAAATAACGATTATATTAACGAATATATTTTAAATGCGATTTCCTGTAATATATTAATAAAAGAGTTTATATATAATTCCTGTGTAATAATAGTAGTCGAAATTCCCAGAACGGAAGAGAGCAAATCAATAACAGGTGGTGCATTGGTTTGTAGTGTTAGCTCCGTAAACGTCGTTGATGTTGCGTGCCGCTTGTGCCGCGTTGCTGCCACGACGATAGTCATATACCATATTTACTCGAATTTTTAACGTATCCATGATGACAAAAAAGATTGAAATGCGATGAAAATGTAACTTTTAGAAAAGGAATTCCATGTTTAAAATAAAATTAATCTGAAATTAGATGGGTATCCATAAGGGATTTCCCCACGCAAAAAAAAAGCTCAGATAGGTCGCGAATTGCGTGTATCAGGCAACAGCTCAAATCGAGGTGTGCCGTGCACCCTTGCGCCAGTGTCAAATAAAATCGGCCTTAAGCGCTCGCCTTAGTAGTCCGGTGAAGCTGATAAGACCTTGCTAGGACAATAGCGTAGTCAGATTGAAAAAAAAGGTTTATTCAAAAGATATTAACTGTCCCCAAGAGATATCATATCAAATTCAGATTATATCTATCTTTCATAATATATGTAATGTCAGCCGTAGATGCTAAATGGTGAAAATCGCATGAAATGCCACTTAGTAGTTTTTGAGTTTATTGCGAACAGTCAGACGGACAAATGTGGCAGAGGACTTTGTTTTACAATATGTAGTGAATAGTGATTTGGTCAATAACATTTATTGGAACCGTTTATATTAGTTTTGTATTCTTGTATGACGTATTACGTCTAAATAAAAATAAAGTATACAATTATACAGCATTTATAAATAAATATACACGAGAAACTTTCATACAAAGTCAGTTAATAAAAAACTTGTTTGATTCTTTTCCTGCGCTCGAATCCGTGTCGAATGGTACGACGGCCCTAACGTAGAGTTCATTGCAGTTAATACTACCTACTTCCAATCACTTTAGACTACTATAACAATTGATTTATACCTAGAATAAATATAAAGTAATACTCTTATTGACGTATTACATCTGAATAGAATCGTAAACTGTAAATCTAACGTGTCGTCGGTACTTTTTCGATATTCGTGAAAAAAAAATTGTTGCCGGTGTCTAGAACTAAGTAATAGAATACATTTCAATCATTTTTGGAAATGTCTGTCTATTTGTATGACCACGCATCACTGCTAAAGTATTGAGTTCACAACAAAACTTCATTCATCATCACCGAAAATCACAAAACATATCCTCAGGGGTAACTAATTTTTTGTTTCATTAAAAACGGTCCACTCTATCAAAAGTTATTGTAATTTAAATGACGTCTGGAGTTAAGTACGAGAGAAGAGTAGTAATCTATACTAATATTATAAAGCTGGACGGTTTGTTTGTTTATTAGGTTGAACGCGCGAATCTCAGGACCTATTGGACAGATTTTAAAAACTCTTTCAGTGCTAGATAGCTCATTTATCGAAGAAGGCTATAGGCTATATCATCACGCTAGGACCAATACGAGCGGAGCACCAATGAAGAATGTTTCAAAATTGATTTTTTTTTCATCTGAGAGTTTCCGCTTCGTGTTAGCGTTAGCCTAAAGTAACTATTCTACCCAAATCCGATCTGCAGGCGCTATTTAATTTAGGTAATTCTGTCATTATAGCGGGGGACCTCAACTGCGGGAACGTCATCTGGAACAGTCCGTGTACCTCTCGTAACGGGAGGATACTCGACGAACTAGGTGGGGCTCTCGCATTTGACGTCATAGCCCCTCCGGAACCCACGCACTATCAAGATCACTGCCGACCGTCAGTTTTAGATGTAGCTCTACTAAAAAATGTCGCGCTTCCTGTACGACTCATATCAGTCATACACGAACTCGACTCGGATCATCGCCCGGTTCTATTACAGTTAGGACATAACTCAGACTTTAGCCCGACGCCGATCAGAGTGGCCGATTACGCGAAACTTAGCGAATACTTTAAAAATAGTCCGTCGCCCAACAGTTTAGATAGAATTCCGGACGTGTTGGTGTCTAAAGCCGACGCGGATTCGGCCATCGATTCCCTGGTTGATTATCTCCAGACCGCCGTCAGGGAGACCTCGAAAGAGGTACAAGCGGCGAACGAACGCCGTTTTATACTCCCTGATGACGTGAGAGCATTGATCACGGAAAAGAACGCCGCGACTCGTGCTCACGACGCTTACCCGACCGCTGAGAACCGCGAACACTTACGTGTCTTACGGAAAGCAGTTAAGTCTCGTATTTCTGAGATCCGGGGTGACAGGTGGGACAGGTTTCTGGAGGATCTCCAGCCGTCTCACCTGGCATTCTGGACCCTCACGCGAAAGTTTAAGTCCGATACGGTCATCCCAATGCCCCCTCTCGATAGAGGCCCCGGGTTGCCTCCCGCGTTCGATAACACTGACAAAGCAGAATGTCTCGCCGCGAGCTTAGAGAAACAGTGTTCGCCAAACACTGATAATACTGACCCTTCCATCATAGAGTCTATCGAAACAGCCGTAGAGCATGTACTCGCGTCTTCTCCGGCGGATACCCTAACCCCGATAACGTTTGACGAAGTTTCGGCCGCCATCAAGCGTCTCAAGCCTATGAAGTCCCCAGGTCCCGATGGGATCAGGAACGAGGTTCTGAAGCTCCTTCCTGACCGCATCATAGCTCTATTGGTCTGCATCGTCAATGCGGCCATGTCCCGGGGTCACTTTCCAGCCGTCTGGAAGAGGGCCGTAGTGATAGGAATTCACAAGCCCGGCAAGAAAGCTACGCTTCCCGATAGCTAACGACGGTTAGTTTGCTTGATACACTAGGGAAACTTTACGAGCGGCTCCTTCTGAACCGTCTCCAGGTCACGATAAACGACAGTAGTTTAATACCGCCTGAACAGTTTGGGTTTCGCGCCAAACACTCTTGTCCGTATCAAGTACTTCGCCTCACGGAGTACATCTTTTCTAATTTTAATAAAGATCCGAACCCGAAGCCGGATCCGCCCGTGAAAAACACTAATCCGAAACGCACGATAGCAGTCTTTTTCGATGTCGCCAAGGCCTTCGATAAGGTCTGGCACAAAGGGCTCATATACAAGCTAAATGAAGCCGGTATACCCAATAGGTTAGTTCACATCATCCGTGATTATCTAGCCGATAGAACCTTGAGTTTTAGAGTAGACGGCGAACTCTCATCGCCCCGTCCGATACGCTCAGGTGTGCCACAAGGCTCAATACTCGCGCCCACCCTCTTCAACCTGTTCATCAGCGACCTACCTAAGCTCCCGGGAGTCGAGGTAGGTTGTTATGCTGATGATACAGTTATCTACGCCTCTGGCTGGCGGCCGAAAGTCCTTAGGAATCGCATCGAAAAAGCCGTTAGCACGCTCGGTGACTGGTTTCTTCGATGGCGTATAGGTATTAACCCCGATAAGAGTGCCGCGATACTCTTCGATCCTAGATATCGCGATAACAAGTTAAAGCCCATAAGGCTATACGATTC
>JACEII010000001.1:8319636-8453285 GCA_014332785.1 Antheraea mylitta
GACCTTGATAGGTCAATAGCGTAGTCAGGTCGAGCAAAAAAAAAAAAAAACTATTCTACCCGAACTAAATCACGGGCAGAAGCTAGTCAATTATAAATTTGAAAAAAAAAACAGGCGGTTACATAGGTGGTAAGACTCTCAAATTCTAGGTAAACGTAACTTTACGAAAACAAAGAGATTTATCGCAACTCGTGACACAATTTTCAATTAATTTTAAACGACACCATAGGTGGGTGGTATTACAATTTTTTTTTTTTTATATTATAGGAGGTAAACGAAAAGGTGGGTCACCTGATGTTAAGTGATCACCACCGTCCATAGACACTTGCAACATCAGAAGAGTCGCAGGTGCGTTGCCTGCCTGTGTAGGGAAAAGGGGGGTGGCAAGGAAAGGAAGAGGAGATGAGGAAAAGTAAGAGGAGATGAGGAAAGTGAGGAGAGGTGGGCCTCTGGCGCTCGCACTAGCCGATCGAAACGCAACAATGCAAGCACTGTTACTTCACCTTGGTGTTCTGTGAGAAGGTGGTGCTACCCAGGACGATCCTACTCATTCATTCTGAAGCTAGTAGTCGTTTCAGCGTGGCTCTACCACCTACAAGATATTTAATTTAATGTAGTCTGTACATTATGAGGTAAAGTGATATGCCCAGTATCATCGTTTGGATCGTCGAATGGATACACAATAGAATCAAATGATGAATCCAAAACCAAGATGTTTTAATGCTACTATTGACTTTTGAGGATGAATTAATTTTTATTTAAAATTCATCATCGACAATACTAAATATAATTGCGACATCAGGTTGAACTGCATCATTGTAGCCGCGAACATCTAAGTCATGGATTACTGGAGCAAACAAATTTTATTATTATTTAACAAAGTATTTTTGAGTTCATTTTTTATTGAATCATCATTTGAAGTGGGTCCACCATAAAAAAATACTCAAAATTAAAATACTGACTTTAACTTTGGTAATACGAAAACATGAAGTGAAAGCAATGTTGCTACCTAAAACTTTTGACATTCAATAAAGCCAAAGAGAATAATAATTATTTCAGTAGTTACATAAATTTACTATTAATTAATTATTATATAATATACATTATATTCTGATTTTTCATATTATATTATTATAAAATTAACCTACAATTTGACCAGTCGATTACAAAGGGCATGTAAGGCATGCAACGTCAGTCATGTTAAAAATATTGAAACGGTTTTATTGGAACCTAAGAGTAAAATTACTGATCTGACAAAACGTCTTATTCATTTACAAGTATGCATATGTTGTGTAAAATTCAAACAGCAGTGTGAGTAATGGATATTTTCATTAATTTAATGCATTTCTAATGCATTTTATATAAAAAAAATGGTTTCTGCACTTCTTCTCCATGTAAACTTGAACTATGCCAAATTTCATGTTCATCCGTTCGCGCAATTCGCTTAAAAAGGGGTACAAAGTTTTGGCTTCACGTATTAATATATAAAATAATTAATACACACATACACATATATATATACATATAATAAGAATGTAAATTAAACGTGTCTGTACTTTTACACGTCTGTGAAATATTTTTTTGAAATAAGTAGTAAAATACATTTCAATCATTTTTACAATTTTTCTGTCTGTTTGTTTAAACATGCATCACTGCGAAAGGACTGCATTTACGATAAAATCTCAAAAAAATCATAAAGCATATTCTTGAGTAACATTTAGTCCTAGTTTCATTAAAATCGATTCACTCTGTCAAAAGTTATTTTCATTTTAATAACGAGTACTGGAAAAAGTAGATAACTATATGGACTTAATTTATTCAGATGATTTTATTAGTGTTTTCAACATTAGGTTCCACGCAGATGGTGTAACGGACTCAGCTAGTTACTAATTATTATGCAACTAAATACTTACTCTACATTGGGTAGTTTATGTAGATCAAAACTGCTCTTTACAGAACTGATGAGATGAACTCGAAGAATAAAATTCATAATTCTAAACTGTTTTGACACTTAGGATCTCGAATTAGTACATCACACCCATGCGAAACTGGGACTAGTCGCCAGTTAATCACCAATGTAGCATTATCACATAATTAAAATGAATGTTTCCAGTAATATACAAGTTAAAGGAACTGTAAAAAAGATGAACCATCTATCTCTGAAGGAAGCCGCATTGGCATATTGTTCTATTTTTTTTTAAGGATTAGCCAGGTACCGCTTTCCGAACAATGAGGTCTAGGATTATGTACGAGTACTTATATCTGTCGCTACTGACATTTTTTTTCTAATAGATAGTTCAACTTTTTTTGGAAATATCAAGGGGATATTTGGTAATGTTTTAAATATTTTCTCTTTTGTTATTTACATTTAGTTGTTTAACTTTATTTTCTTCAGAATGGCCACTTCTAAACGCCCAATTTTGGTTAAGTACACAATAATAGAATTATAGATAAGTTAAATTTGCACACAAGTATTTATTTCTATACAGACAATTATCATTTACCTCTTTGTTTATTTTTGTGTTAAAAACCTATTTAATTGTAAAAGAGGCATTATATTGTTAATTACATTATAAACCTATATAAAAGCTCTATATGAAAGATATCTCGCGCACAAAGTATTCAATGATGTCAGCACGCAGACTTGGAACCGGTTCTTAAGCCTTTCTACTAGAGGTGTGTGGGAAATACCTATACAGAGTAGATGTAATGAAGCTAAATAACTCTTTTATAGCGGAAATATACTAGGGAGCCCAATGTGAATGAGATTCGCAAGGCATACCATATAATCATCGTCACGAAAGCATACTTTCATGTTGACTGTATAATTGTAGAGTCCCGTTTTCACGACCGACGTGTTTTCGTAAGCGTGTCTCTCTCGAATTAATTGATAAGTTATAAAGCGTTTAACAACCGCATTGCATTGCCGCTATTGCCGGTTTTACGTATTGCGGTTCGCAGTTAGCGCAGTCGGTAGCAGATCAACATTCGGTGGCAATGTCCAGCGCTCACATAAGAATTCGTTTGGCTCAGAGAAGTGTCCGGTTTCAGTCTGGCACGTCGAGCGCGCATGTTGCATTTAGTATTTATTTATGTATCGGTGGAGCACAGGTTCTATAGGCAAGGCGTGCGGCGGCGGCGCCGCGGACGAAACGCGGCCCAGGGGGGCATACTTACTACGTGATTAATCCGCGTCCCCCTCCCGGCGACCCCGCGGTGGGCCACGGGCCGGGCGCTCCGTACTCGCACCGGGTTTCCTCGTCCCCGCGCCTCACGGCCACTCACTACGCACGGAGCTCCGCGTAGTGCCGCCGTCAGTCGCGCTGCGACCCGCGCCGACGCCGCATTTTGTCTGCGTCCGTACCGTCGCAACATCTACCCGTCATATCATTCATGCTGATCTCCGCCCGTTGATTTTCCTGCCGAGTGGCCGCAGTAGAGCCAACGCGCGTTACCGCGAGTGTTGAATGTTCGTAGACGTCACGACCGTGTATTTTTCCATTGGATTCCGGACCAAGTGACCAATTCCGAGTGCCGGCCGAAGGAACTTTTCCTCGGATGAGATCTTCATTCAACCGTTGCTGTGTCCCGCAGTCTGCCATGCTGTGCCCGTGACCGTCTCGCGACAGTGCCACGAAACGTAAGAATCAGATAGTTCATTCGGGCATATCGCGTGCACGGGCCGCCTTCCTATTTGCATGGCGCATAAGAGTGGATTTTATTTTCGTCTGGCGGTCCATGTGTGCGCGGTGTATACCGGTGTGCGCGGCGACGCGGTGGTGTGCGCACGCCACCGTGGTGTGTTTGTGTGTGTCTCGTTCCTCGTCCGCCGAGACGGCTACTCCCTGCTGGCCCGCTTTATTTAGGTTGTTTCCGAGCGTATAGTCAGCGCTCGGCCTGGCGCCCGCCACCACCACCGCACCGCCCCGCTCTATCGCTACCTGTGACCTACCCAATTGTTCTAGATCCATACTAACTTCCTCTCTTAGACCTGTTATTCGTTATGTCATATGATATTGCCTATCAGCTATCATAATATATGGGATTTAATTAGCTTTATATTACTTTTTGAAAACAATTTGACGTAAAATACGACGATTTGTTAGCAAGTTTAAATGACTTTTATAATGAATATAGTAGCTAAATACCTTTATAGCATTATATTCATATTACTCTAAAATATGTTTAAGAAACCATAAACAGGCCAAGTAAAATATAAAATTAAACAAGGATATGTTTACTTGCTAATCATATTAAGTATGTTTGATAAGCACTTATTGATCGTGATATTTTTACCTTTTTACCATGTCTGGACCATCTAATAGCTGGTATTTCTTATGACCGAATATGTAATGAAATAACAAATAACCATTCATTATTGTCATGAGTTTTTACTTCTGAAACGGATACTTTGGTTATTGTTATTTGAAAAATAAGGTAATAAAAATGTGGTCTATCTAAATTTTGAGTAAATATATGTCCGACCTGAAGAATCAGAATAGGTACAGGTAATAACCCCGATGCCGATGTGCCGTGCGATGTCTTCATTCCAAATATTTTGTAGGAGTGTACCGGTCTCATAATGTCAGCAATATTAAAATTAAAATTTATGGTTGTCTTATATATCCTATGATATCTCCTAAAACTTTAATTATTATCTTATTTATTATTGCTATTGTCTTATTTAAAGAAGTAATTCATTCTTACTTGCAAGTTAGTAAAAATATGACAAAAATTATAATTAAAACACAATTTCTAAAATTTCGTAATAGACATTTTGCAAATATGAGACAACGCTTTACCTAATAAAAGAGAAAACGTTCTAAATTATGTTATTGACAATTCAGTATGAACAATCCAATCATTATAAATCGCTTGTAATAATACTGTTTAATATAACTACATTACGTCAGATCATTTTATAACATTTTAATGTATAAAACAACTAGCCGGCGAACGTTATACCGTCCTCAAAAAAAACCTTTACAGATTATATACCTAAACCTTCCTCACAAATCACTTTATCCACTGGTGAAAACCGCATCAAAATCCATTCGGTAGTTGTTGAGTTTATCGCGAATAGACAGACATAACAGAGGACTTTGTTTTACTCGTATACGTAGTGATTATAGAAACACACAATTACGATGATATTCCTAGCTCTAAATAGAGTTTGTTTACACGATTTAGCTTCCATTTATCTGCGGTTAAAAGACTTTGAGACCGTCCAATGGCTACTTTAATTACAACTTCAACGTTATATATGTATCAATGTACAATATTTATTGTATTTAAATTTCTATAACAATAAACAACACCTGACCAGTACAAATTTCCTTAATATAAACAATGCGTTTTACAACGCAATACGATCGTCTTATCATGTGTTGTAATAGTACAATTTAAATTATAATAAATCATAATCGATAGGTTATACTATTATTATAACAGAATATAGGAAAAGTACGGAATAGTCAGTTAGGTCGAGTAGATAAACTTTGACCTCAAACGCATCCATAGCCCCTACTACAACCGACTGTGTAACACGTTACTACATTTTGTAAACCTACTTGTTTACTACAAACAAGTTAAATATATTTATATTGAACAAACAAATTAACTATTGTTTACATTACACATGCACTCAAGTACGTGCATGTATCAAGTAGAGCAGTTATACTCAACCTGCGGCCCGCCGGGTGTATGTAGTTGGCCCACCCGATTTCATTTTTATAACTTTATTTTTGGCAACCAATCTTTCAGATTATTACCTTCATTGTCGTGTAGTTAATAATATTACAAGCGTCGTGTGAATATTTCAATATTCTAACAAGATGGTGGCTCCCTTGTTAGAACCTTCCAGGGAGTTTTTGTGGCATCTCAGAACTTCATACTCCTTGGTATTATTTTCCATTCATTTCACTTATCCACAATAAACTTACTATATTACGTAAAACACCACCGATTTTACTAGACCGGTGAAGCTGTTAAGACGTTGCTGGGTCAATAGCGTAGTCATTTCGAAAAAAAAAAAAAAACACCGAATTTACAAAATATAGAGTCAAATAACACAAGATTATGAATAAAATATAAAATCCACTACATGACAGACAAAAATCCCGCCAAAAAGCTCTGCTCACCTGATTATACTTTGTTTCCAATTATTTTAAATTTCGTGGCCGTCGGAAAAGTTGAGCACGCTGATTAAATTACATCGAACCCAAATAACTCGACCGCAATGCGTTCTTTATAACATAAGGGTTATACCAAGCTTGTTATATTGGGCAAACATTTTTCACTACATTGATACGTTGTTAATTTAAAATTACGTTTTTTTATTTAATACCTAAATATTTGTAGTTTACGGCCCGCGCCAATATGAGTGAAACGTGTTTATAACCCATTTCAAAAAAGGTTGAGTACCACTGAAGTAGAGAAATAATGATAAAATTAAATAACATGTTAACCTTTTAACTAACTACATAGATAAGTTAATAGCTGTGTAGTCCGGTGAAGCTGTTAAGACCTTGCTAGGTCAATAGCGTAGTCAGTTCGAGAAAAAAAAATTAATAGCTGCATAGTAACTCTTTATCTAGTAATGCATTAATTATTCTTTCTGCAATGATTGTTGTTGATTGCATTACCGAAATTAAATATTTATGTTTTTTTTTTGTATCAGTATAAGTCTAGTTTAGAGCCTGGAATATTCCAAATAAAGTGGAATGGTGTATTCCACTTTATTTTTAAGCTAAAATCATCCTTAATTATTATTCGCCTGTATTTTACACTACAGTTAGAATAGAAATCTGTAAAATAATTATTTATTTAGTGATTATTGGAAGAATTTCTTCAAATATTTTATAAAAATTTAGAAAAATATTAGAAATTGTTCGTGGTGAGTTGTTTTTTTAATGGATAATAAACACCAACATGTTAAAGTTCATGATTAATGTCGACGATAATTTTTAGGAGGAAAATAATAAGTATATCATAAAATTCAAAATATAAAAAAATAAAACAAATTATTCAGTAAATTCTGAACTGTTATATAAATAACTCACATGATACTGTTCTATAAGCTCCTTCATCGCCAACTTTGTCCATCATATTTTGACAAAGTTTTCAGTTTATAAGATCTTATAAGAAGGATCTTATCAACTTCAAAGACATGTTGTTGGCGGTATATTCATTTTGAGTTATATTTGCACTTGTAGTCCGGTGAAGCTATTAAGACCTTGATAGGTCAATAGCGTAGTCACTTCGAGAGAAAAAAATATATATTTGCACTTATTTATAATTTAAAAAAATATTATTTTCATGAAAAACATTTCAGAACGCACTTTTAATCACTACATGCTATATTCTTAGTTCTTGAAAAGTGTTTATAAGTTACAAGCGACATAGCTACTTATAGTCTTATTATATCTATATTTTATACATAGTCATGACTTAGGTAATAATATTCCTCAAATAAGTTATGTAGGATTATTCTTAGAATGTGTATTTTCAAGTGAAAACAATTGTTTCATAACTCTTCGAAAATGGATAGAGCTAGATCATAATAAAATGTTAATATTATACAGTATAGTATATGGTATTGAAATAATGTGATATTATTACGTTATTAACTTCATATAAGATGTATGAGTTTATTACATATCAGTACAAAGTAATTTTATATTGCGAATGTTGCTCAGAGCACTCCGCGCCAAACTTATTGACCGATCTGAAGATAACCGCTCAGAACAAAAATTGGGGTATAAATACGTCTTCTTTTATAGGTAACACTGAGACCCGATTAAGCCTCCCACACCCGATTAGGCCTCCCACACCCGATTAGGCCTCCCACGGCAGCGGCTCAAGCCTAGGTTCTATCCCTCGGTAGGGAGCCCTTGAGTGCGTTGCTTGCGCGATACGGTGATACATCCATACATCACTGCTACAACACTACACGATCACCTCCACACACGTGCACGCCTACACGCTACACATCTTGGTGGAAGGGTTATTTTTGTTAAATTTTTTTCCCTTATCGAACTGAAAAACTCTCAATTTTTTCGATAAAAATATATGGAGGAGTTGTTGAGGCGGATATGCTTGGTACACATATACGTTTCAACAACTCAAACATATATGAATAGTTAGCTAGGTTTGCTAAGTTAGGTCGTGATTTTTGCATGCAACGGCCAACAGCCAAGCCGAGGTGTGCCGTGCACCCTTGAGCTGGTTGCCAATATAAAATCGGCTGAGTGCCTTAAGCGCTCGCCTTAGTAGTCCGGTGAAGCTGTTAAGACCTTGCTAAGTCAATAGCGTAGTCATTTCGAGAAAAAAAAAAGGTAACACTGAGATAAATTAAAGATAAATGACAATTTTAGATTCCTTTAAATAACATTTCAATTTTGTTTTATTTTAAACATTTCATGATATTAGACAGAAGCCCAAACTTACTGCCATGTTCAGAGCGGCCAAGAAGATTGACGAAGGCCAAAATTGAGGCTTGATATGCAAGGCCACAACAGAACAATATATAGATAGACACAAGGTGGGTCTTTGGGGTGTAAGGGGTGTCGAATAACATCTTAAGACTTGAGACACCCAAGCCAACCTCACCTGCACGTGGTGCACCCTACTGATCAACGAACGAGGCAATGGCGATAGCGGGGTGGTAGGGTTTTACAGTCCGACTGGGTCGCAACCACCATGCATATGGCGAAAAAGCCCATCATAGTGACTCGCTTCTGCGCGTTGCGTTTCGTGATCAGCCTGTGCATATCCAGTACTGGGCGACTTTCGTCATTATGGCCAGCATGACAGCGACGACCGGCGATGGATAATCTGTCTGTCTCTGATAATAATCTGTCTCTAGGTGGTTGCCGGTGTTTTTGGATTGTACTATGCTTAACACCAGGCTTAGTGCAGTCACTTTGTCGTGCTTCTATAAAAAGAAAAAAGCGTAAAGATAGTAACTTCTATTAAAATATTGCTTTTTCTAAAATAACTATCATTGAGTCTACAATTGAAAGTTATTTTCATGCACTTTTATCTGATAATAAGAACTGCTATTTATAATTATTTTAATGTTTGTTTATTGTGTACGTATGTCCGTTTACCAAATTAAAAACCACAGTAAAGGCAACTACAAGTTTTATGTATTTTATTTTAGTTAAAGGTGAACTACCCAGATATATTATTACTATAAGGAATAGTAGGAATACAAAAGTAATTACGTGTAACTGATTTTTAGAGAGTTATATTTAATTATACACGTAAGCGTAGATTGAAGGCGGATTAACATACTTTACATTATATAACAAATATGTCAATAAATACCACAAAATCGTAAAGCGAAATTATACGATGGACACGGTAATTTACAATTACGTATATATTGATAAGTATATTGATATGTGAAATATAATTCTGATAAGAATTTTATGGTCATCGTGATAATTCAATAATTTTAATGAAAATAAGTGCAGATTGGATTTTTTTTAACCTTATTTTTGCCAACCAATCTTTCATATAATTACTGCCATTGTCACGTAGTCAATAATATTACAAGCGTCGTACGATCATTTCAATATTAAGCGTCGTGTGAATCAATATCCTAACAAGATGGTGGATCCCTTGTTAGAACCTTCCAGGAAGTTTTTGTAGCGGTTCAGAATCTCATGCTCCGTTGTATTATTTTCCATTGACTTCACTTATGCAAAATAAAATAACTATATTATGTTAAACACCACCAAATTTACAAAATATAGAGTCAAATAACACAAGATTGTGAATAAAATATAAGATCAATTACATGACAGACTAAAATCCCGCCAAAAACTCTATTTGCAATATATTGTACTGTATAACAACAATTATGATACAGATAGCGGCGTTGGTATAGCAAAAATAATTTCTGTGAGAACAATAATAGATGTGATAATTGAATTAAAAATACATAATACAAAATATCACTTGTCGAGTGAATATTACCCGAAGAACAATGAATAACTGTGGTAGTCCGGTGAAGTTGTAAAGACCTTGCTGGGTCAATAGCGTAGTAAGTTCGAAAAAAAAAATGTTTACTGTAAAAGTATTGTTATCATCTTCTATACATATAATTAAAAATATAAATCTACGGTGTCTGTACATTTTAGATTTTTGTGAAAAAACAATATAGCAGGTGTCTTGGAATAAGTAATAGAATATATTTTTGTAAATGTCTGTCTGTTTTTTTGCTACTACGTTCACGATAAAACTTCAAATCATAAATCATATCTTGGAGTAACACTTAGTCTTGGTTTCATTAAAATCGGTTTGCTCTATCAAGAGCTATTGTAATTTTAATGACGTAAGTACTATTTTAAGTGTACAATATTCCTGTAGCTAAACTATCGTGTATACTATGTAAAAGCTGGAATAAGTGCTTACGAATTTCCGAATACGTGACGTCATTTCATAAACATTTCTCAAAGGTTCAGGTTTTTTTTACGATGTTTTCATTACTTTCCAAAAGATAACGTTACTAATTAAAGTTTATTACCAGTAGTAAAGGGTGGATAATATCGGAAAGAAATCGGATTCGATAAAAATTCAAGGTATTTAACAAACATGAGCCCTGGATACAATTTAAATGATGAGCCGCGAATCAGGCCGCTTTATGACATTGTACATTTACAATTTATCACATACTAGCCGCTGTCCGCGACTACTATGTGTTGTATAGTTACTTAATGTGTATTTCAAGTAATAAAACAGTTACATTTGTACTTTGAACATTAAAAAAAATACTATATATAAATCAACTCAGACAATATCGGATACAGTGTTAAGTGTGTTTACAGATGTGTACATCTTATGTAATATTTATCGCAGCACTATCTCAACTAAAATAAACAAAGTGTAAATTGCAAGATCACGGTAGATTTAAATGCATAATTTAAACAATATACTGAGATTTTGTTCGAAACGGAGGGGCCAGTATACAATATAACTAGTTTTCAATAAAATATCGATAAATAACTAATAGTACCAGAAAAAACTGCCTTTCTATTTCATAGTTAGACATTTACGTGTGTATTTATTTTCTCTTTCATACTCAAGTTTTTTTCGTCAAATTGATTACGCTGTTGTCATGACGAGCCCTCACAGCTTCACTGGTCCAGTAGTCCGGTGATGCTGTGAAGGCCCTCAGGCCAATAGCATAGTCAGTTTGGAAAAAAAATCGAAGGCGAGCGCTATCGCATAGCAACAAGCTCAAGGATTCTAAAGTGGCCGAAACTCGGCTCGGGCTGGCCTTTGACGCGACACCGCGAATATGTCTAAACTAACTCAAGCTAGCTACTCATTAAACATTCTTAGGATAAATATGTACCGGCATATGTGCCACACGATTCCAAACATATATTCAATCTAAGCACATAAACATAATGTCACTTATACAACAACAATAAATTCTATTCCTATAGGAAACATGATGTACATTGACCCTATCCTATACTATATACACTAGTCTAGAGGATTTTTTCCGAAGCAAAATACATATAGGAGTTGTTGAGGCACGCATGCTTGGTACACATACATGTTTCAATAACTCATATACGTATATCTAGATAGCTTAGCTTAGGTTAGCTCAGATAGGTCGCGATTTTTGCACAAAACAGGCGACAGCCCAAGCCGAGGTGTGCCGTGCACTCTTGAGTTAGTCGCCCAAACATCCCAAATCGGCTGAGTGCCTTCAGCGCTCGCGTCAATAGTTCGGTGAAGCTGTAAAGACCTTTTCAGGTCAACACCGCTTACATTTCGAAAAAAAAAAATATGTACACTGAATGTACTGTTAAAACCAAATTGTAATAAATTTAATAGACATCTTGAGTTCAAAAAATCACTGAAAATATTGAAATGTTGTTAGACATTATTTTTTCAATATTTTTCATATGTAAGGATGATAATTAGTACACTAGAATACCTAAACTTACAACGCTAAAAATAAATATTAGCTACTTCAATTAAAGGTAATTTAAACTTTACTTCTAACCTCCTCAGTGATTGCAATAATAGGTTTTGGCATAGATTAACCATTCAAACAGTCATTGTTTATTATTCTAGCTTTTCAATCATAATAAGTTTGACGTCAATCCCATCTTCACGTGACGACGTCCAAGAAATGGATAAATATAAAACCGTCATTACAATCAATTAAAATAAAAACCAACCGCAATAACTGGCTTCTTTCATACAAATATTATACCTATAGTGTAAATATTGTATGTATAATACAACATAATTAAGATAAATGTAATATTTCGTATGTTAAAATATATCAAGTCTTAAAGGCTACACAGTAAACCCAAGGAAAACATGCAATAGGTAGGATTAAGTAACATATAAGCATTCTCTTGGATTAGTCGGTAATAAGTTTTGCAAGGACCCGTAAATAATTCGGTAGTTGATTGAAGTAGCGTCCACTATAATATGTAAATAATTCGCTTTGAATTTGATAAGAAATAAAATGATCAGTCTCCTAATAAAATACGAATTATCCACAAAAATCTAAATATTACCTTAACCTTATTACAACGTCGTATTAAAAATATTCGCGATTCCTAAAATGGGTTGAATTATGTTCGCTATAAAATATGTCCGGTAATACGTCCAAATCACAGACAGAACTTAGCGCTTCTTGAGTTAAATAAGCGGTTGTCATTTGTTATAGAAAAAATGTCGCTTGGAAAAAAAAAATCGAGTGATATCCGAGGCTCGTGTTACAGACACAGGCACTCGGTTGTGTTTGCACACGTAGGTGTGTACGCTATCCTGTTATCACCACACTGAGCTACCGCCTACGTACCGATGTCCGTCGCTATCAGCAGCGATAAAACTTCGCACATCTGTTTTATACACATTATAACTTTAAAAGTAATCTGACTTCCATTAAAACTTTCATCCGCTTATTCACTCTTCATGGATTTATTTAAAAATAATTGTCTGCCCCTACTTCGTGCCGTTGTACTAATGAAGAAAATGATACCAAATCCTTTATTTATACAACAATAATATAATGAAGTTAAATAATTGGCAGGGGCTTTTTTTTCTTCGAAATGACTACGATATTGACCTAGTAAGGTCTTAACAGCTACACCAGACTACGATTGGCGGGGCACGGCGCCAGTTCTTTTCGATGACTGAGTTGTTTTCCGAACTGGTGGTAGTTTTGACGTTCATTAGCGCCCTATTAGGGCCTAAATTGAATAATGTATTTTTGATTTTTAATGTTCAAACATTTCCAATAGTAACCTTGTTCTGTCTTGTTAGTAGTCCGGTGAAGCTGTTAAGACCTTGCTGGGTCAATAGCGTAGTCATTTCGAAAAAAAAAACCTTGTTCTGACAAAAAAAGAATTGTCCAAATCGGTGCGACCGTTCTGAAGCTTATATACCTTTTACAATTGATTTTTTATATATATACTAGCGGGCCCGACAGATGTTGTTCCGACCTGATTATAAAAAAAAATCTTAATAAATTTTATACCAAAACCTTCCTCATTAATTTTATCCATTGGTGATAGCCGCTTAAAATTCCGATCAGTAGTTTTTAGTTTATAGCTCACAGACAGACAGAAAGACTCGGCAAGGACTTTGTTTTATATTATCTAATGATAATAAGCATTTAGTTAAGTACTGTCAAAGCTACAATAGAAACTGATTCTATTAAATCTTATATTTGCAGTTTCAATCGTTTAAACTGTTAATGGGGGTGTCAAATAACATCATAAGACTTGAGACACCCAAGCCAACCTCACCTGCACGTGGTGCACCCTGCTGAATAACGAACGAGGCAATGGTGAAAGCGGGGTGGTAGGGTTTTACAGCCTGACTGGGTCGCAACCACCATGTATATGGCGAAAAAGCCCGTAATAGTAATTCGGTTCTGCGCGTCGCGTTTCGGGATCAGCCTGTTCATATCCAGCTTTTTGCAGGCCGGCATGATAGTGGCGACCGGCGATTGATAGTGTGTCAATCGGTGGTCGCTATTATTTTTGGATTGAACTGTGCTTACCATCAGGCAGTGCAGTCATTTTGCCGTGCTACAATAAAAAAATAAAAAATAATGTTATGTGAATACTCTCTAATTATTACGTGCTCTCTAATTAAAATACTATCTTGATCAAAAATAACTTGAACACTCGAAGTTTTCTACAATTACCGTTTTTCAATTCTTGTAAACTATTACTGAAAAAATGTTTTATAAACAATACCGCTTTGCTTTATAAAATCACTAATGTTGTACAAACAGTTTCACTTCTGCAATTTAAAACCATAATTTTAACTAATGCATAGTCAACTTTTTTAATGAATTCTTTATTAAATTACAGAGTATATCTATTGAAATAATTGCATCGTCCTTTATTTATATTTCTCTAGAGTTAATTTTTTGTTCTTCCGTGTATTTTTCCAAGGATCACTACTAACCTCTTTTCAAAAGGATGAAGTTTATATTTCAGTTGTATTTTTTTCTGACTGTGATCTCAGAAGTTGGTCATTTATAAACCGATTTGGAAAATTATTAATTTTATTCGAAAGGGGATATTTTCAAAGAGATCCATTTTCATGAACCTGGAATAAATAAAAACAATGATCACAATTCAACGTTATATTTTTAATAAAAAAATAAATATATGATATGTTTATTGTAGTACGTTACATATTTATAAATCATAGTATTATGGTGATATTGAATATACAATTACTCTTTAGTGTTACATTTAATGACGCATAAAATAACACAGTAAATATTTAAAATCATACAAGTGTTATCTACATATTTACTGACATTTTAACTTCATAAATATAAATAATAATAATAAACACAAACATAAAAAAATATTATTTAATAATGAACTGCATAAAATGATTGAATTCTGGTATTCGAGAAACGTGTTTTTTTTTCTCTAACTGACTACGCTATTGACTTAACAAGGTCTTACCAGCTTCACCGAACTACTAAGGCGAGCACTTAAGGCACTCAGCCGATTTTATTTGGACAACTAGCTCAAGGGTGCACGGCACACCTCGGCTTGGCTGTTGCCTGTTACATGCAAACTCGCGACCTATCTTAGCTAATCTAGCTAACTATTCATATATGTTTGAGTTGTTGAAACGTATATGTGTACCAAGCATACACG
Organism: Antheraea mylitta; assembly: GCA_014332785.1. Taxonomy (NCBI): domain Eukaryota; kingdom Metazoa; phylum Arthropoda; class Insecta; order Lepidoptera; family Saturniidae; genus Antheraea; species Antheraea mylitta. Next base: position 8,334,810 of record JACEII010000001.1, read on the forward strand.
CCTCAACAACTGCTCCATATATTTATTATCGGAAAATTGAGACTTTTTCAGTTCGATAAGGAAAAAAAAGTAAACTCTTCCACTTTCATGTGTAAGCGTGTAGGCGTGCACATGTGTGGGGGTGATCGTGTAGTGTTGTAGCGGTGATGTATATTTGTGTGTCACCGTATCGCGCAAGCAATGCACTCAAGGGCTCCCTACCGAGGGATCGAACCTAGGCTTGAGCCGCTGCCGTGGACCAAGCAACTATGAATTGCAAACTTTAAAGAAGCGAGCGTACACTTTTCTTAAAGGCCGGTAACGCACTTGTGACTCCTCCGGTGTTGCGGGTGTCTATGGACGGCGGTGATCACCTACCATTGGGTGACCCGTCTGTTCGTTTGCCCCCTATAATATAAAAAAAAGATGGTTAGAAGGTGGTAGATCCACGCTGATGCTATAACTGCTTTCAGCATGAATGGATCGGCTCGCCCGGGGTAGTACCACCCTCTCACAGAAAACTGTCGTGCAGTAACAGTACTTGCATTGTTGCGTTTCGTTCGGTCAGTGAGAGCGCCGGTGGTCCACCTCCCTCCCTCTCCCTTCCTCTTCCCTTTTTCCCTCCCTCCTTCCCTACAGACACAGGCTGGCAACGCACTCTCTGGTGTTGCTAGTGTCTATTGACGATGGTGATCACTTAACATCAGGTGACCCACCTGTTCGTTTACCAGGTGTTACCAGGGCAGGACAACATCCGCCGGGCTGTCTAGTATTAAATTAATTCAAATATCAATTTATAAGCAAATTTTAGCAATTAAGATAACATATATAGCTCATGTTACAGATGTTATTGTAATTGTTACTATTAAAATATTGTGTAGTCCGGTGAAGCTGTTAAGACCTTTCTGGGTCAATAGCGTAGTAATTTCGAAAAAAAAAAAACTATTAAAATACATGATATCTATCTATATAAATCAATGTAGGTAAACAATAATGTTCCAAGTGATTAAATCAGTTTCGGGTTGCACTTTCATCGGTAACATCACTTTATCTTATAATTTTCATAACAAAGTGTCATATTGTGTTATGTGTTATTACGTGTCGCATTATATATAGAACTTTACTGTTATCGAATCATTCGTTTCGTAAAAATATTATTCTGTTAATATTTTGATTGTTTTCAAGTATGCAATAATAATGTAACCTATCTTTAATTAAGGGTAATTTGGATAAAATCCTTACACTTTTCTATACAAACTAAGCAGTAATGATAACATTGAACAGAGGTAACCTAAAATCGGTAAAAAGCGTTAATAAATAATAAAAAAAAAAAAATAAAAAGCCGGAAAAAATCGATCTAGATAAAATACCATTTCCAGGAGAATGAAATTAAGCACATCACCAATGTATATAAATAGAGATCAGATGATTAATTAATGTATGTAAACGCATTACTTCAAAACAATTCACCTATTTGCCTTTTTTTTTGTTTGTAATGACCAGAACAAAGATTTTACACAAAAAGTGAAAAAGAGTTTGAAAAAATTCAAGGAAAAATAAAAAATATGGTCAAAACCTCTATTTCAAAAAAGGAAATGATTGAGCGATTTTTTTTTTTCGAAATGTAAACGCTGTTGACCTGGAAATGTCTTTACAGCTTCACCGAACTATATAGATTGAGCGAGACAAAACAGTAGAGAGATCTTCAAAAATATGGACAGAATAAAAAGATCGATTTATTTTTAAATTATTTTTTGTCACTAAATCTTTTAGTTAATTATTACTGCCGTTGTCAAGTAGGTTAATTTTAATTTAGGTTTATATAGTACAAGTTTCTTGCGATAATTTCAATGAACTAACAAGTTGATCGTCTTGTTAAAACTTTCCAGGGAGTTTTAGTGGTTAGTCAGTATTCATGCTCCGTGGTATTATTTCCCATTCACTTAACGTGTGCAAAATAATCAAACTAAATTACGTAAAACACCACCAATATTATAGAATATAATAAAATAACATGAAATTACAAATAAAATATAAAATCCACAACATGACATTCCAAGATCCCGCCAAAAAGTCAACAGCTTGATGTTCAATTGTTTAGATACCATTTTAATTATATGTGCCTACTGTAAATTGCAGATTTGGTATAATTGTCTTGCTTAGTTCAGCAGCTAGTATTATACTTATAATATACATTTTGCTACATTAATATATAAAAACCGTCCCCAAACAGTCACCCATATACCTAAGTAGTTATAGTTATAAACCTATGTTTTTGAAAATTCAACCTTACTCGAATTATTTAAAATTGTTTTTACAAAGCGGTGTACAAAATGTTCCAAGACCTGAGTGACGAGAGACTATTTGAAATAGCTCAGAATTCTCAATTGTGCACTTATTTTATGCGGACAGGTTTGAGACGCCGACTGTGCATCTTATGTTTTTATGTTTCAATTCTTCGATACATCATACTTTGCTTCATATTTATCATCGACTATTTTCGATCCACACGAAACAATGTTAATTTCGAAACAATCTGCATTTAAATAATAATATACATAACAAATACACATTGTTGCACGAACAATGAATATGTTAAGGGTAGTGTTTATCAACACGGACCTTTCAACTTCTTGTTTGACTGCTCCTTCTGCCTTGTTAATAAGCAGTGTATACAACTGAACAAACAATTCGCGACGTGGTTTATTTCAGATAAAACAACGGTGTTATTTAAAGTAATCTCGCGTGCGTATATATTGATACGTACCTTTTAATTACCATACTTAACCGTTAAGAAATCGCATGAGACGAGACTCATCCCTATGTATAGGGATTTAAGTCTATTTTGGTTAAGAAATCTACAAAAGCGTTTATTCTTTTTGGTTTTTATTAAAGGATGTGTCGCACTGCTCGATCTTATAATGTTACCCATAACTTCTTCTGCGTCATTGTCTTAATTGCTTTCTTATATCTCCAAGGGATTCGGCAGCGTTTTTGACGACCACTCCCAGGCGGTTTGACTTTTTCCGACATTTCCAACAATTATCGTTATATTTCGACCAATTAACACAAAATCTTGAAAAATTATATATTCACACCTTCCTCGCGAATCACTCAATCCACTAATGAAAACTGCCTGAAATTTCGTTCAGTAGTTTTTGAATTTAACTAACGCTAACAGACCATCAGACGCGGTGGAGGACTTTGGTATATAATATGTTGTGATATGTGATACGATAGAAAAATTTCGTCATTCGTTGAATACATTCAAAAATGATATTATAAAATTAAATTGTGGAATTATGTAAATTATTTTGTTTATTATTATTATGACGTAATCTTTAAAAACAATAATATAAAAAGGCTATAAGCACGTACATATGCACGCACAGGAGTGACAAATATGTGCTCAAACAACCATACACCTACGTATACACAAGCACCCACATATATATATTTTCAGCGTCAGTAAAGAATATATGTTTTTCTTTTAGTTACGTAACTGTTGCTACCATATATCAAGACAATTTGGAGATTTTTTGGATAAATAGACAAATATCACCATATACATCAAGAGAGACTTGAAACTGGAAGTGTCTGCTTCAAATGATTCGTTTAATAATTGTTAATTATGTTATAGTTATTATGGGCATTTCGCAAGTTAAAGTAATATTTATACCTGAAAAAAATTAGTTAAATATAAAATAAGTTAGTATCGAAATCTATGTACTGAAAAGGAGAGCTTATAGGCCATTCCTACAAAATATACATTAGTCAAGAAAATAATTTCCTCTGGGATATCTACAGTACGACAGTTTGACTACATAGTTTGTTTGACTCTTATGTGTTTAATTTTCAATATTTAATTCAATTAATTTACACAAATCTTATCATTCTGCGTTCCTTCTCCATATGAATTTAACCAATGGCAAATTTCGCATTCCTCGAAATGCACAATATAGTTAAAAAAGTAGTACCTTTTTTCCTCACCTTTCATTTCCCCACATACATAAACCAGAAGTGGGATTTAAATTTGAACAAAAAATAGTACTAAAAGACCTAAATTATGTCATAGATTACGCTTGTCAAATACCAACGATAAGTAGTGTAACTATGTGTTCTATCATAATGAAAACTTAAGAATCACTAAGCTTAAGCAACCGGTTACATTGACGGTTAAGTCTAATCAATGGACTGCGGTCGCGACGGTTACATAATTGCTTTCGCGGCTACACTGTACTGGATTCTTGCGAAACAATGCTTATGCAACCAGCATACGATACGCAAATACGCGATCTGAGCGAATGTTGCATACGTATCATGCTAATAATATGTTACATTACGTAGCGGCGTCCACGTTTGTCGCAACTTATTTGGAGAAACCACTGTCGCCTCTGCAATAGCGTGTATTCAAATAATTATTTGATCTTTGACCAAGATGGATGACATAGAACATTTACGTATAATTAGTTATCAGTAATAATAAACTTTCAATAAGATTCAATGTAAATTTGTTTGCATTAGATAAATGCGCTACCTTAAATAACAATATCTTTTTAACGTTCAGATATTACAATGTACAAAGGTTAGAATTGACAACTTTTCATGAAGCCATAAGTTACTAGCAATGACAGACTGTAAATTATTTTATTCTGTTGCAATAAATAAGTTGAATTATAGCATTATTTTCGTTCGTTGTTCAAATTTTCTCATTGACGTTAAATTGAATGGTACAGTCATCTAGTGACCACTCCTAGGAACATGGATATCATAACTTGTTCCGTGAAATAACACGAGTACCAACTTTCGTTGTGATTAAAGTTTATCAGATTCATCATCATGTTATCAGATATACACCGGTGTTAATATGAAAAAGCAATTAAAATATCTTCTATGAAATATTACAGATATGCAAATGAATTACATGTAACACAGAAAAAATTGCCTACTTATGTAATGTTTTTTAAGTACAACTTTAAATGAATATTAAATTGTTCGAACTAGTTTAAGCACAAGACAAGATTCTATTACTGTAGATTATTCGTATAACACCTTTAATAAATTTCCCGTGCCTTTAAAACGTGATTTTAAATTTAAGTATTGTTATGCTAAAAGACATTTTTTTATCTATTGACATTCAAGATATTAGTATATCTCGATGTTTCGCTTTTAAATCAGCCTGTTACATATATGTACAATCAATAATGATAAAATGATTTATCTTTTACATCGGAGCACATGCGTAAAGGAATGCTTGTATCCGCCATATCACAAATAACGTATAAGATATTGTTTCCATTTCAAAATCCATTCAATACGTTTTATATACATTCTAATTCACTTAAGATAACGTAAACATTGATAAGAGGAATGGTAAACTTTTGTAAAGATTAGATAGTTACTATAACATTACATTTATCAACATACATATTTAGAATTGTTTTCATTAGTCGAGTCTATTCTAGAATGTATAAAAATAGCTCTTATCACCTCAGTTGTTATTACGATTTAGCGTTCTGAGTATTATAACGGACGAACAGTAAATACCTATTTTATTTATAAATTCTTAATTAAAAGGATTAATAATTAATTTTTATGTTGATGGATTACAGCTTCAACATGGAAAAAGCCATGTAAAAGTTCATTTACTGTGGCACCTGGATAAATGAGATCTGAATGGACTTATATTTTTTCACTTATAGAGGCTTTTTATTTAACCAGTTTCCCAAATAGGCAGGTTAATATGGCAGTTGTCTTGTTTATAAAGGGAACTGCTCGTAAACAAAGATGTCATAACTTGATAGTCTCTCTTGTACGATCTATTAAGCTCCCAGTTATAGTAGTAAACATCGTAACGCATCGTGGCGTCCGTTTAAACTTCGAAAAATTTAAGAAATCAAGTCTCAGTTACTAACGTTTGAAAATTATAAGTTACAGTGTTATTTCAATGCAAAAGTTTGGGCAGAGTTTTCTCACATACCCAAGGCTCACTTATCCAGGTTTACACTGTATTTATTGATTATATTTTAACCACCCTTGGAGATTAAGACGTTAGTTTTTTTTACAGAGCTAGGTTCTTTGTTTTGGGAACTTCGGTATATATATGATCGGCTTGCTTCAGTTTTGTAACGCATTGAATACGTTAGACAAGGATAACGCTATAGAAAATCGATATTAGCCGACTATCTCGGTTTTATTCCCGATTCTCCAAATCAAAGTTCGGGTACTCTTGTTTGTTCAATGTAAGCAAACACTCGTATATTAATAAGATAAACCATTTCAATAATCTAATAAAGTAATTTAATTATATAACTGTCTTAAAAATTGATTATTTGTACCTAAGTTGCAGTCGTGTAAATCATGTTCATAATATATCATGTAAGTTAGTTTCTAACGATATGTTACGACACTAAAATAATGGATTCAACTTCGACCTTAGAAAGGCTATTTTGCATAACGTGTTCATACAACAAGGCATGAACGAAATAAGCACAGTTAATATTAACTTCCTGTTTATAGTTTTCTATTAGATTTACATTAACAAACAAAGATAACATAACTAATTAAAAGTTTCCATAATAAGTATAAATAGTTGCTATTTTAATGAAAACTTTCTTGATTAATTAACTACTTCTCATACTTCCAAATTCATTTTTATAGGTTACTTTATTTGCGAGTAATTTCTGAAAGTAGAGCCGCAATGTAATCTATACTTCTAATACTAATATTATAAAGAGATATAGGTTTTTGAGTTTGTAACGTTGTAGGGGGTAATCTCAGGAACTATTGGTCCGTTTTGAAAAATTCTTTCAGTGTTATATAGCTCATTTATCGAGGATGGTTATAGGCTACAACGTCACGCTAAAACCAATAGAAGCGGAGCACCAATGACGAATGTTTCAAAATCGGGGGGTTTTCCCCCCTTGATAGTATCCGCTGTGTGTTAGCGTTAACCCTAAGTAACTATTCCACGTGGACGAATTCGCGGGCAGAGGCTAGTGTACAATAAATCTATTTATTGTTTAATCCTAAATATCATGTTTTACTTTAAAAATTGCAGCTCGTAATTATAAAGGATAAAAAGTATTTGATCTACTTGTTTAATAATACCTTTTAACCCTGTTTGTTATGAATAAGTACAACTTACAAGTCCAATGTTGTATATTATATTGGATAAGATATCACTACATATTATAAAATAAATCCTCTGCCACACCTGTCTGTCTGTTCGCGTTAAACTCAACAACTACTGAACGGATTTTCATGCGGCTTTCACCAGTAGATAAAATGATTTATGAGGAATGTTTATGTATATAACTTGTCAAGTTTTTTTTAGTTTTATAGTTAAGTTAAAATAAAATCAATATTTTTAGGTTCGTTTTGTTCAGACGTTGATTTGGTTTTAGAAAACGTTACGCTAAGCTTATCACCATTTCATCAAAGGTTTCTACGGAGTAATCAAAGATGATATAAAATAGCTTATCGTCATCCTGTGGAGGTGGTTTAAATGTAACACGCGAGTGAGTTTGTTCATGGTTAGTTAGTTAACTATGGTGGCTGTGAGGCTAGTGCGATAGCGTCGGCCTTGTCGCGGGCGGAGTGGCGGCTCGCGTCGCGGCGCGCACGTGCCCGTGTGCAGTGACGTCACTCGCGCACGCACCACGCGTCTCGTTCAAGTTCAATGTTGCCTATTAATTTACCGTGCCTTATTTAACTAGAACTCACAAGCTCGTATTCAACATTCTGATGACAAGGGCGATATTCGAAAACATCGATTCGATCATTAATGCCGTTTTTTTTATTCAACGATAATTATAGCATAATATTTAAATGCTTGAAAGCTGATTTATTCAGTACTAGTGCACTGGGTTGACTCATTCAAATAAGCAATATGGAACAAGATAATTAACTTACGTTTTCAGGTATAGTAAACAACTGTAAATGCTTAAAAAAATATTTTAAGGTTGATAATGTATTAGAAGTGGTAATAGTGTGCAGACAGCCATAAAAAAGAACAACTTTCAAGTTGGAACATTAACTTTATAGATTTTTATTACAGTTTGTCTATACATGTGTGTGAGGCGTGGTTGTGTTCAGCACATCAAATAAAAGATGGAAGAACACCAACCCTCATTGATATATTACCTTTCTTTACTTACACTGGACAACGTAATTATATATGGTGAAATAAAAGTACGTAAACACAGGATTATAATTACAAGATCTACATACCTTCAATCAAGATTTACATATACAATTGTATTCAAATACAAAATTGAAGTTGATGTTCATCACGAAGCTTAATTTTTTTTATCTGGCATGTATTTACTACTAACCCTTGCCCGCGAATTCTTCGGCGTAGTAATAGTTACATTGGCCTAACGCTAACACATAGCGGGAGCTCTCAAGAGGAAGAAAAATCCCGATTTTAAGACATTTTTCATTGATGCTCTGCTCCTATTGGTCTTAGCGTGATTATATATAGTCTATAACCTTTCTCGATAAATTAGCTATATAACTTTAAAAGAATTTTTCAAATCGGATAAGTAGTTTCTAAAATTACCCCTACAACGTCACAGACTTTACCTCTTTATAATATTAGTATTGAGTATAGATGAACCTATCAAACTAGCAGAAATAAAAATCAAATCGAACGTCATACTCTGTGACAGCTAAATACAATATAATAATGGTAATATGATCGTTGACTTTCCTTTTATATGTTTTGAAAACAATCCCATGAATCTTGTCCATTGATCAATAGTTTCTTCCTTGAAGAACTCGTGCGCATACGTCAACATTCGATTGCGCACGGACCACAACACATCCGATTAATTCATAGGGTTGCCACTTTAACAAGTTATGAAATAAATTGTAATTTATTTTATACTAGCGACACACCTCAGCTTCGCACGGGTGTAATGTAAGACATCCATTCTAATGAAATACTGTTAAGGGCAGTTTTGATCCACAAGACATATACAATGTATGAAATCGTATAAGGAATAATACTGTATTGTATAAAATAGCTTGGTAGATAACACAATTATTTTAGTAACAAAATAAAAAAGGTTACTGTGAATTATCCTATATAGATTTGTTATGACATCACATTGTAAATCTTTGAAATTTTCATTTTTTCTGTACTAATGTATAAATTATACATTTAAATCTAGTTCTTGAATTATTCTATTTCCCGTTGAATAGTTTAGAAGATCTAATGGAACAGCCAGCGGAAGCGACTTTATTTCATACTATTTAAAGATTGAGTATTGGTAAGTTATATACAGGCAAAAAAGAAAAGATTAGTATAATCAACTGGTATGTCAAATACAAAGGACGGTCGTTTTGCTAAAAGACATGTCGCGGGGGCTTTTTCCGTTTATACACTACGTATAAACGAGTCATAACAATTTAATAGGCATATTTACACAGAATAAAAATGATCTTATGAATGTTTATTACCCGACTGCGTAGGAGATCAATGTTTTTGTGTGGAGTTAGATAAAATATGAGTATGACGTTTGTGATAAAAAAAAACAGTTTTTTTTACAACATTCAACTCAACAACCTTTTCATTAATATAACTAAAAAAAGATTCAGCGTTTTTAATGTACGGTTTTTCTTTAATAATAACCGAGAATATATGTGTTTACTGTTAGGAATACGGTTAGGTACTGATAAATATTTTCTCAAGATATTCTACTATGTAATTGAAGAAAAAGATATACTACTGCCAACCCTAGTGATTTGCACGAATGTATGGGTCATTCCATCGCCTTATGACATCAGCGACATCCGTATGCGTTTCTCTCACTCACAAATATTTTCTATTTACATTGTGAATCTAAAACAATGTATTGCGTCAAAGTAATTTATAATTAAGGTTAGCAGGATAGAAATTACGCGGGACGGTGTCTCGCTGATCAAGTATTTACTTTAATATTGAGGAATATTGGATGATTTCCTCAGTTCATACTTCTTGTATCTAATACTAGCCTCTACCCGCGACTTCGTTCGCGTGGAATAAATACACTAACACAAACACTAACACGCAGTAGTTCTCAAAAGGAAAAAACATCCCGATTTTGAAACATTTTTCATCTGTGCTCCGCTCCTATTGATCTTAGCTTGATGATATATAGTCTATAACCATTCTCGATGAATGGGCTGTATAACATCGAAAGAATTATTCAAATCGGACCAGTAGTTACTGAGATTACCCTCTACAACGTCACAACATCACAGCGTCACAAACTCACAAACTTTTTACCTCTTTATAATATTAGTATAGATTAGTATAGATAATCTTATAGATGGTTATCAAAAATCTTGTGGGTGGTAGAGCCACGCTGAGGCTATAACCGGTTTCTGTACGAATGGGTCGGCTCGCTCGAGGTAGTAACATCCTCTCACAGAAAACCGACGTGAAGTAACAGTGCTTGCATTGTTGCGTTTCGTTCGGTCAGTGAGAGCGCCGGAGGCCCATCTCCTCCCTCTCGCTTATCCCTCCTCCTTTCCCTTCCCCTCCAACACAGGCTGGCAACGTACATGCGACTCCCCTGGTGTTGCTGGTGTCTATGGACGGTGGATCACTAACATCAGATGACCCACTTGTTTGCCTCCTATGATATAAAAAAACACTCTTTCGTCTTATGGTATCGGGTCTTTCAAATCTTGCTTGAAAAGACACTATGCAGTCTGTCATCAAAGTAAGAAATGGTGATGAATTCTTGTTATTTTGTTGGTTAGCTACTGTTATTTTTACTGTACCTTGCGTATCACTTATTACTGTGGCTATTTGACGTAATAAAAATTTGGTCTTCTGTGTGTAACTTTACTCATTAATAATAAGTTTGAAAATTACATCCTAGACACATGTCACTACTTCTAAAGTTCTAATAGATTATCCTTACATATTATAAAATGTAACGTTTCTGTGTCTCTCTGTGCGTTAATGTGTCTATAATTGGAAAACCACTAAGCCAATTTACATGATTACACATTACACTAGATAATAATATATGAAACAAGTTATAAGGTTAAAAGTTAATGAAGTCGACAAAAAAGTCTATGAATACATTCTGTCATATCCTACATCAGTAGATATTGTCAAGTATGATCAAGTAGACAATTGTTAACAGTAAACATTATTAAAAAGTAAACAATTTATTGCGTAAAAAGTTTTGCTCGCGATTTTACTCGCGTTAATCTTGATTTAATCTAAACCTCAGGAAAATATCGTTTTTTTGGATGTGAAGTAGCGTATGTCCTTTATATACCCGACAACGCACATATATTCAAAATATCACTAAGATCAGCTGAGTAATTAAGGCAATAGACAAACAGACTTAATTATGTATTTCTAATATTAGAGTGTTTTTGGCGGGATTTTAGTCTGTCATGTAGTGGATTTTATATTTTATTCATAATCTTGTGTTATTTGACTCTATATTTTGTAAATTTGGTGGTGTTTAACGTAATATAGTTAGTTCATCGTGCATAAGTAAAGTGAATGAAAAATAATACCACGGAGCATGAAATTCTGAGATGCCACAAAAACTCCCTGGAAGGTTCTAACAAGGGGGCCACCATCTTGTTAGAATATTGAAATACTGAAATAATCACACGATGCTAACTACACGACAATAATCTGAATGATTGGTTGCCAAGAATAAAGTTATAAAAAAATTAGTTAGGACACTTAAAAACTATTATTTTTATATTACGTGAGTTACAGTTACACTCAGTAAGGTATGGACGTAATAAAATTTTAAATGTACTTATTTTTGAACTAAAGTTTTTGCTCCGTTTCTTAATTCTAATTATAACCTTGTTACGTAACGTAAAAAGGCGATAAAAGTAGTATTTCTTGTTTACCAGGTAATTCTTCAACCGTGTAAATTGTCAATGCTATCGTGACTTACTCATTTACGAACATTCATCGATGCAACATTTTAATTCTTTGTTTTATTATTTAAATGTAATTATTAAACTACTAACTTCTGTCTGCGACTTCGTCCACGTGAAATAGTTTCTTTGTGCTAACACGCAGCGGAGGCTCTCAAAAGGAAAAAAAAACAATTTTACAACATTCTTCATTAGTGCTCCGCTCCTGTTGGTCTCAGCGTGATTATATATAGTCTGTAACGTTTCCCGATAAATGAGCTATCTACCACTGAAATATTTTTCAAATCGGACCAATAGTTCCTGAGATTAGCGCGTTCCACCAAACAAACAAACCCTCCAGCTTTCCGAAACTAAAATTTTATACTTCTTTTTAAGCGAATTGTACGAACGAATGAACGTGAATTTTGGCACAGTTAAAGTTTATATAGAGGAGAAGTATATAAAGCAATTTTTTAAATATAAAATGCATGAAAAGCATATTAGATTAATTAAAATATATATTACACACAATACTGGTTGAATGACACACAATAAAACACATATAAATGAAAAAGACGTTTCCGATCCAATCACCGTTTTTTCATCCTAAATTCAATATTTTTAACATGACTGAGGTTCCATACATGCTCTTTGTAATTAACTAAACAAATCGTATTTTTTTATCTTAAATTTATAAAATACATTAATAATTAATTGATAAATAACTTATCTTTAGTAAGCTTATGGAACTACTGGAATAATTATCATTGTCTTTGGTGTTATTGAATGTAGGAATGAATTATGGTGGAATCTAGACCACTGGGCGACGACTTGTTAGTATAGATTCATTATGATTTCACTATGAAAATTGATGTTTGACACGATTTCGAAACTAGGAACTAGTCTGTTCTTCTCAATAACTGGGTTGTTTTCAGAACCGATGGTAGATCTGACATTCGTTAACCCCTCCTTGGTACCTAAATTGAATAAAGTATTTTTGATCTGATTCATTTTAGTAATACATAATATAAAAAATATATTATAATAACAAGTTTCGACTGCGTACGTGACTTTACGGTATCAAGCTTCGGGTCATAAGTTTATCAGCGAAATATTTAATTACGAATTATCTGAATGTATATACGGGTGAGCTGTTATATGGATGGGAACCGGTCGTCAATCTGTCTGCCATTATTTTTCTGCATACTGAAACAATGTTTCCTATATTCCTGTCAATTTTAGAACAGCCAGTCTGCCGTAAGTGATCCTATAGTACAGCTATACACAACCTGCAGCTCTCCGAGTCTTTGTAATAGGCCACCCTATTACTTATTTTTACTTTTAAGATATTATGATATATATTGAAGAGAGACACAATCAATATCTCTTGGAGGTTAAAAAAATAATAAACAATAAAAGAAAAATATTGTATACAACAATAAAGAACTCATATCATTCGACACGAGTCAGTTTATAGCATACTTGGAGACAGTTGCTATTTGCCGGAATGTTATCTTATCCGCCCGCAGATAGTGCTAATGAAAACATACGACTCTTTATACATACATAACCTAAAATAATTTAAAGCTTAACCCGGGACGTGCAGCGTTCTATATAGATTTGATATCGGCGAGGAAACTTAAGTCTTTTTGTATTTTATGTACTAATTTTGTGATATTTGTGAATGAAATATGTGTTAAATTAATAACCTTAGCTAACCTTAACTTGGTCAAGTGTAATCTTATGTTGTTTATTTTTTTAATTTCTTCTATTCTGCAAACTCTTGGTCCGCACCTATTTGTGCTTACGTGTAATGTCTTGTATACGTAAAAAATCGTATCCGTGAGCAAATTTGTTTTTTTTAAATTCATTTATTACATTTTATTTAACTATTTATTAACTACAGTGACGTTATTCTTTTTATAGCGGTTTCAAAATGAACTCTTATGCGTTATATACACTTATTTTCCTTAAATCTAACATTCTCATTGTGATCGTAACTGTCAGAGTTGAATTATACGAAACGACTTATTTATGAACTTATTGGTATAAACCATCTTATATGTTAATGTTGCCTAAACTTCTATTTTACTTTTGTCGCAACAGTGTAGGTCAACACATGTTTTCTACCTTAAAGTGAGATTCAACACCAGGGGAGTCGCAACTGCATTGCCACCTTGACTTTGAGGGCGGGGGTAGGAGGAAGGTAGGCGGTCTTCCGACGATCTCACTAACGGAACGAAACGCAACATTGCAAGCACTATTACCTCACGTCGGTTTTCTGTGAGTGGTACAACTGCAGGCGAGGCGACCCATTTATGCTCACATAAGTAATAGCTTCAGCGTGGCTCTACCATCTATAAAACAGCGTAGTTTTTCAAAAATACAATTAAAATATAAATCTAATAACACTCCCTAATTATGTGTGTATTTCATATACAAACATATATAAATAAAATCTAGAAATTATTATCAATATGTTAATTAGTAGACTGATTTTTTTTTCTCGAACTTACTAGGCTATTGATCTGGCAAGGTTTTAGTAGCTTCATCGAACTACCAGTAGACTGATAAATGTAGACTTTCTAAATAATTGAATCAGCTTTTAGGTATAGTAAAAGAAATATTGAAGATTTTTTTATTAAGCAAACATTCAGCCTATACCGAAAGGGGTAGCACCACCCTCTCACAGAAAACCAATGTAAAGTAACAGTGCTTGCATTGTTGCGTTTCGTGCGGTCAGTGAGAGCGCTGGAGGCTCATTTTCCCTCCTCTCCCCTCTTCTCTCCCTCTTCCCTCCCTTCTCCCTCATTCCCTCCAAACACAGTCTGGAAACGCACTTGCGACTCTCTGGTGTTGCTAGTGTCTATGGACGACAGTGATCACTTAACATCAAGTGACCTGCCTGTTCGTTTGCCTCCTATGATATAAAAAAAGTAGAGCAAAAGTTTTTTTTGCACACGACGAAAGAAGATACAAACATAACGGTCAGTGGATAATTGTAGACGTTCTCAAATCGTGTGGGCACCAACGTGACCCCAACTCGTCTTTGTAAACATAATACGAACATATAAATAACGATAAGAGATATTTATTTCAACTGTGAATTTAAATCAGTAACGTTAAAAAATAACAATACAAACCGGCATGTGACTTCGAGATATAGATATACAATATTTATAAACACGTGATACCGGGGAATTATAAAAAGAAATGGATGAGGTATGTATAATATATAGATACTATATATATTTTGTAGGAGGTATTTTTTTTTTCTCGAACTGACTACGCTATTGACCTAGCAAGGACTTAACAGCTTCACCGGACTACTAAGGCGAGCGCTTAAGGCACTCAGCCGATTTTATTTTTGGTAACTAGCTCAAGGGTGCTCGGCTCACCTCGGCTTGGCCGTTACCTAGAAAAACCCGATCTTACCTAGTTAAGCTATGCTAAGCTATACATGTATCCATTTCTGGATCATACAATTAAGAATTGCATGATACAAAAACACAACATGTAATTCGGATTGTAGGTGGTAGAGCCACGCTGAAGCTATAACTGGTTTCAGCATGAATGGGTCGGCTCGTCCGGGGCAGTACCACCCTCTCACAGAAAACCAACGTGAAGTAACAGTGCTTGCATTGTTCCGTTTCGTTCGGTCAGTGAGAGGAGGAGAACCACCTCCCTTCCCCATACCCCTCCCTTTCTCCATTCCCTTCTCTCCTCCCTAAACACAGGCTGGCAACGCACTCACGACTCCCTTGGTGTTGCTAGTGTCTATGGGCTGTGGTGATCACTTAACATCAGGTGACCCATCTGCTCGTTTGTCTTCTGTGATATAAAAAATATATATTTTTCAAATACGAAATATAATCTTTTAGAAAGTCATCAAGTAAACAAACAAATTTTGATAAAGTTTTCCCGATAGGCTCGCATGAAATTCTAAAAGTAACATAAGCAGCTATTTTTAACGATGTAGCGGTACAGAAAAGTATATAGTGTTATTAGGTTGTATACGACATAATCGATGCAGTCAGGATGCCAATAAATACTAAGTAATTATTTCCACTCTTTATTTGCCCAGAGTTACGGCTTACATTCTATAATTGGAAAAAAATACTTACGAATTACCAAGATACATTAATTGAATCGCTGTTAAAATGAGTAATTGACATTTTTACAAAACAGACGAAACTGTTTAGAGAATCTAACATATAAATAACTTTATCAACTTCAAAATTTGTATTTGTTCGATGTTTTATAAGACGCAAGTCATATTTAATACTGCATACCTAATGCGTTTGCTATATTTAGGTAAGTGACCCTGTCCCCACTATGCAAATTTGAATCGTTAAGAATTCTAAAGAAACTAACATAGATCGTAAACAAATGGTTTATATAATAAAAATTCTTGTTGTTAGTCAATTTTATACACATAAATATTAAGTATTAAGTATAAAATTATGTTATGTAAGCGTATGTACTTGGTAATGTACTCTGTGACAGACAATTTACTAGAAAACATTGACGCCTTTTTTTCGAACTGACTACGCTATTGGTTTGACGGCAAACTTCTTCTTCACCGGACTAAAGCGAACGATTAAGGCACTTCACCGCATGGCAACAAGTTCAAGGGTGCCAGAGTGCCCGAATCTCGGATTGGGCTGTTGCCTTTGCCTTGTATGCTACTTCGCGTTGACGATGATCATACACTATACAACGTAGTAGAGGATATACAGTATCTATATACTCCTAGATCATGTAGGCAAGTCCTGACATATATTGGGAAGCTGACTTTTTTTCGAAGTAATGCTGTTAACAGGCGGGTCTTTATAGCAGCACTCAGCCGTATGGCAGCTGTAAATTTGAGATCATATATTTTTTATACAAGATATTCAAATAAACATATCAAATACATTTAGCTGAAAGTGAAAACTGAATAAACAGTACTGTCTATCTTTTACCGAGTCCAACTATAGCTAAGAACTATACAATTAACCTCATAAGTACAAAAGGAACTAATAAGAATTAGTCACGCCTTTCAGGAGACAAATAATTAGGAACACACACCGAAATCCTAACGAATATTATAGATGCTAATGTGAGTTTGTAAGTTACGCTTGCACGCCTTTACAACTCAACTGATCTTTATGAAGTTTTGCATTGTTGTCTGAAGTACAAAAGGAAACATAGGGTACCTTTCACGCAGTAATAACGTTTTTCTCCAGGTATAGGTTTAATGTACGTCAATGCAAACGCGATAATAATATTTTTAGATACCAAAGTGGATTTATATTAAAAACCAAAAATAACAACAAAAAATCAAATCTCTACACGAAAACTCACATCATCCATTAAATCAACTCAAGTAACGATTAATCATAAAAACCCAGAGAAATACAAATAACAATGTAAATTGGAAATAACTCATGCAATACAACAACAATTGCGCAACACAACCCTCCAGAGAGACGACCGAACAAGAATGTTTTAATAACTCGACAGACTAGCCTTTTCTTAGCATTCAGTCAAGTGGCGACCGGCCGATAACTTTCAACCAATGGCGTGTCAGGTCATTAGTAACATCATGATGTAGTCACTAGTACGTCAATAGTAATACGGAGAGTGCTAACAATATCTATATTAAAGAACAAATGAGTACAAAGTAGCTGGCGTAACTCATATTACATACGAAAGAAGTAAACGAAGTAAAAAATCTGTCAAAACAATTTCTGATATGGACTTTTTTTTACTCAGAAGTACGTAATTTTATGTAATGTTTGTGTACAACATACATGTTCGTTAGAAAAATATCACGTACTTTATAAATTTCATATCTTATAAAAACAATAACATAGATATGTAAGTGTGTGTGTACATGTCGAGATCGGTTTTTATTTGTATCCATTCGTGGATCAATGGTTGCAAACCACTATGGCGTATCGGGCGTGCTGATTACCATACAATCGATGGTAATTCCTGGTGACAGGTTAGTCACGCGGCCACTCAGATCTCTGAGTTAGTATTCAAGGGACGCCGACGCTTGCCTACGCCAGTAACAATCACGAATCGAATCTAAATCGAGAAGCAATAACTGCTTGCACGAGGTCAGCATTAGCATGTTTGCAAATATATTACAAAATAGGGCAGAGTCGATGTTTTGAAGTCGATTCCGTTTACTTTACCGGTTATAAATATCAGAAACTAAATAAACTACCAACGGCATATCGGTAAAATATTTACTATACCAAAGCTAAAATAGTGTTTATTTTGATTAAGAGTATTATGAGTAGGCGTGTTTAAAAATATATTTTAATTTTCCAATAGTATTCCCGTTGTTGTAAGAGTCTGAAAGCCGTAGTTTAACGACCCTAAGGTCCTAAAAAGTAACGATCTTACATGAATTCTATTTGTGAACTGACTTTTATTTTGTAGATAAAATTTATGGTTATAATAAGAATTCTAACAAACTTTTACGGTGTTATTACAAAAAAGTTGAATACGTATTAAATACTTGCTTTAAAAAGGTTTCGCTCTAAATGCACCGCGCTCACCCGACGCAAGTTCGCGTTATCCTTTTTCGCAATTCTAACGTAATCTAACCAAAGCGAGACAAAAGAGTAAGACGGCGATCATTCAGCGAGCGCGGTGCATTTAAAACGCAACCTTTTTAAAGCAAGTATACAATACGTATTTAACTTTTTTGTAATAACACCTTTGATGTTTTACTGAACAAAATAACCTTCAATCCAATGACGATCAGTTATTTTTATATTTTATTCGCAATTATTTCGAAGCAGATGTGACAAAATCGTGAAACTGATAGTCGATTCAATTTCGACCTTGAATAAGATTCAAGCCAGTTGATTTACAAAAACATTATAGTAGATATTTTTTGTAGATCATTCAGTTCTTTGCAATGACATGTAATAGTCATTCCAGTGCGATGATCTGTTGAACGAGGTAAAAAATTGCAAAGTTTAACAAAAAAAATGTCATACAATTTGTACGGGAAATGGAAAAATGTGACGGATCCATTATTCATACTAAGAGCTTACATTTTAACAGGATTTATTTTTCGATGTCCCGGAGTATATTTTCTGTTCATCTTGAAGCTTGCAACATTATTTTTTTAGTTTTTTTTTATTAAATACTAGCCTCTGCCCGCCATTTCTCTCGTGTGCAGTAGTTACTTTGGGCTAATGCTAACACGTAGCGGAAGTTTTCAAGAGGGAAATAATCCCGATTTTGAAACATTCTTTATTGGTACTCCGCTCCTATTGGTCTTAGCATGATGATATAACCTATAATATAGCCTATAACCATCCTCGATAAATGAGCTGTATAACATTGTAGGAATTTTTCAGATCGGACCAGTAGTTACTGAGATTACCCCCTACAACGCCACAAATTCACTAACTTTACCTCTTTATAATATTAGTATAGATTTACTTACATAATTCTCTCATGAGAGTGCTGTAATGCATGATGTAAAACTTTAATGAATTGAAAATAGTGAAGATGTATGTTAGAAAGTCTTTTGTTTTATTTGCCGGCGCGGTGGTTACTCAACGTGTTGTATATTGCTTATCAGCCGATGAGTTCTAAGATTAGACAGGACCACACATATAGCGAAGTTAGAAATGTAATAGTTTAATAATATTGTATAAATTTTTGTATAATTATATTTGATATTAGATGACGGTGTTTCTTAAAAAAACACACACGCTAAACCTAGTGAATAAACTCTTAATTTAAGCTGCCGTGAACAAGATTATACTAGGCACAATGCGGATGTGGCCTTGGGAAAGATTTTCAACAGTAAGGCGTGCGTTAGAAAAGGCCAGACCATGGTATAGTTATGGTTTAATTACGATGCTATAATTCAATGAAATTTCCGACTCATTATATGATTACAACATACGTCGATCAAAGTGATAAGACAACGCTACAGTTGAGTCATTTGCATTTATTTTTCTCGAACTGAATATACGCTGTTTGCCTGTCAGGGCTCTACATTTCATCGCGCCTTGTAGGCGAGCACTTATAGCCCTCTGTCGTATAGCAAGAAGATCAAGGACGCCAAAATGACCGAACCTGGGCTGTTTCATTCAAAGCTACATCGCGAATCAAACTAAGGTTATCAAGCTAGTTAAAATAATACAAGTAGGTATGCGTAAATAATACACATATGTGTACCAAAGAACCACAAATGTACACACAATACACTGTTAATTTACATCTAACAGAGCTCGCGACTACGGAGTGTACGGACACGTGTAAACTAATGTAAAAAAAAACAGTTACTAAGAAAATCATTTAAACGTATTAATTAAATTCATTTACTTATCTCTGTCTTTTCTCTCGTACTTAAGTCGCGTCATCATTAAAATTATAATAACTTTTGATAGAGCAAACCGATTTTAATGAAACCAAGACTAAATGTTACTCGAGGATATGCTTTATGATTATCTTGGTGAGGCTTTGTCATGGATACAATACTTTAGCATTGATGCGTGTGTAGACAGGCAGACATTTTTAAAACTATATGTCATTACTTGTTCCAAACTACCTGCAACATTTTTTTTCCCCAGAAATGTAAAAAGTAGATTAGATTACACGTTAGATTTACATTCTTATTATATGTTAACATACATATAACATTTGAAATGAATTAAAAGAACGAAGCGGAGTGTGTAGCTGTCGTGTCAGTGAAACTCATGACAGGCCTGTTATGTATGAACACGACTATCTGATTGATTGTATGCTATTATTGGATGGGCCTAATGATATTCTAAAATGCTTGGCAAGCGCACACAACTCGTACAATGTTTGTCAAATATATTCAATACTTGTTTATGTACATATTGGCATTGTTATTTGCTTCAACAATGTAAAAGTTAATGATCTCGAATCTAAATAACGTAATAACTTGACTATAGATAAGGAAACATGCAAGGAATCTATAATGTACTTTAGATAACGTGTAGATTACGTTAATAGGTAATTTATGTAATGTTTATTTGAAATTTATATTTATAGTCAATCATATATGATTTTAATTGTTTATTCCACTCCAACTGGACCACTAAAGCGTGAAAATATACGTTTTATTGTAGGCAATGGATCGTAAAGTCATGACAATGTGCTAGTTATAAACCTGCTCTAATTTTGATGCAATAATTAAGTACTAGTGGCCACCTAGTGGCCAAAATCGACAACAATTCATTTTGAAAGTCAATAAGACCAAGGAGAATATTTATTATTTCAGTTGTTTTATAAATTTACTAAAGATAAATTATATATATATATATATATATATTCATTATTTGTGTATATCATGAATTAACATATTATATTATTATAAAATTAACCTAAAATTTGACTAGTAAATTTCGAAGAGCATTTAAGTTATGGAACGTAAGTTATGTTACAAGTATTGAATGTAGGATGTAAAAAGTTGATCGTAACTTAAGAGCAAAATGAAGGATGGCTAAATGACTTTTTTGTTTACATGTGTGTCATTCAAGCAGTAATATTTATTTTGAATAAATTTAAGTATTACTAATGCATTTTGTGTAAAAAAATATCTTTATACACTTTTACTCCTTACAAACTTTAACTATCCAAATTTCACGTTCATCCGTTCGCGCAATTCGCTTAAAAAGGGATACAAAGATTTCGCTTCACGTATTTATATATAGATTACATGTAATTTTTGCTCAAATACCTATATTTGGCAAGCAGTGTGACATATATAAAAAATTTTATTATCATACAGCATAGGATATAATAATCGACATGGAATATTCAAAAACATATTTAAGGTGTCCAGAAGCATTATAACCACTTTTATTCTAAAAATTGTATAAGTACAAAAATTTACATTTACTATATATTTGTGAACTTTACTATGGTTACTATACGGCGTCCATAAATTTGCAATAACTGTCCTTAATCTTTTTTATTATTTTGTTTTATTCAATTATTGTTATTATAAATAATGTAAGTTTTTATGTGATAAAGCGTTTTAGGTCTTCAGTTTAGCTTACTTCTTTTTATTATTGTTATTGTATTATTGTTGTTGACTGTCGACTGTTTCTATATCCACATGTAAATAAATAAATAAATAATCGGACCATCGAAATACTAAACAAAAATCTTCTTTATTCATCTAAATTAGACTTATCTAAATGGTATATTATTTATATGAAATGGAATGTCGAATTGTTTTGAATATATATGTAAAGTCCTGTTTATTTACGTAAAGATACGTAATATCTTTCGTTTGATATTGATAACAGTTTTATATCAATTAAATTATTCTTCAATATCTTTTCATATGACAATATTTCGGCAACAATCAAGTTTTCAAATTATTTGATCGGTCATGACGTCATTTTGAACGTCCTTGACTTGGATTATAGAAAATGTGTATTATGAAACAATTTAATCATGTAGTACTTGAAAATATAATCTTTAAATTTATATTTATTATGTATATTCAAAGGTATGGCCATTCGTTATATGAAAATAATATAATATATAATAATCTATACTAATATTATAAAGAGGTAAAGTTTGTGACGTTGTGATGTGACGTTGTAGAGGGTAATCTCAGGAACTACTGGTCCGATTTGAATAATTCTTTCAGTGGTATATAGCTCATTCATCGAGAATGGTTATAGGCTATATATCATCACGCTAAGACCAATAGAAGCGGAGAACAGATGAAAAATGTTTCAAAATCGGGATATTTTTTCCTTTTGAGAACTGCTGCGTGTTAGTGTATTTATTCCACGTGAACGAAGTCGCGGGCAGAGGCTAGTAATGTTATAAAGAGGTAAAGTCTGTGAGTTTGTGACGTTGTGAATTGTGACGTTATAATGGGTAATCTCAAGAATTACTGATCCGATTTGAATAATTCTTTCATTGTTATATAGCTCATTTATCGAGGATGGTTATAGGCTATATATCATCACGCTAAGACCAGTAGGAGCGGAGCAACAATGAAGAATGTTTAAAAATCGGGTTGTTTTTTCCTCTTGAGAGCTTTCGCTGCATATTAGTTAGCCCAAATTAATTATGTCCACGCGAACGAATTCGCGGGCAAAGGCTAGTATGCAAATAAAGCTTTAATAAAACTACTAGAGACCATAGAGGGTAGTAGTAAGAATATTCGTCCAATAGGATAGGCGAAGGAATTAATCCATACTGCCAAATCTGAAGTTGTCAATATATGTGGTTCTTGTATCTTTTGTAGTGAGTTTTATTATATGTTCAAGTTAATATAAAGGCATACGCACCAAATCTTCTGTATAATATTTCGTAAATTTTTAACCATCTTCTTTATCCTAATTTTCAATTCGTTTCTTTTGCCAATTCTGAAGTTGTCAATACGGATAGTTCTTATGTATTCCTTAGTCTGTTTTCTTCTAAGTCCAAGTCAATGTAAAGGCTTAAGCGCCAAATCTTCTATATAATATTTCAGACATTTCTTATCTTCTTAATCTTTGAATAATCATTAAAATATGTTTTGTCAGGATATCAGGATAAGTCAGGAGGTCGATATTCAAGTAAAGTGTCTTGTGGCTATTAACCTGGATACTAACTTTGGGACAGATTGGTCCCAGCGCGCTTTTTTAAAAATTTTTAAATTTCCCGCCATCAGCAAAGACATTTAGTACATGTACCATATGAGTCTATAAATCTATGGTCACAATAATATATTTAAATATATTCAGATTATATATGGTTTTTATATTATCATGTATTTGATATTATTTTCATAAAAATTATATCTAATTTAAAATATATTTCGTTTTTTTTTCTTATGATCGATAAAATATTGTATATTTTCTTGAAATAAGTTTTATATGAAATAAGGAGAAAGAATAATAGTAAAGTTAATTGGCTGAAAACTATTGTTATCATATTCATTTGTCTAAATAATTCAATATATTCATATTGTAGTAGTTTAATGTATATTTAGTTCAGTATTTAATGTAAAATATTTTTTCTAACCTAAAAGTATAAATACAATAGCTAAGTTGGACATTTCGTGGTTTAGTACAAAAAATAGTTCTTAAAAATTAAATAATAATGTAATAATACATTTTGCATAATAATTGGAATTTCACATTACATCATTTATAATTATTCAAATCTTGTAATAAATCCAGTATTTTTTTAAACCTTATACTGCCAAACTGTTTGCTAACCTTTGCATCATAAGGTCTATTTTCGTTTGTATGGCGCTTAAATCTTTATGGTTTTTCACTAATACAGGTGTTAAACGTAATAACAAGATGGTGGTTATTTTGTTACAACTTTCCTGGGAATTTTCGTGGCATCGCAGAATCCATGGTCCGTGGTATTATTTCTCATTTACTTCACTTATGCACAATAAACTAACCATATTACATAAAACACCACCAACTTTACACAATATTAAAGTCAAGTAACACAAGATTATGAATAAAATATAAAATCCACTACATGACAGACTGAAATGCCGCCAAAAACTCCAGACCATAGAGAAGTAGTAAAAATATTCGTCCAATAGGCGAAGGAATTAATCCATACTGCCAAATCTGAAGTTGTCAATATAGGTAGTCTTCTTATGTATTCTTAAGTCAGCTTTCTTCTATGTCGAAATTAATGTACAGGCATAATCGCCAAATCTTCTATATAATATTTCAAACATTTTTTACGTTCTTAATCCTCGAGTATTCATAAAACAAAATTGTTCAAATATCTCCAAGTGTGAGATACAAAAATATAGGCAATAGACAATAGGCTTAAAATTATCAGGACAAGTCAGGAGATCGATATTCAGGTAGTGTCGTGCGATTATTTCGATGTTCCAACAAGACAGTGGCTCCCTTATTAGAACTTTATAGAGAAACCGACGTGAAATAACAGTGCTTGCATTGTTGCGTTTCGTTCGGTCAGTGAGAGCGCCGGAGGCCCACCTCCCTTCTTTCCCTTCAGCTTCACCTCCACCCTTTCTCACCAACACAGGCTGGCAAGGCGCTTGCGACTCATCTGGCGTTGATGGTGTCTATGGACGGGGGTGATCACTTACCATAAAGTGACCCACCTGTTTATTTGCTTCCTATGATATAAAAAAAAAGTTTATGAGGATTGTGAAACTTGAATCCCAGATGGTTGGTTAGATATCTGATCTCGACATACATGGTTTTAGCTATACTGTGGAAAATTATATTTATTTATTTTGTTATAATATCAATAGCTTAACTATTGATATTCAGTAAAACGAGCTTGATAAAATATTTACGTTTACTAATTACCTATAAAATAAGTAAAACCCAATAACTATTTAAATAACAGGATACTCAACCAATTAATGCGATTATTTGACATCTCTGTGTTATTAACACAATATTTATATTTAACTCAATATTTCCTCTATTAAATATGTAAATTATTCACCTACCGAATAAAACATGTTTCTGATGAGACTTTACGATAAAAGCTAAGTAGATATACAACTTAATTATTACTCGAAATTAGCAAAATACATGATTTAAAAGATTTACGAAGTTTAGACACGGTCAAGGTTTTATTTTTATTTTAATCAACTTCAGTATAAAGATAGGTTATCTATATCGGATGAATTTTACTGATATTGTGTCAGCGATCAATAGAAATTTCAGTGTAGATAAACTCCATTATCGCATATTGCACTTTGTTATTATTTATTTATTCATACTTTTCCTACAAACATAATCATATTTGTAGTATCTAAGAAACTTTTATAATGTTCTTGTTTATCAAATTATGTGGTGTTAAATATACATGGTTTCTAATTATTATTACAGGTTAACTGACTTAATTTAACACTTTTTTATTTTGGTTTGGCACAGCGATCATTTGAGTTTGGCAAAATAAAGGAAGAGAGGAGTGATCGCAATTTGATACGATTCACTATTCACTCCCTTAGCTTGTTGCATGAGCATTATATAAAGTCACTTTTATTTTTCGAAATGAAAACGTTGTTGACCTGGAAAAAGGTCTTTACAGCTTCACCGAACTATTGAGGCGAGCGCTAAAGGCACTCAGCCGATTTCGAATGTTTAGGCGACTAACACAACTCAACTCAACTCACGGCACACCTAAGCAACCTAAGCAAAGCTATCTAGATATACGTATATGAGTTATTGAAACATGCATGTGTACCAAGCATGCGTGCCTCAACAACTCCTATATGTATTTTATATTTTCCGACACAAAATACATATAAAAGTCACCAAAATTTATCAGTCATGAGTTAGATACTAGTCAAGAGTCGTGGTTATTTCAAAATGATTTAGACGCAAGTCAAATAGTCGTGGTCATTTCAAAGTCCGTTCAATGTCATAAGATCAACAATCACACGTTTTACAAAATTATCGAATGATGTGACAACAGACCCCTTCTCCATCAAGCCCAGAAGATCGAACGGACATATACGAAGATGATCGCAAAGTCGTTAAGTTATTAGTCTAACACTATTTAAGAATTTATCAGATTATGTCTAAAATAACTATTAGTGTTAATTCGAGAAATCCTTTGTTATGACTATCTCAGAAATAGAGCGGATTTTCTGTAGATATTTATTTTGCTAAAATTTCGATACTCTGTTTACGATTCTACCGTGTAAAAATAAAACAACGTTGTCTATTAATAACATTATTAATTACTAAAGCCAATAAGAATGTAGAAATTGCTATAAAATATACGATGGGCACGTTTAAAATACAATATTAGAGATAGTATAAAATGTAAGGCTTTGTGGAATACGAACCTAGTTTCAGGTCTAAAATAAAGTCCTTGTACCGTTGGCAGGCGTGGTTAGAGAGTGGCTAATCCGATTATCTTTTAAAAATAGTTAACCATAACTTGACAGAAAAGATGTATATCTACGATAATTTATTTAACTACTAACTTCTGCCCACAACTTCGTCTGCGTGGAATAGTTACTTTGGGCTAACGCTAACACGCAGCGGAAGCTCTTAAGAGAAGAAAACAATTTTGTAACATTCTTCACTATCGGCACTCGCGTGATATATATAGCCTATTATAGTCTTCTTCGATAAATAAGCTATCTGACACTGAAAGAATTTTTCAAATCGGACCATTAGTTCCTGAGATTAATGCGTTTAACCAATCAAACAAAGCCTCCATTTATATTTTCTTGAACTGACTACGTTTTGGGGTGTAAGGGGTGTCGAATAACATCATAAGACTTGAGACACCCAAGCCAACCTCACCTGCACGTGGTGCACCCTGCTGAATAACGAACGAGGCAATGGCGCAAGCGGGGTGGTAGGGTTTTACAGCCCGACTGGGTCACAACCACCATGTATATGGCGAAAAAGCCCGTAATAGTGATTCGCTTGTGCGGGTCGCGTTTCGGGATCAGCCTGTGCAAATCCAGCTTATTACAGGCCGGCATGGTAGTGGCGACCGGCCGGCGATGGACAGTCTGTCAATCGGTGGTCGCTATTATTTTTGGATTGTACTGTGCTTACCATCAGGCATAGAGCAGTCACTTTGCTGTGCTACAATAAAAAAAAAACGTTACTGACTTAGCAAGGTTTTAACAGCTTCACCGGACTACAACAAACCCTCCAGCTTTATAATATTAGTATAGATAATCTAAGAGACAATATAAGGAATAGGAGTTACATTAAATTTAAGAGCGGTTTATTACTGGTTATAATTTGCATTTTACTGCCGAAGTTCCGTTAATTACCAGTTTACCAGCTGTGCTTCCTGGTTCGCTTGCATTTAATTTCTCGTACGACGACCCCTGTCATCTCTGGTCAAACAAAATACGGCCCTCAAATTTTGCTTTGTTTTCCCTTACTGTATTTTCTGATCTAAATTTTGTTTGCCAATTAATAATAATAATAATAAAGCCCATTTATTTCCGATCATTATATATAATTTTTTTATAAATAAGTTAAGGTTACAAATTAGCCAAAATATTGAAAATTATTTAAAAAATTGTTTCATGATAATATATTATTATTGTTGTCATTTCCATCGATCGGAACCCATTCTCGGGTAAAGGCCTCCTCCAGTTTTTTCCAGTCCTCTTTGTTCTTAGCTTTCTTTATCCATTCGTTTCCTGCTATCGCTTTTATATCATCTATCCACCTTTTTCTGGGACGCTCTCTTCTCCTTTTTCCTGTCGGTCCTTCCCATATACACTTTAATGACCATCTTTTGTCCGTGTGTCTCGCTATATGCCCTGTCCACCTCCATTTCTGTTTTAGAGCATATTGTAAGGCATCTACAACTTTTGTTTTTCGTCTTATCTGTACGTTTTTCACTTTTTGAATCCTTCTAATTTTTAATATACTCCTTTCCATTGCTTTCTGGCATACCATTAATTTAGTCTTTATTTTGGTGTTGTAAGTCCACGTTTGACATCCGTATGTAAGTGTAGGTAGGACACAGGTATCTAGGATAATTTTCTTTAAGTAGAGGGGGAAATCTACTTTTAGGATTTCTTTCATGGACCAGAACTTTTTCCAGCTCTTGTTAATACGTCGCCCAATCTCTTGTTCTTCATTCTTATCTTCAAATGATATTTGTTTTCCTAGGTATATGTAGCTGTTCACATATTCAAGCGGTTTTCCGTTTAGATTTATTGTATTTGTGTGGCTGTTTGTCATGACTTTCGTTTTATTTTCGTTCATTTTTAGGCCTACTTTTTCGCTTTCTTTATTTAAGGTGTTTATCATTTTTTCTAGATCTTTACTTGATTCTGCGAAAAGGACAATATCGTCCGCAAATCTGAGGTGGGTAAGTCGGTCTCTGTTGATTTTTATCCCTTCCGACAGCCAGTTAAGATTTTCAAAAATTTGTTGTAATACTGATATCAGCAACTTGGGTGAAATGGGATCTCCTTGCCTTACTCCTCTGCAGATCGGTATAACTGAACCTCGAACTTCTAGTTTTACTTGACTAAAGCTGTCATTGTAAATATCTTTCAGTACTCTTATGTAATTTTCGTGTATGTGACATTTATTCAGAGCTTCCCAGATTGCTTCATGAGAAATTGTGTCAAATGCTTTGGTGTAATCAATGAAAGCAATGTAGAGTGGCCTATTCATTTCTTTGTATTTCTCTACAATTTGTTGCATTACATGTATGTGGTCTGTTGTTGAAAATCCGGAACGAAATCGCGCTTGTTCTACCGGTTGGAACTCATCAATGTCCAGGCTCAGTTTGCCAATTAATCCACTCTTAATCATAGTACAGATCGAGATGGAGAAGCATTGTATCTGCCCTCTGCCCCGACAATTTGGGGACATAGGACCCCAAGGGAGAGAGAATCATAGTACAATATTCCTGAATAAATATGGGATACTGAATATAGAAGAAGGAGGTAGAAATAGAAATGTTAGAGTGTCTGTTATTTACCAAGTCGGAATTTTGACTGGGGGGTATCGTTCAAATTGTTTTTTTTATAAACTAAAAATATGTATAAAAATTCCCATGTCGTTTAACTGAGCCTAAATGACGATACTTTCCCCATTCCTGTAACATGTAGTTTTTTCACTTTTTAGAAATTAATTTTTAATCTATTTGTTCTATTTAAATATAATTTTCTATTTAATACCTTCTTACTAAATATTATAAATTTCTCATCGACTATGATGAAATAATGATATGGGCGTGAAAAATGTAATTTGTGAATTTCTTAAAACAAGCACGATAGAAATTAATATCTAAAGAATGAAAAAAAATCCATGTGAACGTTAATTAAGTGCACGTTTTCTTCTTTTTTTTCTCTAACTGACAATAGCGTCAATAGCGTATATTGACCTAGCAAGGTCTTAACAGCTTCACCGGACTACAAAGTTCAGTGCACGGTTAAACGGCATCGGAGTTTCTCTTTCTTAAATGTTTATTGACTATAAGGTTTGAACGATATCCAAAACAAAAAAGCGAATATGGTAAATAACAGACACCCTACTATATACAAAGCAAAAAGTATTGTAAATATGACATATAATTGCAGGGATTTTCGCTTTCAAAGAAACAATCTCTTGAGCTGTATTAAACTGGTAGAGATAGGAGCTAAATTTTTTTCTTCTCTGTCGACTCTTCGGTAATAATGGGATTTAACAGGTAATTCACTGAGACTTAAATGTATATTAAAATCCGTATCACTTTTTATGTCAGTTAGACTTTCATGCGATTTAATATTGGTGTAAACAGACAAGTCGCGTGCATTCCATTAGCGCCCCGGAGCGCATGCGTAGGAGTCCATCCGGCCAATTACGTTACACATACGAAACTACTCTTTATATCTAGTTCACTACTTAAATTTATTGTTAACGAATATGTATACGTATTGTCTACATCAGGACGGATTCTAAGAAGCGACTGGAATGTTCTTTACCAACAATTTTTAGGTAGTAGAGTTTCTAATTTGTAGGTGGTAGAGTCACGCTGATGCTGTAACTGGTTTCAGCATGAATGGGTCGACTCGTCCGTGGTAGTACCAACCGACCCACAGAAACACCCACGTGAAGTAACAGTGCTTGCATTGTTGCATTTCGTTCGGTCAGTGAGAGTGCCGGAAGCCGTCCTCCCTCTCCTCTTTTCCTCTTCCCCTCTTCCTCACAAACACAGGCTAGCAACGCACTTGCGACTCCTCTGGTGTTGCTGGTGTCTATGGACGATAGTGATCATTTAACATCAGATGACCCACCTGTTCGTTTCACCTCCTACGAAAAAAAAAAAATTGATTCAAATAAATAAAAATATAAAAAAAAATGATTCAAGTAAACTGATTCATCATGCGGGTTTTATCCTTATAAAAATACTTAAACGAAATTGCAATTCCTAAAAAAAATGTTTGGGTTAAAATATTGATACGAATCAGAGAACACAAATACTTTTTTAAACGCCCTATATTTAGCATACATTTTATTGATGTCAAATTTATTAGCGACGTGACGTCACATGATTTCTCTTACACGCAAACATTGTTGATTTGAAATGTTGTACCGCGCTCTGTTGCTATTAACGCCTCGAGCCAGTGCGTAGGAGGCGGTCCGACCAATTATATCACATGTAATAATAATTTATTGTTTACTTTACTGTGAACATTTATTGTACACATTATCACTGAACGTATTCTCTACTCTGCACTATAATTTATTCTATATAATATTATAAAGAGGTAAAGTTTGTGAGTTTACGACGTTGTGAGCTTGTGAGTTTGTGACGTTGTAGAGGTTAATCTCAGTAACTACTCGTCCGGTTTGAGATATTCTTTCAGTGTTATATAACACATTTATTGAGAACGGTTATATGCTATATATCATCACGTTAAGACCAATAGGAGCGAAGCACCAATGGAAAATGTTTCAAAATCGTTTTTTTTCCTCTTGAGAGCTTCCGCTGCGTGTTAGTATTAGAACCAGGCAGAACCTAGTTTGTTATAATATGAAACTGTATTAGTGTTAAACATAGGCACAAACATTATCTTTTTCTTATTATCTCTCAAAACCTTCATTAAGTATCTCAATGTAATTAATGTTATGTATTCATGCATACTCGTTTGATGATATTGAAATTATTACTAAGTATTTGAAAGTACAAAATATTCGATACACTGCCGCCAAGTAAATTTAAAACTGAGAATAAAACACCACGACAGAGTGAAAAACTATTATATATAAGATATTACGTTAAATGCTAATAAAAACCTTACAAAGATCGCTCAGATATATTCTGCAGAATTTCTTTGCTCTTTTTATTCAAACAAATTTATAAAATAACTAGTAATTGAAATGGCTTGTAGCGAACATGATTTTAAATTCTTATTACTGTTATAAATTATATTTTACATCTGTTTCCTGAAAGTCAGAACAATTTATAAGAATGTAAATGTTAAATTGCTTTAAACCTTTTAGATACTCATTTTAAAATTGACTATAAATACTTTATTTGAGCATCGATAAACGAGTAAATATATTCTCCTATACAACCATTGATTAAGTACACATACTTTAATATACATGACTTATCTATACTAATATTATAAAGAGGTAAAGTTTGTGACGTTGTGAAGTTATAGGGGTTAATCTCCGGAAGTACTGATCCGATTTGAAAAATTATTTTAATGATATATAGCTCATTTATCGAGGATGGTTATAGGCTACTGCGTGTTAGCTTTAGCCCAAACTAAATATTCCTCGCGAACGAAGTCGGAAGCAGAGGCTAGTATTAGCAGTAATTTAATTAAATATTTTTTTTTACAGTATGTCATGAAATTACGTGATAATTATACCACTTCCAAAATAAAGTAATTACTACATCGGATATTGAACTCACTAATTAATTTTAATGTTATTTAAAATTTAATCGATTTCGTCTTTCAATACTTCGAGTAAAAACATAAAATAGTAAGTAAATGTATTTCCTTCTACAATATTTTCGCATAGAATTTGCCTAATATTATTTAGTAAATATTCTTTGTAGTTTTGTTTTTTTTTTTTCGAACTGACTACGCTGTTGTTCTTGCAAGGCCTTTACAGCTTCACCGGACTACGAACTTTGGAGTAATTTATGCCTTATGTACCGTAGCCTAGGGATGGTAAATTTCAGTAATTTCAATTTTCAATATCTACTTAATTTACCAAGTGGGAAGAAATTAAGCGCAACCCTAAGTAAAATCACCTATACTTAAGAAAAGTGTTAATACGACACGGAAAGAGACATTTACACAATAATAGGTATTTACAGGTTACATTATGGTATTAAGAATAACTATAGTTACCATTCGGGTATCATTAGAAGCATAGAGTACGGCCTTAAATATTTATATTCCAAGGACGCAAACCAAACTATGTACCCATAATATGTTGATCAAACCAAAATCACGCACAACGTAATACATGCAAATGGAAATGTGATAAGAATAATAAGTTACACATAAAACCAAAATACATTTCAAACAGGTTATCAAAAATATAAATGGCGCCTTAAAACAGGTAGTTCAAACATTAAAACATATTTTTATCAATATACACATTAGTATGCTCGTGTGTATATTAAGAGTATGCAGGCGCCGTGTAGGCGTATTCATGGCGGCTTACAATTCCTTGTACGCGCGTCTTAAGGTTGTCATAAACATATCGATTTCATAATAATTGTTTATTTTTGGTATGGCCTCTGCCTATATAGGCAATTTCGCCAATGTCAAGTTTTTTTTTATATTAAAGGAGGCAAACGAACAGGCGGGTCAACTGATGTTAAGCGATCACCGCCGTCCATAGACACTAGCAACACCAGGGGAGTCGCAATTGCGTTGTTAGCCTGTGTTTGGTGGGTGGGGGGGGAGTGAAAGGAGAGGGGGGCATGGGCCTCTGGCGCTCTCACTGACCGAACGAAACGCAACAATGCAAGCATTGTTACTCCACGTTGGTTTTTTGTGGGTCGGATGGTACTACCCCGGGTGAGCTGACCTATTCATGCTGAAATTAGTAATAGTTTCAGCGTAGCTCTACCACCTACAGATATTATATTGATTTGAACCTTTCGAACACCACAAATTAGTTTGATTTGATAAATTGCTTAGTAAATCGATTTTATAAAAGACCCGTGACTTTGTATCATTTATTATCTTGAGAAGATATTTAATGTACAAAAGAAACAACATTTGCTCAACTTCTCCAGGTAAGAAAATATACACTGCTAAATGCGTAGTGCTTAAAATCGTAGTTCAATAACCTTATGCTTCGAAAATCCGTCTAACCCCAGTGCGAATCCGAGTGACAGCAGAAGAGATATATATATATATATTTTAATGTTAATTCTATAAGGCAAACCTAACAGTTTATTTTAATTTAAAAATGTTTTTTAAAGAACCGAGCTAGGCTCGGTCGCACCGGTTCTGTTTTATATACGTAAAACTAAAATGAAATCGGAATCTATCCAGTAGTTCTTACGTAATTTGTGCAGAATAGTAGACTTCTACCATATTATTTATGTATGTACAGGAGGTATTGAAACATATTTTTTCATTATTATGTTATTTAGTCATCTCTAGTCAGTTAGTCATCTAAGATAGTATAATTTGATTTTTTTATGTATATATTGCATTATTAAATTAAAATAATATATATGTATAGTTTTCTTATTATACCTGTTTATTTTTATATATATTACGTCCACCATTTTGTATGAAATGTGTTTGTAGTTTGAAATAAGTATACGCTACATGAACGTAGGCGGGGCTGTTTGCCTCGCTTCTCCTATTGCGTGATCACCTCAATAAAATTGTTGTCGGACTCCAAATTGATCTTTTAAATAAATAATTCACATCGTATGACGGCGGTATTCAGAGCGAATTTTGGAAATTAGGTATCATTAATCGACCAATTCTGGTCAGCACTACAATAAGTTTGTTAAATTCACATATTATTTATAACATTCCTTTTATTTATTATGTGGTCAGTTGAATCGCATCCCCTATACACTTGATATCTGTTATATTAACTTTTTAGTTGTACGGCGTCGATCATAGTTTGTCAATACCTGAACGTTTGTATATACATTTATACAGGTGTTTTATTGCTTTTATTCTATCTAATTTACCATAATCCGCCACTAAATAACGATGCACCATTCTAACTTTTATACCGTTTAATCGATAGCCACGTAAAATAGTATGTGTAGTGGATATTTTAACGTACAAATTTTTAGTATATTAATTACCTATACTAATATTATATAGAGGTAAAGTTTGTGAAGTTGTAGGGGGTAATCTCAAGTACCTACTACTGGTCCGATTTGAAAAATTATTTCAGTGTTATATAGCTCATCTATCGAGGATGGTTACAGCTTATATACCATCATGCTAAGATCAATAGGAGCGGAGCACCAATAAAGAATGTTTCAAAATCGAGGTTTTTTCCTTTTGAGAGCATCCGCTGCGTGTTAGCATAAGTCCAAAGTAACTATTCCACGCGAACGAAGCCGCGGGCAGGAGCCAGTACTACATACAATTCAAATATACATTGCAACGAATAATAATAGAAACTTACACAACCGCAAGTATAACTAGTGTATGTAAAACAGCGAATTTCATAAATTAGAAAACATAAAAGTTGTTTTTTTTAACTAGCTACTCATTATATCTTTTAATAACGACATTTATTATTATTAAAATAATGACATTTATTAGGAAAGTCTTTAAACAATTTTCAGCGTGTCTCCTAAATTAATAGATAACGTAAATTCAGTTCGTATAACAAAACTAATCGAGAATGAATAGATACTAACTGTAATAAACATAAATACTCGGCGTGATTACAACTGAAACTGGAAATCGACTATAATTAGTGCCCTTAACACGCTGTACTGGTATCTCGATTCCAGTTTAATATTGTAATTACCGATACTGCAATGCAATTAACACGTCACCCTCCTTTTTACCGCAAACAAGTATTGTAGAAACGACTTTATGTAACCAATGTCGCGTGACATGAAGCCCGTCCATTGAGACTTGAACATTGCGCAGCGTTTATTCCAACGTAAATTGTATTTTATGATTCCAATACGAAATCTTACCTGTTACCTATTCAGTATCTTTTCTCACTTCGCATTATTACCGATTTTAAAATAATAATTATATAACAATGCTTGCTGGAATATTAATTTAAACATACAAAACCAAGGCATCCGCTTTGTTGCGTCAATAAGAAATTATTTTTAAGGTTAAAAAGAATTATTACTAGTAATAAATAATAAGTAGTTATGAAAATAGTGCCAGTGATATAGAAGTTAAGGCGTAATTAATTAACATGGCATAAACATGCCATTAGGTTGGATTAAAGCCATGTAATTAAAAGGTTGTTGCTTATCAGTTAAAACTTGTAAATGGCTGAATGTTTCTAGCTTAAGTTATTGCTGTTAGTATTTTAATAAGATAAAATAACAGTGAAAGGATATAAAGGTAGAGGAGAACCAAGGAAACGATGAATGGAGAAGTCCGGTGAAGCTGTTAAGATCTTGCTAGGTCAATAGCGTAGTCAGTTCGAAAAAAAAGCTATGAATAGATACTTGAAGAATTATATGTAAAATATGTGAATGCTGAATTGAAAGCTGATTTAAAAAGAGTGGAAGGAGGAACTTTATTTCAGACTAAAGCAAGAGGAAACAATGACTTGAAATAAAACAACATCAATGATTACCAAGTAATAATGTGTTAATTATTTACAATAGTTAATTTGTTCCGAAACGAATATAATATGTAGGTAGCATCAATAGAATCAATTCTCAATCAGTAGACAATTTTGGACATGAAAAGTTAACAGAGGAAAATGCAGTCTTGCAACTATTTTAATTTACAGGAAACCAGTCAACCGCCGCTCGTGGTAACTAGTTAGATTAGGTAGAATTTCCAGTTCAGTTTCTTTCTCGTACTTTTATTAACGATGCTCGCTCAATATGCAGATTATGTAGAATATTAAAATAGCTGATTTATTAACAAATTTAATATACTCAAATATGATAACATTGAAATCATAATATAAGAAGATACAGTAATTTCTGATAACAGTTTAATATTATGTTAAAATATTTCATAAATAGGTCAAAATGCAATGGATTCGATAGATTATTAATTACGATCTTTAAATTTTTTATATTACATTTTTATACAAGATCTTAAAAAACATACTCAGGAAATGTATATATCGCATAGTATAAGTCGTAAAAAATAATTATTTTAGGTGCAACTCAAGGTTTCGACACCATAATAATTTGCAGTCTGTAATCGTTCACTGCTTCGCATTGGCCTATCTCTATCGCTACGCTACTAATATCAACCATAACTTATTCTCGCCCAAACGTGACCCGCGATTTTTACAATATATCATCTCAAAGGCCTAGTGGGTATCTAGCGTTTCGTCTTCTTGTATGTGGCCATAACTCTGTCAAGGGTTTATTGCAGGTAACATCATGTCCTGCTAATTGCTTTTAAGTTTCGCGTTTGTTTTTCGTAGTCCTAAAGTCTGCACGCTCTGTATGGACATCAGTGTAAAATCGGATCTTGACGTCTCACTCATTAAAAAGTTCACCTTAAAGTAACCTAAAATAAATCCAATAGACCCCTTTTTTTCATTTAGGACTTAGATTCACAAAGAAAATGTTAGGTCCATATATATTATGTTACGATAGGATAATAAAGTTATTGTAAAAAGAAGGAAGGAATTAATATACATATGTATGTATATAGCGATATGACGAAGTGTATTTGATATACCCAAAACTGCAAAAACAACTGAACTTTGATCATTATACGGATTATTTATTCTCTTTTTTATTTCCTAGAAACTGAACTATATTATTTTGCAATATAATTAAAATTTCTCGGAATGCAACGAGTTAAAAAAAAAACAATGGCGAACACGTTGAAAAAGACACAATATTTTTTATTATCACAAAATAATATTTTTATATTGCTTCTAATCATATGTTTCCGATTACGGTATAGAGTCTGTATTAAAGGAAATCAAATCTTTCGTGACAATGAAAAATTATGACTCTGCTATATACCAAGAAAAGCAAGCTTCGGTAATCCCTTCAACTAACACGCAGCATTGCGTGACGGATAAATTTATACCCGATTCAAAATCTATAAAATCTCTGACGCTTGTCACGAGTATCATGTATGTAGAACATATTAATAGATCTTTATAACATTATTTATATATTATACGCAAGCGTGTTACAAAGCGTTGAAAAAACCCACAATTAAAAAATAATAATGTCCTTTTTGCACATTTCTAAAGAGTGACGATTTTTTTTTCTAAAAATATTTACTGCTTTTATGTCATTATGTATGGTATTCTGACCTTACATAATATTAAATCACCTACATGTGTAGGTGAATAACTATATGTCTTGTGCTATTTAGTTTGGTGCATGAACGCAAACAAGGACAACACCGGATCATTATGCGAGATAAAAAATAGAATATCCGCTTCGTACTTCCATATTAATGATTGTCATATTGATATCCTAGAAGTCAGGTGTTCGATAAATTAATTAATTTCATCTCATGAACTATTAAAATAAGAAGAAGAATTTTCACGAAATTATTGTTTTTCCAAATAAATTACTGAATGTACGTACCTATTTAGCAAATTCTGTTTATAATTAATTATCAAACATTAGGTTTATATAAAAAAAATTGAGAAATCATATAGAAGAATGAAATATTTCAGTTAAAAAATGCGATATAAAAAAAGAGTAAGACAGTAGCGAGATCTTGAAAAATGTTGACAAATTGATGTTCAAATGTTCAGAAGCCAAAATTTTTCTCAATATGTGTTCGTATTGTTACAGCAATTTGGTCCCGTTCTTTTTAAATAGTAAAGAAGTGTGAAACCGGGTAAACACCTACTAGATTATTATTTTCTTTTCAGCGAGTTTAATTTAAAATAAAATTTCTACAATCAATGAAATATTCAAAAAACCTTATTACACATATTGTATAATAATGATTCAGTACGATAAGAAATGTTATTTATTCTAAGCTGTAGAGCCTACTGTGACATGTAGGTCAACCCCGGAACTTGCCCCTGTGACAGTTGGGTCAAGGCAGGATTTTTGCCGATATAAGATGTACGCGAACATACATACTCAAATACATTTTTATTTTTCAATAACTTAAATTCCTACTTTAGAAATATTTAAATACACAATACGTTTATATTAAATGTATCTGTTTAGACTATAAATTATTTTAAATGTAGAAGTTATTTTTGAATATATAATTATATGCATTTAAATAGTCATGATTACCTTCTTATATATTTATATAAATTTACGATGTATTTAATATCCTTTTTTCAAAACATATTCTTATATTAAATACATTTGTGTAGATTATGACTTATTTTAAATCTAAAAGTTATTCTTAGATATATATGCATTTAAATCGTCATATTTACAAATACAAATAATTAAATGAATCTACTATGTATTAAATATAGTTTAGTCAGAAATAATTCACACGTCACAGAACTAAAAGATTATAAAATATTATCAAAAAGAAATCTTATATCTAAATTAATCTTATCTTAATCTAAATATTATCTTATACTAGCCTCTGCCCGCGACTTCATTGTCGTGGACATAGATAATTTGGGCTAACTAATATGCAGCGAAAGCGAGGAAGAGGAAAAAACACCCCGATTTTTAAACATTCTTCATTGTTGTTCCGCTCCTATTGGTCTTAGTGTGATGATATATAGCCTATAACCATCCTCGATAAATGAGCTATATAACAATGAAAGAATTTTTCAAATCGGATCAGTAGTTCCTGAGATTACCCCCTACAACGTCACAATTTACGTTACAATTCACAATGTCACAAACTCACAAACTTTACCTCTTTATAATATTAGTATAGTTATAGATAAAGCAAAATAATTTTGGTGTTATTCATTATTTAATTGATCTTTGTACTTAGCAATGACAGATTAACGTTTGTGACATCTGGTCGAAATAAATATAGTATATACGAGCTCCTGAGTTGACATTGCATGTTACATAATACGTAAGTCATAATACAAATCAAATATTATTTGTTAGTCATTTGATACCTTTGTTCCAAACAAAAAAAAAATAACTAACAATTGTTTCTAACAATGTGGTACATTAAAAATGCAAATATATAAAAGTATGTATTCACGAGTGAAGAGACTGATTAACATATTGAATTCAGAAAATGGGTGATAGATAAAATTGAACACACATTTTTCTGAGCATAAACCTATGTTGTAAACGTTGTGTTGTAATTTTTGTTTCTAGTTGTTGTAAAATTGTAATCTAAAATATACTCTTTAATATATTTACTACCGTACAAATATATAACAAATTTAAAGGAATCTTTACTAAAAGTATCTTTCGATTTTAACTGAAGACATCGCTAAGATTAGCGAAAATTAAACTGTTCTCTTTTATCCGAATACCCATGTTTATTCTACTCTAATAACACGATATAAACTTACGAGTTATCCATATATGCATTTCTTATAATGGTATTATCATTTTTTTTAGTATTACTGGAATGAAGCCACAGCGATAAGACAAGTTCAAATTTATGTTTTATTTTGATGTGCTCCTACAATTTTAAATGGTCCAAGTTAAAAAACATATTTTAAAATTAAATATACTTAAGTAAGTAAAATCTCTCCTCTCCACAGGTATTGTAGTTACAGGTACCTATCTATCTAATATCTTTAAACGAGCAATTTTTGTATATTTTTATATTGTTATATAATCAGCGTCAGGTATTTCCGTGAAACTTAGTATGTAGGTGGTTTCGGGGACGATAAATCGATCTAGCTAGATTTCATTCATTACAAAACTTTTTTTATCTAAGTTTTCAGGCAATGAAAAAATATAGCTAGAATATAAAGGTAAATTTCGTTGCCGTTGTCAAAGCGAAATTAGCTCAGATGGAAATTTGCTGCTTCAACATTCCGCCTAACCCTAGTTCAAATCTATGTGACTGCAAAATAAATATTTTTTTTAATATAAAAAGTGTTAATTTTTGAGGCAATCCTAACAGCTTATTTTAATTTAAAAATGTTTTTAAAGTACCGAGCCAGGCTTGGTCGTCTTGGTACTATAAATAAAGTGGTTATACGTTGTTTACCGTTTTGAAAGTCCGTTAAGAAGCCGAAAGAGGTTATAGTAATAGTTTAAAAAAATATTATATGCCTACGAATACGCTAATATGAGTCATGAATAAAAACATTTCCACGTACACAGTTTATTGTTACAAGAAAGGTTGTTTAGATAATCCCGGATTTCTTAGTTTACATGGGTGGGGTGGAATTGCTGAAGACGCGAGTTTGTCGGGCGTACATTGTGAAGAAGTGGGGTACGGTGTGGCGGTGGCTGTAAGACGCGGCGTGAATGGCGGCAGCAAGGTCAGGGGCGCCGGAAGTGGGTTACGGGCGGCGCCCTATCGACCGCCCGCCCCCGCCCGTACTGTGCCACCCGTCTACTGATAGCAGCCGGCTGCCCGCCACGCTGCCTAATAACACCATTTTTATTATTTCACAGGCGAAACTTTATCAGACATTAACGAATTATTATTGTATTATGAAAATTGTAACATTAATTTTTAAGGAAGAATAAGGTTAATTTCGTTTTTTAATCGCAGAGAACATTACATTTTTATAAGCTTACTTTGAATAAGGCTTTACTTTATAACTTAGTAATTACATATTTAATATTTTCTTCTTACAAAATAAATTTTAGTAACAATGATTTTAACATTGATATTGATATATTATTTGTTTGATGATGTTAATCTTACACAATATACACAATATTGGTATAGGATTTAAATTAGTAGGTATTAAAGTTATTTGGGTAAATATATTTTGAGACAAAACAATACTAAACTATGCCTGCTCCATCTATACATGTAAGAAAAGGAATATCATATACCACCAAAGAAATATCATATAAGAAATATCTCCACCGGCATTACTTCTCGCTTACGTAATAGAACTATTTATTGCGTCATTTTTTTTACATTTATTATATATTTTTTGTAATTCTTTTTGTCTATTTATATTACCACTCGGTATTTAAAAAAATGAAATGTCTCATTAGGTTTGCCCGGAAGAGATCGCTCTAAGCGATAAGGTCGCCTAACTGTACACATATTGTAAACTAATGGCTAATTCTGTATATTTTAAACGTATGTGCAAAAATTAGTTTTTAGCGGGATTTTAGTTTGTCATGTAGTTGATTTTATATTTTATTTATTATCTTGTGTTATTTGACTCTATATTTTGTACACTTGGTGGCATTTTACGTAATATAGTTAGTTTATTGTGCATAAGTGAAGTGAATGAAAAATAATACCACGGAGCATGGAATTCTGAGATGCCACAAAACTCCCTGGAAGGTTCTAACAAGGGTGCCACCATCTTGCTAGAATATTGAAATAATCACATGATGCTTGTAATATTATTAACTATACAACAATTGCAGGAATAATCTGAAAGATTTGTTGCTAAAAATAAAATTAAAAGAAAAACGATTCAACCATTTTTAGAAATGACTGTCTATCTGTTTGTACGAACATGTATCACTGCTACAGTACTGGGTTCATAATAAAACTACATAGACAATCATAAAGCATATCTTCGAGAATAACTCAGACTTTGTTTCACTAAAATGGGTCCTCTCTGTCAAAAGTTATTGTAATTTTAATGACGAAGCGGCGTAAGTACGAGCGAAAAGTAAATAAATGGACTTAACACATTCAGATAACTTTATTAATCACTGTTTTTACATAAGGTTCTATGCGAATGAAGTCGCAGGTATAGCTAGTCTTAAATATATCCAAAGTCTTCAACTATAAAAGTATTAGATTATCGAAATGATTTAGCAATTAGATACGATTTAACTGAATAATACTCGTGTCGTTGAGTCGTTCGTGCAGCCGTGATGTAAGCATTTCCGCGCAGATTCGATCGCAAATTTGGCTCACCATTCATACGGGGTTTTTTACCTTGCGGACGGCGAACCGGCGGCCTTGCGAGCTGCGCCTACGCTGGCGACGAGACGCGGCCCGGCTTCTCTCCAACACATAGTAAAATATCTAGTATCGCAAGTTCATACAGATCTTAAGCCGCGCACGTCACACGCACACTGCCACACCGTTACAAATACACACCCACGATGTATTCATTATACGAGAAGTTCTTTATGTGTGAACAGACAGAAAATTCGTACCGAGTCTCATATTTATCTTGTTTTACTAAAATAACAACGCATTCTGTATGTGTTTTCCACGAAATTAGATCACAAAATATTCGTACTTTAAACAACATTTTAGCTGTAGATAGTGGCCAATCAAGAGCGTTCAATTAATGTATATACATTTATTTGTATGTAACAAATTTTAAGCGTTTTTCAATATAAATAATAGTTTATCTATATACATATATTTATATTTTACTAATACGTATTCGAATTATGCCAATTTACAATTATTTTTTTATGTCATACGTGGCAAACGAACAGACCTGATGAACGACACCTGATGTTAAGTGATCACCGTCGTCCATAGACACTTGCAACTCCAGTTGCGTTGCCAACCTGTGTTTGGGGAAGGGACAAGGAGGAGGGGAGGAGGGAGGGGTAAGGGGAGAGCAGGTGGGCCTCCGGTACTCTCACTGACCGAACGAAACGCAACTATGCAAGCACTGTTACTTCATGTCGGTTTTCTGTGAGAGCGTGGTACTACCCCGGCTGACTCAACCCATTCATGCTGACACCAATAATAGCTTCAGCGTGACTCTACCACCTACACCTATTTACAAATAATGTAATAAAATAAATAATTACAATTGCAAGATTGACTTAATATTTAGAAAATTATTATTTTTAGTAAGTGTAAAAATATATTTATTTTTCAGTAGGGAATAAGAACAAAATCTAAACATATATAAGAAAATTTATTCCTTCTAATACGTTAGATTACATAATAGAACAGAATACTATGATTAATTTCAACATTCACATAACACTTAAGGTGTTTCATAAAATATCTATTTAACATTTAAGGAACTTCCTAAAAATATCTATTTGACATTTAAAATAACAACCGGGGTGGTAGGGGTGGTAGGGTTTTACAGCCTGGCTGGGTCGCAAACACATTTATATGGCCAAAAAGCCTGTAATAGTGATTCGCTTCTGCGGGTCGCGTTTCGGGATCAGCCTGTGCATATCCAGCTTTTTGCAGGCCGGCATGATAGTGGCGACCGGCGATGGATAGTGTGTCAATCGGTGGTCGCTATTATTTTTGTATTGCACTGTGCTTACTATCAGGCATAATGCAGTCATTTTGCCATGCTACAATAAAAAAAAATCATAAAAGAACGTTACTAATATAAAATGATTATATATGTGGTACTAAAATTAATTACCATTTATAGCAGGTCTAAAAATAAACAACCAAAGCTGTTGCCCCTCAGCGGTTGAAAAACTAGCTAATTGGCTTGAATACTTAAATCCTTAGTCACAGTGATGCTCCGCCATCTCTCATTGTTGCCGTGAGTCACATTAGCAAACAATGTACAATAATTTTGTGTTTCCTCATTCTTGAAAATAACTTTGTTCTTCGTGACGGAGATATGTGCGATATTACCTAACTCTATTTCTGATATGCATGCAAGATTACTTACATAACATTACTTCATCCGTATGTAAACGTATATCTCAATTTGATGCATATATTATAAACTAGCCTCTGCCCGCGACTTCGTTCAGGAGAAATAATCACTTTGGGCTAACGCTAACACGCAGCGGAAGATCTCAAGAATATAAAAACCATGATTTTGAGACATTCTTCATTGGTGCTCCGCTCCTATTGGTCGCAGCGTGATGATATATAATAGCCTATAACTTTCTTCGATAAATGAACTATGTAACAAGGAAAGATTTCAAATCGGACTAGTAGTTCCTGAGATTACCCCTTACAACATCACAAACTCACAATATCACAGACTCACAAACGTTACCTCTTTATAATATCAGTACGGACTAGTATATAGATATGGTGTATAAAATTGAAGAATATTATCTATTGCATTTAATATTTATGAGTTGAAATCGCAGGGTGATTGGATATAGCAGATGTGATTAACTGATTCGCGAGCAATACGCTGGTAGGGCTTTTTCTAAACCTGCCTGGCTAAGTACCACCGGTAACTTGGAATTCTGTCACCAAACACGTATTGGTGTGTTCCGGTAGCTAGACTTAAACAAGAGCGCTAATCCCTCTCTAAGATTATAATGTTTACTATCTTAGACCAAATTTTTTTTAACATGAGATATGATTGTGATCGAAAGTGAAGTCAAAGGTGGTAGAGCCCACCCTGTCACAGAAAACCGACGTGAAGTAACAGTGCTTGCATTGTTACGTTACGTTCGGTCAGTGAGACCGCTGGAGGCCCACCTCGCCTCACCCTCCCCTTCTCCTCTTCCCTTCCCCCATCCCCTCCACATCACAGGATGGCAACG
Organism: Antheraea mylitta; assembly: GCA_014332785.1. NCBI lineage: Eukaryota > Metazoa > Arthropoda > Insecta > Lepidoptera > Saturniidae > Antheraea > Antheraea mylitta. The sequence goes on from JACEII010000001.1 coordinate 8,379,780, forward strand.
CACTTGCGACTCCCCTGATGTTGCAAGTGTCTATGGACGATGGTGATGTCACTTAACATCAAGTGATCCATCTGTTCGTTTGCCTCCTATGATATAAAAAAAATTAAAATCCATAAAGTATAAAAGAAACTGGTTGGTGGTATATCTGTACCTTGTGACCATAAAAAAAAAGTTAAAATCTATGAAGTATTAAAAACTGTTTGGTAGTATACGAGTATCTGTACCTTGCGACAACAATGTGCACGCCGAGAGCCTTGTATACCGCCATAACAGCTGTAACTGGAGACGGCTTATTATCTCATGGTGGTGACCGTTTCTTGATTGCACAACCCGTACCATTACTTACAATATCGTCATTTTCTCGCGTCATGATGAAAACAAAATTAATTACCAGAGAAATCTATTCCTCTTCGTGCAAATTACCTAACTACTTTTATAATTGATTATTGCAGCATTTACGGACAGGTTATATAAGGTTTCGTGTGTAGTAATAGTAAGCACTACTTGACAGCCAAGAGGTCATGGGTTTGTTCTCCGTATAGCAATAACTCTTGTATGTAGGCCGTATTAAATCTACTTATTATAAGTAAATTTGTTTGAACGGTCGTACAATCACGCTTAATCAGCTAGACCAGTGTTTCCCAACGAGGGGCCCACGCCCCACAGGGGGGCTATTTGATAGTTGAAATTTAGAAATGGACTTCATAAAAGCCGTAAATAATTATTAGGTATAATTTCGTTTGACGTTACCAAAGTATCAACTAAGCAATTAGAGTCGTCAATTCAGATAAGTTTTTGATAAACATAAAGTTTTGAAATTTGAACGATCAGTACCAACCTGTCTATCCAAACAGAGCGTGCTCACGCCCACGTAACCACAGATCACGCCACCGTGGTCTGGGGGTAGATTTCATTCCCGCACACCAAATTAGGCCTCCCTTGGTAGCGGTTCAAGTCTAGATTCGATCCCTCGGTAGGGAGCCGTTGAGTGCGTTACTTGCGCGATACAGTGACACAAAAATTTACATCACTGCTACAACACTACATGATCACCCCCACATACGTGCACGCCTTCACACTTACACATGGAAGTGGAAGGGATTTATTTTTTTCCCTTATCGAACTGAAAAAACTCTTATTTTCCGATAAAAAATATATGGAGGGGTTGTTGAGGCGTGTATGCTGGTACACATATGCGTCTCAACAACTCAAACATATACGAATAGTTAGCTAGGTAAGCTAAGATAGGTCGCGAGTTTGCATGTAACAGGCAACAGCCAAGCCGAGGTGTGCCGTGCACCCTTGAGCTAGTTGCCCAAATAAAATCGGCTGAGTGTCTTAAGCGCTCGCCTTAGTAGTCCGGTGAAGCTGTTAAGACCTTGCTAGGTCAATAGCGTAGTCAGTTCGAACAAAAAAAGTTTTGAAATTTTATCTACGATGTTTTGATAACAAGTTTATAGTGATTTCTTACTAAAACTTATCATTTATATTTCCTAAGGGAACAATTTTAAAAGGTTTCAAAAGTTTAAAAATTATGACTGGGATCCCCCGGTCATACGAATTTTAGAAATGTTAAGGTGGGGCATGGCCTAATAAAGGTGGGGAAACACTGAGCTAGACGGTTTTAATGTTTGGCATATAAGTATATTACGTCAGGGAATGAACATTGGTAGTTTTTATAACGGTAAATTAGTATCTAAATATTTATACTATTTATAAGCTACTTTACTAGCCCGGTACACCTACGCACTTATACTCTGTCTTTTGAACATATAATTCAAGATTTCCATATATTTTTTTTATTGTAGCACGGCAAAATGACTGCACTATGCCTGATGGTAAGCACAGTGCAATCCAAAAATAATAGCGACCACCGATTGACACACTATCCATCGCTGGTCGCCACTATCATACCGGCCTGCAAAAAGCTGGATATGCACAGGCTGATCCCGAAACGCGACCCGCAGAAGCGAATCACTATTACGGTCTTTTTCGCTATATACATGGTGGTTGCAACCCAGTCAGGCTGTAAAAATCTACCACCCCGCTTTCGCCATTGCCTGGTTCGTTATTCAGCAGGGAAATAAAGGGAAATAGCACGCGGAATATAATTAACACTGCATCAGTAAATTCGCTTTATATAAGAACATAATAAGTGGGCACACACACTTCCACAAATATGGAGCTATAAACAGGTATTATTTCTATTCTTGATATGACAGTAATAAAGTTATTACTATGCCAGATATTATTATTGGTATAAGTTTTCGTATCATTGTATTTTTTTCCTATCTTTACATTATTTCATGAAATTATTATCAGAAAAATTGATTATTTATAATTTTTGTATTTGAATGAGAATTGAAAATGCACATTTCTTTGAGATAAATAAATACAACACCATCTTACTATAATAATTTATTATTATTGTATAATGATATAATAAATGTAACGTATTTCTTTATTTAAATGTACAAATAGTTATTTAAAGGGGCAACGTTCTTTCAAATTTAATAACTGTTTTATTTGATCACAAGGCCACGTAAGGTTCGTGACTAAGTCTAGAAAGCCTAGTGTTGCATAATAACCAATAGTTACTCATTGTGCATTGAGTTTCACATCTTTAAACGCCTTTTATCGCGAGTTTAGTAACATTTTTTGTAACCAAAGGAAGTCGAATGAAAAAGTTTGAATGTTTTTCAGCGAACACGAATTCTTTTTAAGAGATCGTGTCTAGTGGAGAGGCAGTCGTGTCTCGCTACTTGCGTACTAACTAAAATGCATACGATTGAATATATATGTACATAATACCACCCCTCAGAGCGTGAGATCTATGTATTACGGTAACATGTGAAGAGGTTATTGTTTGCGCAGGTGCGTCGGCGCATTCTTTGTTCTTCGAATTATCGTCTTGCACCACAGACACGCACAACATAAGAATGTTGAAAATCCTTTTAGGTTCACCTATATTATGTTATCTTCAAATTGATCTTTTGGTTTATGGTTTTAGTAAGTCGAAGGAGGTGATAAATACAAAATTTCTATTTTAATATGATTTAGTGGTCGTTGATAAAAAAACATGTACAAAACACATTCGCCGAATCTTAAGTATGACGCGAATACTGTATAAACTTTAAACCGGAAAATGTATCTATATATACAACTATGTGTTCACAATAAACCTACTCTTGCAAGATGCAATGTATTGTCATTTTCTGTCGCAAGATTATCTGTTTTTTGCGAAAGAACGTGTCCGCGTGCGTAATTGCCAGTGTCATTGCACTTAAAATACAGTGAATTAAAGAACGATAGCATACTTCAATAATCTATTGAACTTTTCGACATAGATGACCATTCGATGCCGTGTTTTTCGTAGATGATTCTACGCTACTTATTTTTGGCATCGATTGATCCTTTGCCATTTTTTCTAATGTCCAAAGAAGCAAGCAAGAATCAGCTACTCTTGCCTAAAATAAGAATTTATGACACATTATGATCTAATTCCGATTATATTTTATGTTTTCGAGGAACAAAATATTGTTGTAAAATATTTTTACATTATCTTTTGACGTCAGAAGAATTGACGCTTTGTTTGTTGTAATTTTTTTTAATTCTGTAAATAATAATGTCCATAAAGAAATGAGTACGTCACACGAGTTCCTCCAACCGTTGCCTAACATCTACGTTAGTCAGTTCCTGATATCGCGACCAGATAAGTATTGACCGGTCGACGTCAACGTTATAAATAGATTTTATTCACGTATTCGTATGTATATTAAATCTATACTAATTCAGTGTGCTCGCCACATGACGTGTTAGTCCCGTCGTATAACTAAAAACGCCGGTTAAATTCTATTTTTAGAATACTGTAGATCTACGATCAACACATAAAACATGCGCTTTGTTCGTTTATAGTTCCTATGGTGTGTAGCGTACAGCGTACGTGAGCAAACACTTTAAACTGTTTACTAAGAAAATCTTCTCAGATGTGAATAATTAATAAATAAAAATAGACATTAACAAATTGAGTATTATATAAAAGTGACATTATAATGAGTTACGTTAATATACGCAATTGTTTTCGATTAAAAAGATTGAAGTGAATTTACGGTATATAACAAAACATATTACTTGAATTGAACACATAGATAATTAAATGTTAAAAACAAAATACCAAAACTGATGTATTATAAATATTATGATAAATGTTATGAAATTAGTCACGATTTTCAATAATTGATACTGATATTACATTTTAGTGCTATTTCTAATATGTGAAAGTTATAATAATCAATGGAAGTCTTATTAGTTTCCGAGCGAGGCACCTGAGCCGGTAAGAGGCTTATAGGTCTGTTGTTTTGCTCAAATTGCTCTAAATTTATGAACACGTCAATCCAAGGTTGTTTTATATGCTTATTATATATAAATATTTACTTATACCTATTAGTGGTCCTAAGTCACTATTGATTGAATATTCCATTTAACAACATATTCATATAATTTTTATTATAACATTAATATACTATAATGTAACTGATCATAGCTCAGTAGTCTGCCTATAAGTCTGCTTAGAAGGGAACTGCCACTCCTTGGTTTAGTCTGTTTACGTCATTTAACGTATGGCCAGACTGGTCAAACGTCAAAAACCTATACAATATTAAAAAAATAAATGTTATAATTATTGTGTTTAAAAATATTGTATGTTTGTTCTGCAGCCCGTCCGATGATCTCGGCTAGCCTGCCCGGCGAGGCGCTCGCCCAGCTGCAGCTTGGGCAGCTGAGCCACCTGTACCCTCCACCGCCTCCGGCAGGAATGACGCCAGAGTTTCTGGCGCCGCCACCGCGACCTTACGCACGGTACGCGCCACGACGGCCGCCAGTGCGTGACCCATTGCCAACACCGCACGCTCCTCACGCGTCACCCGCGACTCAGAGCCCCTTCCCTTCGGTACCAGCCTACGCGCCGTTCCTGCAGCATCCAACATCGTATGCGTACCTATACCGATCGCGGGCTCAGCAGCCGCCGACGGGTTACCCGCTGCGACCACGTCCTTCATCGGGATTTGTACCGCCAGCCCCGGCGCCTGCGCCACACTCACCACCTGTATCCGCACCAGCGCCCGCACCCTCGCTTCGAGAAGTAAGTTCTTCTATACACATACGTTTTGGTATTTATATGTACATAGAGGGAAACAAAACAATTAAGTAACTTTTCCTCCTTTATCCGTTAACTACTCACCTATTTTGTTTAGTAGCTATTGTCCGTCAACTACTCACCTATTTTGTTTAGTAGCTATTGATTAGCTTTAGTGTTATCAATGAAAAGAAATTGAAAACAGTTTTTTTGCCTTATCATCGACGAATCGAGACCCATTTTATTTTTAACTTTATTTTTGGCAATCAATATTTCCGATTATTACTACCATTGTCACGTAGTCAATAATATCACAAGCGTCGTGCGATCATATCAATATTAAGCATCGTGTGAATCAATATTCTAACAAGTTAGTGGATCCCTTGCTAGAACTTTCCAGGGAGTTTTTGTGGCATCTCAGAATTTCATGCTCCGTAGTATTATTTTCCATTCACTTCACTTATGCACAATATACTAACTATATTATGTAAAACACCACCAAATGTGCACAATACAGAGTAAAATAACACAAGATTATGAATAACATATAAAATCCACTACATGACAGACGCCAAAAACTCGAGACCCATTTATTTATAAGTCTCTACTCGTCATAATTCACGATCCTTGCATCTACAATATTTTTTCATCAATTAACTGATAAATAATTCCATAAAAATTGTCAGATTACGCCTTGACGCGATATTGTAAACATTATATGTATACTCTTCTAATAGGTAAATATTAATTTCTATTTTAGGAGCCTCCTACATCACCAGAACGTGCAGTTCCAGCTGCACACTTCTGTCGCGGTGCACTCATAAGACTCGAAGACGGTTCCCTGAGGCGTGTTGAAGAGATGCGAACCGAGGACTTCGTAATGAGCGCAGACCGTAGCGGCGATCTCGCACTCACTCAGTGTACTCTACTGCGGCTTGATGAACGAGGAGAGAGATTGGCGCTAACGCTCACTTATGACAGGAATCGTTCACAGGTGAAAACTTAATTATACATAATTTATTGTAAAACCGTCGATTAAATAACAATGTAGATTCGTCCCTCTTCTATTTTAATTTAGGCAACCAATCCTTCAGATTATTACTGCTATTATGGATTAGGTAAATAATATTACAAGTTTATTGTACTAATTTCAATGTTCTAACAAGTGGTGGTCCCCTTGTTAGAATTTCCCAGGGAATTTTTGTGGCATCTAATTTTCCATTCACTTTACTTATTTATAATAACCGAACCATATTACGTAAAATGACACCAATATTACAAACTATGAAGGCAAATTACCCAAGATTAGGAATAAAACAAGAAAGCCACTAACTACTTGACAGACCAAGATTCCGCTAAAAACTCCATTCGCCCCTCTTGTTTACCGTCGTTGAAAAATGAAATTGTTTTTTTGTTATAAATGGCGTATATACTTTCATATCCATTTAGTAAAACGCTGGTATTTTGACAATGCAAACAGACACATTTTATTTGTCTAGATGTTATTGTAGGCTGGTATGTCATCAATACGTTTGCTGATGGTTTTTTACAATTTTGTAGTATAGTTACTAGTATTATTGAATTGTGAACTTGATGTTTATCACATGTGTTAAAGAGTATGTTTAGGGTTACCAGTTGTTGTTTTTAACTGAACTCTTAGGTATTTCAGATATTTTAGGTGCATTAAAAGTATTAAAATATGGCTGATTCGGTATTTTTGAAACTCAAAATGTTTGGTAGGGGTAAATTACTAAGATTAATAACACATAAAATAATTTAAGACACTAATCATGTTATTGAGTAAAAAGATAAACACTATTATTTATAAAATCAATTGAAAGGGTATCACAATTTCACATATAAATACGAACTGATAGATATCGTAACGCTTTCAAAAGTCATACGTAACATCAAAATATTCTTGATTACCTATAGATAATGACGTAGATATTAATTTAGTGATAGTTCTACGAAGGCAGCACAATCATTTTTTCACTATTACTGATAGGTAATCGAATTTAAGATTTGAAAGGCGATTTTTTAATATTTTCTACTATTGTGTAATACATGATCAAAGAGCTGAACTACTGATGCTCAAATAAACAACACAAACATTCCTTTTTAAATATTAAGTATTCAATGTTCAATGTGATTCTTTAATCTTATCATACTGATATTATTATTACAGGTGGAATTGGAATCGACGGTGGAACATCCATTCTTCGTGTACGGTCGCGGGTGGGCTTCGTTCAGACCTGAACGCACGCTCGCTCAATACGGCTTACACGTACAGCGACTGCAAGTGGGCGACGTGTGCGTTTCACTAGTGCCACGCAAGCACGCACCTTCTTCCGCACCTCCGCAAACACATCCAGAAAACCTGAGTGTTAAGGAGGATGCTCGCAAGCGTCGTTGGTCTGCTTCCGACGTCTGCGAAGACATACCTTCTCACAAAAAACGTTGAACCGCGGATTCCGTCCACGGTGTATTGAGAACTATCTTAACAGTGTTGTGATCGCCTTCATCGCAAAGACCTCTTCCATTCTATCAAATCGGTTTGTGTTCGATTCACGTACGCAGTAAGTGACTGGCCCAGTGAACCGATATGCGTGGTTAGAGTTAATTTGCAGTTTCTGCACCAATTCTCTGGCCACAACGGTACGCTTATGATATTCTATTCGGGAACTCTAGGGTGCTTTTTACTGTCGGGTGCTTTTGTACGCGTTCGTGTACGATGTTGTAAATATGTAAGTAACTTAGGGTAAAGGTGAACTTTACACTCCATGACTTGTTGAATGTGTCACAAAAAGCGCTATCTATATTGTATAGACTATCAGAAAATATACTAGACCTATTGAGATCCCGGTATTCCTTTTGAATGCAGATAACAATGAAAAGTAGTTAAAGCATGGAGTTATACTTTATGAGCACAAAAGTAACATTTTTGTTGAAGTTCGAAACAGATTATAGTAAGCTTGTGATAACCAATGAGATTTTAAAACGCCAGTATGCACTGACACGTGGCAATGCATATTTAAGTCGAAACAAGAGGTACAATGAATGTTATATTATAAATAGTGGTAATTGGCTGACGTGTGCTTAAATTTCGACTGATCTATTCTTTTATTAAGTATCCGGTATCGTTTCGTTCGTTAATTCTGAGCAGTCATGTCAGTTTTTCTTCTCAAATGGTTGTGACTGCAGACATATCCATGACGATTGACTTGTCCCTTTATTTTAGCTGCGCTTACCACGTGGCCATGTTTTTTTTATAACTTCATCGGGTATAGATGGCAAACTTTATCTGACTTATAATTTGATTGATATAATTATAAATGTTGACGTAATTGATAAGTAAATAATGTAAATTGTCATGATTATATAGACATCATCTCTATCGCTTTTGACGTCCATGTGTGATACACATAAAAAAAACTATTCTATGAGAAGATGTATACATAATAAATACACAGTCTGTGATATTTTGTAGTTATTGGACAGAGTAGATATGAAGTATTGCTTGAGTAAAGGAGATATATGTTTTAGGATAAGTATGAAGTTATTGGTAAAAAAATGTATAGTTGTTGTATAATCAAAATAATACTTTGGAATAAAAAATTAAATATTGAAAACAAATTTAACAAGTAGCGCCTGTGATTAAAATACATATTAATATAGATTTATGATAATACAAGCGCAATGCCATATCAGAAGCAAATTTATTTTAAGTATAATTAAGTAAATAATTTTTTTCTAACTTCGTTTGAATTTTGTATATCAAAAATTGTTTAATTAACACTTGAAAAATCAAAAGTCACAAACTTCTATATATTATGATCACATACGACACTGTTATCCATAAATTACATAAATAAAATTCGCCGAAATTGGCATTAATATGACCATATTCTAATTCACGCCGATCTTCCATAATGGGTAAGTAAAGACTTAAATTAGTTTCCACTTGCTACGGTCCTGGTTTAATAATTCTGATTATGTAATTTACATACAAATCCAGACAATAATACGCAATTGTAATAAACTTGCTACAGCTGGCTACACTGTTAATTAAACCTCTCAGAGTTTGCCGGTTATCGACGTACCATGTGGAAATTAATAGTTGTTTTGTTGTTGAAGGTTGTTTCATTGTACCAAGAAATGCTACGTGCTTAGTATAAATTAATTTAACCGAGCTAAAGACTCGGAACGCATCGATCATTAAAATCGATGCAAAATGGTTAATAATTTGTTGTATATTTTATGTAACTTTAGTTTTATTGTCTTTATATTAATATTTGTAATTGTAATGAAAGATCTCATTTTATTAATCGGTATTTTCTAACAAGGCGCTTTCATTAGATCATGACTAAGCCTACCTCACAAACTTAAGACTAGTGTCTCGCCGCGGTGACGTAACGCGCGGTGTGCGCGTGCGCCGGTGACGTCATAAGTGAGCCGGTCGCAATGAAGTCTAAACAAGATCTCAATTTGATGAAAATAAACTTTTAAAAAGACTGGGACGCTTTACTGAATGTTGTGGGATAGTAGTTTCTTTGAGGATATTACTTAAACTATGAAATAGAGGAGCATTTATATTGTGGGCGCGAGCTCGGTCCGTCGTGTGTTTAAAAAGCTCCGTTCCCGACATAATCATATTAGTACAAAAAAGTATTATTCCCCGAAATTTAAATTCAGAAAGTATTAATATCATTTCAACCAATGGTGCTAGGTTTTAATTTGTGTACGTTCAGATTGATCACGCGCAATCACGACGGATACAAAACTATATTTAACGACCCCTGTGGTGTTATTGAAGCCACGATTATTGTACTCTTGGTGTTTATAAACATTTTCTGGCACTCGATACTTCCATTACCTTGCAAATGTGTTGTGAAATATAAACTCTTTATTTTATTAAATAGGTTTCAACTTTATGTGCAAATAATTATTACTTCACATACATAATTGATATTCTTCTGCGACTTTTAGTAGATATATATAGTCTATTACATAAATCGTATACTTTTCCACAAAAATAGACGTATATTATAAAAATATACACTAATAAAGGACTTTCGTATTAAATGCCGCGGCCGGCTCGCTCTATCCTTTTTCGCAAGTCTAACCTAAGCTAACCAGACCGGAATAAAAGAGCAAACCTAACAAGATGGAGGATCCCTTGTTAGAACCTTCCAGGGAGTTTTTGTGGCATCTCAGAATTTCATGCTCCGTGGTATTATTTTCCATTCACTTCACTTATGCACAATAAACTAACTATATTACGTAAAACACCATCAAATTTACAAAATATAGAGTCAAATAACACAAGATTATGAATAAAATATAAAATCCACTACATGACAGACTAAAATCCCGCCAAAAACTCTGAAAGTCATAGTTACCGAGATATTCATGGTCAAAGTTTTGAGGTTATGTGTCACCTCTAAACAATCATTGGTAATTTTATATATTAAGAACTTGACGATCTTCAAGTTGAAACAAAACAGTTTCATCTCGGTTTAGTTAGGTTAGACTTGCGAGAAAAGACAAAGCGAGCGCAGTGTATTTAATACGAAAGTACCCAAATAAATTGCAGTTTGTATTACATCAATACCGTAGACTGCATTTTTTAAACAATAGATTTTCTGTATTGAGTATTCTGTTATTGCATATAGATCTCTATCGAAAATCGATAGACTTGAGTATTGTTTCTAAGAGAATCCATTTATCATGTTAATTTTGGTGCGAGAGATGTTCGTCTCAATAATTTTTATTCTAATTGGATTAAGTGTTACAAGATTAGTGACAATGGATTATAATAAATGAATAATTGATCTTATAAATGTTGCCAATTTAAATACGGCCAGTAATGGATTCATATTCCGTTATGGTATAATTGTTAACTAATAAATGTTTACTTTGACACAAACACTTGTGCCATGTTTAACTGATTTTAAGTGTATCAAATATTTTTCGTAACTTAGTATCGAAGTCCTATAATAAATGCTTTGTATTAATACATAGTGGGAACAGTAATATATTGATGAATTAAAAAAAAAGTGTGTGTGTGTGTACTTATGTACACGCGTTAGAAGTTATACCTCTTTGGCGTAACAAAATAAAAATCTTTTCAAAAATTTTATATCTCGCCTTATGTAGAATATTTTGTAGAAAGAACGACATTGACAACAAAAAAGGTATTCAATACCTTGAAAGTTTTAATACAGAAATACAAAAAAAAAAACAAAATGTTAACTGTAGATAACTTCAGAGAGTCGGTTTTTCGTGACGGTGTGCGCGCTCATCGCAAAAATTTACTCTCATTATTTTTCATAACACGCCAAAAGAAGTATAACTTAAGAAAGGTTTTGAAGTAAAATTCATTTCCAAATTGTAGCAAACAGTAAACAAAACAGGAAAACTTGTGTCATTTAAATAAATAGTTGATAACTATAGAACTGTTATATAATTATAATATATGACAAATATGACAAAAAATATATAAATAAATAAATACATATATATATACTATATGTACATTTTATTGTATAGCGGAATGAGTACTATTTGAAATTTATTGTAAATTGAAGAAAATGTTATAGATCGGTATATGTTAAATAAAAAATAAGTTAACTGTTTGTAAAAAGAAGAGAAAATATGTATAACTGAATATTTGCTATGATTTTGTTTTATTTATCAAAACCACTGAAACAATAATCGCAAAAATCCCTATAAAAAGTTGTGATGAGTTAATGACAACCTTTTTTTTTTTTATTGTAGCACGGCAAAGTGACTGCACTATGCCTGATGGTAAGCACAGTACAATCCAAAAATAATAACGACCACCAATTGACACACTGTCCATCGCCGGTCGCCACTATCATGCCGGCCTGTAATAAGCTGGATATGCACAGGCTGATCCCGAAACGTGACCCGTAGAAGCGAATCACTATTACGGGCTTTTTCGCCATATACATGTTGGTTGTGACCCAGTCGGGCTGTAAAACCCTACCACCCCGTTTGCGCCATTGCCTCGTTCGTTATTCAGCAGGGTGCACCACGTGCAGGTGAGGTTGGCTTGGGTGTCTCAAGTCTTATGATGTTATTCGACACCCTTTACACCCCAAAAATTTTTATTTATTTTATTTTTATTATTATATTTTATTTTTTTATTTTATTTTATTTTTATATCAATTTTACAATTAAATGAGAATTATTAGCATTAGCATGCTAATTGTATAATGCTAATTTTATTTAGTGTGCGATATACTACTACGGTTATAACAACTTAAGAAACGCACTGTATCTACCGATGAGTATACGATTCATCATATTCTGCCGTTAAACCAAATTGCTACAAAATATAACATACCAACCGTGGCTATAGCAAAAATAGCACTTCACAACAATCTTTTAAATCCACGAACCGGAATTTACTAAGAGGATTGGTGTGTACCAGCCTTTGGTACAACATTTAAAATAACATAATATATATTTAAATGCAGCAAACTTTATTTAATCATGGAGATTGTAAAATATTAAAATACATGTGTCAACAAGTCCGTGAATAATCGAACGGTCTATCCTTTTGAATGGTTCCAAATATAAACCAATGTTTTGTAAGTAATAAAATAACTATTATACTTTTTACATCAGTACACTACAAGAGTACTATTTATAAGAAAAGTGTTTTTGAACCAATGAATTATATTTCACTTGTAGCTACCGAGAATGTCATCCTCTTTGGCAGGCTGGCTAAAACTTTTATAATATTATAAATAGAATGTTATTGAAACAACTGAGCAAACAAATGAATTATCGCGTGTCCGTATAAATACCTTATACGGAGATGTGAATAAACAACCTATTTTACGCATTCCGAGTATTGTTATTACGCTGTCCGTGTCAGTCTAAGAAAAGAAGTCTATAGAAGTGAGCTGAAATTCCTACAAATTAATGTGTATTATATTAATGAAGTATACTCGATTTTGTTTACGAAACTGACACATGATTATATTCAGCCAGTCACAATATCGCATTTGTTTCCATTTATAATCTAAATATACTTATTAATCCATTATAATTATAACAGGTTCATCGTTTATACAATTACTAGCGGGCCCAGCAGACTTTGTCCGGGCTGATTACAAAAAAAAATCCTTGACAAATTATATACCAAAACTTTCCTTATGAATCACTATCTAATGGTGAAAGCCGCAGGAAAATCGGTTTACGTCGTTTTTGAGTTTATCGAGAACTGACAGACAGACAGGCGCGATAGGGGACTTTGTACTATATAATATAATGATAACGAATAAAATTACTTCTGAAATCCACTTCATAATAATTGCTATATATATGTTACTACTGTGCATGTACGTAATCTCATCAACACACGCATGCCTTAAATAGTATACCTGACATGGATCAGAAGTCACGCCACCTCTATTGCAAGGGAGGCAGCTGATGTCGCAGCAAAACACGCTGCGGTTCTACATTCTGCACCTAGCTATGCCTTTTTCCGATGAGTTTCGTCAAGCGCGAAATCCGCGCTGAGCATCACAGAGTTTGGCAGGCTAGGCTAGGTATGAAAACTCTCCGCGCAGCATACCCTATCAGAATGTGCTGCGTGGGACGAACAGCGCCGCGCTCTGGTTGCGGCGGTAGAAGGAGATCTTTCGCTGCCGAGTGTCATCTCCCGGATGCTCGGCAGCGAAGAAGTGTGGAATTTGATGGCCTCCTTCTGCGAGGAAGTCATCTCGCAGAAGGAGGCGGCGGAGAGGGCCCGCGAGATGGACCCTCACAGCGGCCGTAGCCAGAGACGGGCCGGAAGAAGGGGGAGGCAGAACACTCGCCTACTCCCGCTACCGTAGCCGGACCTGAGGGGATGTAACCGGGGGGCTCATTCCCTCACTGCACAGGTCTGGCTGACGAGGGGAGGTGACTGGTTGTGTACCCAGTCGCCTCTCTATAGTAGGACGTAGCCTGGCGACCAACTTGCCAGGCAGCCGCAGGGGCGGTTTCAGGAAGAAAGCTAGAACGTTCCCTGGCCGCCCCTAACATGCGGCCGACGATACACCGTGGGGTTTTAGTCCGTGCGAGTCGGACATAACCCACCCTCTCCCCCGGGAGGGTGGGTATCCGTTAGGGATTTCCCCACGTTAATAAAAAAAAAAAAAGGTATGAAAACTCTCCTCAGGATAGATACATATTATAAATTTTGAACACTTGCTTCAAGATTGCCCTAGGTTTAGCACGAAGAGACTAGGGCACACAATGCTCTGCGATAATCTCCGTACATGTCCATTCGATCTTTTGAACTTGATGCAAAAGGAGTCTACAATAAAATCATTCGATAATTTTGTCAAGCATGTAATTGCTAATCTCAAGACAAATCTTTTTGAAATAACCACGACTTTCACTCTGACTTTTATATAGCTATCTATATCAGGACTAACAAATCTTGGAAAAGTTCTCTGCCTACCCGCGGTAGAGGTGACCTGAAGAGGGGTGGCGCCCGCCCACACGACAAAAAAAAAAACATTACGCTGAATCGTACCAAATTGCGATCAGCCCTCTCTCAGTTTCTTTTACCAATTCCAAATGACCCTTTTGCGAAAACAAGTTTATAAAAAAAAAAAACTATGCTTGTATATCGCATCAACAATGAGTCCCAAATTATCTCAAAATCACTATTATAAAAATATTCAAGAAAAGTGACTAAAAAGATATAAAACCAATCAACTAAAAATGCCTTTCTACTCGTGAAAACTTTGGAATGAAAATAACCTCATAAAAGAGCTACATTATAATCTTAAATTACAACGATACAAAAAAGCAATTAAAAATACAAGTAAATTTATTACTAAATCACAACACAGAATACTAAATTAATGCACTGGAAGTCAAGTAGAGATGTTTCATATATCAGATTTGAGATCGAGTAAGACTTTCTCGCCAGGTTTGAATGCGGGCATCCCGAGATACGGGCATGTGGCACACCGGAACGCGTCGCCAAGGTAACACTGAAAAAAAAAAAAACATTAGGGACCGTTTAAGTATTATGTAAGCAGAATCTTTGTAATTTCTGACCGCTCCCTCCCCTGGTCAGCAAAGTAAGCAATGCTCTCCCCATATATACGTAAACATTTATATGAAGTATTTTGAAAACTGTTATGTTTAACTATATACATAATGTTTACGTAATCACCATTCAAACCCCCATCCCGTATGTCATCAAAAATAAGCAAACCAAGGATCCCCCAGGTGCTTACTTAATACTTAAATGGGCCCTTACTGGTATACGTTTTGTATTTTCTACCGATAAGTTTGCATTATTGGACCGAAGTTCTTTAACACAATGGTACGAGTTGGCTGGTAGAAATTGTCACATAAGGAAATAACGTTATACCCTTTTCATACGATTCTATCTCTTTCTATTGTATACAAAAGTGTGTGCATGTATGTAAATGAACATAGTGGCCTGTCGATTTTATATCGTCAATAATATATAGGCGTGTGCGAATTTCGTTCGAATTATTCCGGGACTTTCGAATAATTCGATTTATTTGATTCAAGTTTGGAATAATCCGAATTGTTCGACTTGAGTTCCGAATCAAATATTAATATAATTCGTAAGTTCGAATTATTCGCACACCCTTAATAATAAACGTTTATTTCCACTTTATATAAGTAATTCTTAAATAATATTAATGTAAAATCTAATCACTACATATTATAAAACAAAATCCTCTGGCATGTCTGTCTGTTCGCGATAAACTCAAAAACTACTAAACGGAGTTACATGCGGTTTTTATCAATAAATAGAGTTATTCTTGAGAAATGTTTAATTATATAATTTTGTAAACTTATGCACATTTTTACTTTTAGTGTTTATCAGATTCAAAGATTAGTATAGTAGACATTTATTTGCTGAACAGCGGAGTCAATTATAGACAAACATATGAGATTAAACGCTTAAAACAATTCTCTAGCATGCTAAGCTTGTAAATATCTACAAAATAAAATTCTAAAGGACAATATTAACATTACATCTTATACTCGGGCTTATAACATTATACCCATAGGTACCCAATAGTTGTATTATACACCTGTGTTTTATTATTCCGACGTGACTGACGACGCAATTACTAAGTTCATCCTTCGGGCCATGGGCGTTCCGGAGTGAGATATTGTGGATAACAATTAAAATTGGCTATCACTAATACGAAGTCCTCTGCCACGTCTGGCTGTGTGTTCGTGATAAACTCTAATACTCGATTTTATGCAGTTTTACCAATAGATAATGTGATTTATGAGGAAGATTTAGGTATATAACTTTTCAAGATTTTTTTATATTATCAAGACGGGATAACGTCCGCCGTGTCCGCTAGTAGAAGATAAGAATGAAGCAGCCATAATGGTAATAATCTCAATGAAAAATCCGATACATAATAACAGTCAAGTGAAATAATAGCAATAGTTGCTCACACATTTAGAACGATTTTTGACAAGAAGTGAAACTTCGTATGTAGAAATGAAAATAGGACGGGGTAGAAATTGAAATAAATAAATATATATACATATACAGGTATAATATGCGTATGCGTTCGAGTACCACGTATTCACTCTCGTTCTGTCTCTTTCTATTTGCCCTCCCCAGTAGCGTTAAACGTTTAACGCAACGTTGTTGGAAATCATTAGAAGTTTCACTTCAAAAGTCGTATTATAGAAGAAGAGATTCTTACGCTTCCACATGAAGATTTAGGTGTCTGTTTGATCTCTCCCATTAACTCCTCAGCGAGTCCACACGAGCAGTCAGCACAAGCTTTCCGTTTACCAGTTGTTGCGCATACTGTAAAGTTAATTTGTTATATTGAACACTTATTACATTTCACTAGCTGCCCACCCTGGTTTGGCACGAGTATACTAAGAAAATGAGTTCGGATCTTTCCTTTATAGTATAACTATATAATGAAATGAAACAGCAACTTGGGAAGTTGCGTCGCTTTGCGTACTCTACAGGATCTACCACGGAGAATGCTTTGATGAGCTTTTTGGACTGATACCTGCGGCTGAGTTCCGTTACAGAACCACTCGTCACGTACTGAAATTCTATCAGTATCATCTCGATGTTTGGAAGTCCTCCACTGTGCGGTTTTCAAGTTCATTTTTCCCGCGTACGTCAGTTTTCTGGAATGAACTTCCAGCGGCAATGTTTCCGGACAATTACAATCTGCCATTTTTCAAGAAACGAATCTATTCCTTCCTCAAGGGCCGGCAACGTATCTGTGATTCCTCTCGTGTTATAGGTGTCCATAGACGGCGGTGATCACTTACCATCAAGTGAAATGCATGTTCGTTTGCCACCAAAGGCATAAAAAAACTGAACAATTGAATGTTAACATATTCTGTCAATAGTTTTGAATATTTCCCTACTGTCTTCTATGTCACTACTCGCTAAGTAAGTTTTTTATATGGAGATTTTTTAACCCAATATTTCAATTTTCCTTGCGATCGTTCAGACATTTACTTTCGTACAAACCATGTCCTGACAATTACAAACTCGAAAAAAAAAAAAAAAACAATTAGATTCGTGTAGCCGTTCGGATCTGCTTACATATATTCGGTAACTGATTTTTTATTTACTAATAATATAAATTTATTACTGGCTGTGCTCGCAACTCCGTCTGTGTAAAACCTCTTATAAAAAAAACAATGTCTAATAAAATCATCTGAATGCATTAAGTTCACTTATCTACTTTTCTCTCGTAATTACGCCGCGTCGTCATTAAAATTACAGAAATTTTTGACAGAATCGACAAATTTTAATGAAACCGAGACTAAATGTTATTTGAGATATGCTTTAAGATTTTGTTGGCGAGGTTTTATCGTGAACGTAGGACTTATTAATGCGTGTTTAAACAATCAGACAGACCAGACACATATCTAAAAATGATTGAAATGTATTATCATTAATTATTCCAACACACCTGCAACAATTTTTTTCACAAAAATATAAAAAAATACACGTTAGAATTGTATTCCTATTATATGTATAGATGATGCTATGCGATACAGTCCACTATAAAAACAAATAAATTACATAGGAATTACGAAAAGACTAACGTGTATTTGATAAATCAGTAAATTTTCCATCATCTTTTTTTTTTTTATAAAACTCCTTATGGAACGATAGAGAAACTTTGCGTTACGCGTTAAACGTAAGGTCGGCATGTATTTGTGTATGTGTGTCTGTCTGGACCTATAGTACTATACCAAACTGAGTAAATGTATAGTTAAATATACTACAGGGTATAGGAGCATCCTCATATACCATACATAACTTAGTACATTGAAGCCAAAGAAGTGTCACTACCTCCGCGTGTACACACTGATACATCCACTATTTTTATTTAATTTACGGCACTACCTATAGACCTAACTAGTGTGCTGCGCATGCGCATTAGTGGTGATATAAAGAGATAACATTTTCTTATAAAGAAATTTTGAGAAGAAGGTGTATCTTTGCTTTCAATGTTCTGTTTTTTTTTTTACCGTACATAAAATATATTGCTAAACAACTTCGAAGTCGCGGGTAACAACTAGTCTACTATAATATAGTTTCCTTCAATTCAATGAAAATAGTATAACAATGACAAGATATTTCTTTTCTTCATTAGTACCTTAAGGAATTCTTTATTTCAATATAATACTTTTTTTTTAATTTAACAATTAATATGCTTTATTTGCAACCCTCGTCTTTACCAAAGCCCCAGTAGCGGTATTGGTAATTAATACACACATCTAATACATTTACTAAGAAGTTTCGTAGCGCTTTGTTGATACTTATAACACTGAGTTTTACTTGGGTGAAAGTAGACGAATCTAAAAATTATACTAAATAATTAGCTTAAATACATAAAAATAATCTTAATACGGTGATTGATTACTAAACAAATCTATAAAAGAAACAGTAACATAAATGCTTGTTTTAATGACATACTCATAAAGAACAAAAGTATTTTCAACACCTGGTTAATCAAATACACAGACGAGAGTTTATTCTGTTCCGACGATTTAACAAAATACCTACAATTTTTAACCACAGACGGTGACATTGACCTGATACGAATGACTACAACGCTGCGTACTGCGCTTCTACTACCAATTCGAACGTAAAGGAGTCGGTTTGGAACGCAAAACCTCAACTGACACATTCATTATCATTTACGTTACGTTGGCTTGGAACACAAAACCTCGATAACATGTTGGACGAGATATCGCACAATCCGGACGCGATAAAGACAATCGCCAAGAACCTCGTCAAAATAAACTTTCATATGAATGCTCCTGATATAAATATTCAATGATTTTCTTATAGATCACAAGTTTTTATTTTCATACAGAATGTAGGATAAATTAAACTCCATAAAAATAA
Organism: Antheraea mylitta; assembly: GCA_014332785.1. Taxonomy (NCBI): domain Eukaryota; kingdom Metazoa; phylum Arthropoda; class Insecta; order Lepidoptera; family Saturniidae; genus Antheraea; species Antheraea mylitta. The sequence continues at coordinate 8,399,354 of JACEII010000001.1, forward strand.
ATATTACAATTTTTAAGTATCACTTACTGTTATAGCTCATAAGAGGTTTACAAGTTTCATCAACCTTAGTTTAGCTAGGTCAGATTGGTTTTTTTAATCGGTAACAGCCCAAGCTGATGTGTGCCGTGCACCCTTGAGAATGTTACCTAAACAAAATCGGCTGAGTGCCTTAAGCACTCGCCTTAGTAGTGCGATGAAGCTGTGAAGGCCTAGTAAGGCCAATAGCGTAGTCAGTTCGAAGAAAAAAAAAAGTTACATTAACAGTCATTGAGTACACCTGTATAGATGCACTAATTGTCAATGTGTTGGATATCCCTTGTTTACACAGTAATTATTTTCATCTATTATTTAATTTATATTCTAGTACTTTGGAAAGTATTACTAATGTTATATCCTAACATAAACATAATAACATGTTCTCATATCACTCCTGCATACAAAAATATAACATTTTTTTTTTAATTGAGACATCCTACAACCTATAAATAGAGCGATCACTATAATAACTAATATTATTGAATTACTTAAAAATTGGTGAAAAAAATTATTACATGCAAAAACAATTCAACAAGACCCTTAGTACTTTTTTAAAACAATAACTTGAGAATCCAGTACTTTGCTAATAAAATATTACTTCATTACTTACCTCTCAAAGAATCTTTATCAGGTGCCTTTAAATCATCACTATCAAGCAATTGATTGTCATCAATTATTTCATCATCATTGCTGCCCGTCCATGCCTCTTCAACTGTATTATCTAATTTCCATACTGTAGGTTTACCATTCAATTTTAATGATGCCTTTGAGCCCACCTGTAACATGTTGTTATAGATTATTAGTTTCCATAAAATACAATGGAATTTAAATTTACTTTGCCTATTTTTTCTGTTTATTATTTTATTTCTATACAATAGTATTAACTGAACATTTTTTTTATTAAATATCTATATCAATTTATTTAAACTTCATATAGTTAAGAGGCTATAGAATATATAATTTTAAAATTGTAAATATTGTTAGATATATTATCTTTTTACACACCTTACAATTCCAATAAATCTCTGGCTCTTATATTCCTGCCTTGTGATTGTGATCGAACAAGCAGAGGTGGCTACATAGCGAGGGGGTACAGGAACACAAGAGCCAGCAATTTATTAGAATTATAAGGTGTTGGTCCAATGTGTGCATAGCATCCACAAGTTAATGTACATTTTCGATGTACATGTAAGCATTTGTGAATCATACAATTTCAATTGTTTGATTCACAAAGGAATATATGTATGAATAGCTTAAAATAGTTTAGCTAGGTTAGATCCAGGCTTTGTGTAACAACCCAAGCCGAGGCATAAGTGTAAAGGTCTTGCAAAGTAGTCATAGTCAGTTCGAAAAAAAAAACTACAAATTAATTATGATGTCATAATAGTCAAGACTCAATTGAATATATTTTTCCATGATTGCATAGATTTATCACTATTTTACCAGTTTGAGTATACTCACCTCAAATTTAGGCTTCTCTGCCACATAAACATTGTCAATACCATTTGTGATGTTCACAAAACCATTAATTTTAAGAGTACTGTTCAGGTTTGTGGTATCCTTTAGAATCAATTTTCCATTCGGCTTGAGCAGTTTAATTATTATTGATAGTAAGTTATCTGTGTGTTTCACGGATTGTGATGCAGACCAGTTAGATAAGACAACATCAAAGGATGAATGTGGCCTGGATTCTATAAAAAGATAAGTACTACAACTGTTATGAATAATAACAAATGATATTGCTTATTTATTTTCACTTATTGATACTTTGCAAGAATCTTGAATAATAATTTATTATTATAAACATCTTTTGGTGTGGGCTTTGCTCAGATTCATGTAAAATTTTCCTATTCCTCTGTAACAATACATTTTTTAACAAGAAGTATCCTATGTCCACTTCTTTCTCCATGACAATGTGTGCAAGGTTCAAGAAGTGATGTTAAGTTATTAAGGAATCAAAAACATACAAGCAATCCCATATTTTAATCTACAATATTAATAGATATAACACAAAGAATTAGCAATTCATAATTTATAAAAAAAATATTTCTTCTCTTAAATTATAAGAGAAATACATTAGAATATATTATCATAGTTTCTATTCCTTGTTTCTCTCAAATTAATGTAGATTTGATCTGTCCCTAGGCTACAGCACATTTTTTTTCTTGAAAGATAATGTATGTCTTTTCCTGTACCTTGGATAATGTGTGTAAAATTCCATAATGATCAGTTAAGTAGTTAAATATCATTGCTTACACACTAGGAAAAAATGTAACGATATGTGGTGTAGATAATAGTTTGAAGAATCTTCTGTCTGCTAGTCAAATTCCCTACATAATATATAAAGCTATTTCAAATAATAGCACAGGCAAACAACAGACCTAACAATTTAACTTATATGTATAAAATATGTTTCGATTTTTGCTTGAAAAATGGAACAAACACAACTCATGTTTTATAGTGGTAGCATGATATTGAGAAAATTGCTAACAATAAATGTAAGCAATATATTTAGTTTTCTTATAGTATGTTGACTTACCTTCGGTGAGCATTTGAGAATTTTCTAGAGTGATTGTAAGATCTTGACGAACATTTTTTATTTCCTCCAATAAATTTAAAATAATACTTTGACTATCGTTATTCCAAATTATTAAAACGTTGTCGCCACTTTCTATGTTATTCATTTTGCTTAAATTTCAGATTTAGAATGCTTTACCAAAACAAAAATAACTTTGGCAATAAATTCACCGATCTCACCACCAATGTAAGAAGTGTAAACTCGAATGAGCTAGAAAATAATATAACTCTACAAAGCGCTAGTATAACTGGAAAGTGGAAAATGCGCTAGCAATCGAAACTGACTTTGACGGTCAAATTTATTAGGGCCATTGGACACAAACTTTTTAAGCTTTTAAGAATTTATCTTCAATGCAATCAATTAAAGTTATTGTAATTAACACTTAGAAAATTCATTAGTTGTTGTTTAAAAATTTTAGAAATTATAGTAGGTACATAAAATATTTAAGTATCTCTTAATTTAAGATTAAATACGTAAACAATTATTAATTAATTAAGTCTTTACCGTTTGCCGCAGAGTGGTTTTGATTATTATTATTATGTCTACTGGATATATTTCCTTAAACATTACTCAAACTATTCTAGTTTTTTTTTCAAACTGACTATGCTATCGGCCTAGTAAAGCTTTAATAGCTACATCGAACTACTGAACAAATTATTATAGAGTTTTCAAACAAGATTATAACAAGATGGTAATTTCGGTTTAAATCTTTCCATTTTCCAATTAACGATTAACGAACGTATTATTCAAACGATCTTTTAAAATTCAGGATTGTATTATTAGAATTCTTAAATCTAGGATTTGAGACGTCAAATACAAAACGTGAAACGAAACGTCATCACTGACAAATAAAGTAAACACAAATGTACCTACTAAAAAGGTTATGATTTTATATATTTATCTATTACTGTCTGCATTTGTATTTACTATGTTTCTGTAAAAATCTATTTACATCTCAATGTTACACGAAGCTTTTTTGGCTGGTCTCTGGGCGTCAGTCGGCAGTACGTTAGGAAAATTGTCAGGAACAACGAGTGTTGTTGTAAGTAAAAGCTTGGAATATTTATACGTAATACGGGGAAAATCACTGTTATTAGTTAGTAGGACTGGTGTTACTTTTTGTATTGAAGTAACAATTCTAAAATTGCTTTTAATATAGTGTTTTTGCATTTAATAATCTCATAACTTTTTCGTAGATCCACATTAAGGTTTTTATTGTGGTGTGATTCAAAGTTGAGAGCGTGATTTTACACTTTTAGTGCTGTTTTATTCGTCGTGATCCGAATCACGGTTGTGATTTTTGATAATTATATGCATCAGAGATGTATATACTGATAATCGTGATTTCACCGTGACTCTTTTGTAATAGGTGTTACAATATAATACTTTTAGCGGTGAAATGAAAAACTGAAAATATGAAATGCGTTGTCTCACTATAAATAAATGTTTAGCAATTATTTGTTTACTACGAATGAATATAATTTACAACAAGTTTAGCGACACACGTAATATGTACTGTGTAAGGCGAATCTTTCAATTAAAGTACGCAATCACTTAAATCTCACCAACTAGTTGTTGATTAAATGTTATCTAGATCAAGTTATAACTGAAAGATATATAATGTGGCGATTTGATATTATCTAACTTTATCTATTAGGTGCTTTATTGTTCAGCTACAGTATTCATTTCTAGAATTTACTTTAATTCCATTAATTTTTTAATATATATTTTGTTCGTTTTTATCTGTAATTCTTTGCAAATAATCTATGTGTTTGTATATCTCGTATGTATCTGTGTGTCCGATCAATTCACTAGGTCAGATCGGGTTTTCTTCGGTAACAGCCTATGCCGAGGTGTGCCGTACACCCTTGAGCTTGTTACCTGAATAAAATCGCCTGAGTGCCTTAAGCGCTCGCCTTAGCAGTCCGGTGAAGCTGTAAAGGTCTTGCAAGGTCAATAGCGTAGTCAGTTCGAAAAAAAAAAATGAGGATTTTAATGGGTATCAAGGTCAGTCCTGAAATTTATTTACAACAACATTAAAAACCACTTAAAATGTCATCTCTGGTTATAATTTGGGATTATATTGACGATTTGAAGGTCTGCTGTAGAACGACTGTAAAAGGTATAAATAGTTTGATTGATATTGCTTTGTCATTTCCTAATAATATACAATGGGAATTGATTTATAGCTGTAACATATTTCTGACAGCAGAAGGCGATAAACGAAATGTGGAAGTATTGTCATTTCAGTTCGAAAAAAAAAACCGATCAATTCAAATTAGCTTTCAAAGCGTCTATAATCATTGTGAAGTCGATTGCGGAGTCATATCTTCATGTCACATACAAAATATTCTGAAGCAAAGTGGTCGGTATATAATAGCATTTTATCTATTTAATACAGTTTATTAAATTGATTAGTGCTCTGAATATAGTCGTAAGATCGACCCTGCTCGTAGTATAGTCAAGAGTATATTGAAATAGGTGGTTTCGTATTAACACCACCGAGGGCTCGCCGACCACTGCCGGCTCGCGCTGTTTTTGTTTCGCTAGTCAAATCTAACCTAACCGAACCAAGACGGGAAAATTAACAAAAATAATTCGGTTACGTTACGTGAAACTAAGACTGCGTTTTGTACATAAGCAATTTGATGATTTTTAAATTCAAAAAAATTCCCCTCGGTTTGGTTAGGTTAGACTTGCGAAAAAAGATAATGCGAGCCTGCCTCAGCAGCAGTCGGCGAGTGCGGTGGTTTTAATACGTAATTACCAAATATTAGTATGGGAACTCAGAATTGGCATTTATTTATCCTTAAGTTATCTTGATATTATACATATAATATAATACGCATATATACCTACATTTGTGTTCTGTGCAACTATGCTCAGAGCAGTCAAGGAGTTCGATACAGGCTACATGCACTTAATTCCATTTGGTCAGGCGTAGTCCGGTGAAGCTGTTAAGACCTTGTTGGATCAATAGCGTAGTCAGTTCGAAAAAAAAATTGGTCAGGATATTTGAAAGAATATTTCTGCGAACAAAAATAGATCTGTTATAAATTTTAATACATACATTTGCAGAGAATGTGAATGCTTATTATTTATAATGTAAAGAGTTATATCTATCTGTATAACAGGGAGACAGCTATTTAATATGGGGTGGTTTGCTGTTGGTCATGGTCCTGGCTAACACATGGGGCTGTAGACATTACTTGAGATCACTGGATTCGTCACCTAATTCGATCGCACCCACAGTGATATCTGCTGCTTCTAGTTATGTTTTATGTGTAAGTATTATTTCCTTGTACTCATAAAATAACTTAATCATCCTTGCTTGGTAACAAATATTTATATCAACTAAATATCGTACGTAAATGCCTTCAAATATGCTTTTAAAAAAATGTTCTAAACTTTGTGATCATTGTTCATTCGATTATTTTACGAAGTTTTTGGAGACTTTATATAAAACCAACGACGTATAAACGAAACCTATTTTTTTTTTAATTCCGGATAAAGTAACAAGTAAATATTATATATATAAATATCTACCCTATGATGTATGTAAAGTACCCAAGCTTCTTTTAAAACAAGTATTCAATACGTATTTAAATTTTTCGTAATAACACGGCGGATGTTTTATTATCCTTTCTAATATTTTAAATGCGAATGTAAGTTAGTTATGGTTTCATACCTTAACTGCTGAACCAACCATAAAGACATTTTACATACATCTTGCCAGGGATACAGAAGAGGTCATAGGTACTTTTCTTCCAAAAAAAATTGTATAGTGTTACGTTATGTATATAAATTTATGTCTGGATAAAAATTACTCATCCCAAGAGATAATTTAAATCTACATTAGTACGAGCGAAGCCAAGGGTACAGCTAGTATAGAGAAGTATTTTATGAAAGCTGACCACTAGTAAACAGCTAAAAGTAACACTCGTAAAATTTAACGTTAGAAGAGAAATATAATTCCTCTAATTAAGATCTTCAAGTAGAAATTAACAATTTTTTATTTTATGTTTCAGGGCATTATAGGTATTGTATTGTTTGAAGAAACTTCGACATTGCTGTGGTGGGCCGGAGCTATATCGATTATCACAGGATTAGGGCTCGTGGCGAAACCTCGTAACAAAACAAAAACTCAATAAACCATAAAAAAAATTTACAAAAAAAATTGAACCGACTGCAATATCAAAAACTTATAAAGCACTGAAAAGTGAAAAATAAATAGATTATTAAATTAACCAAATTAAATAAAATATATGGATATTTTCGCTACCTAGAGATATATTGGAAGTCGGTGCCAATAGAAATTTCAAATTTGTTTTTATATGGGATTTATATGGGAACCACCTCAGAGTATAGCCGATTCAAACAAAAAAAGAATCATTAAAATCGGTTCATAATTGACGGCGATATCGATTAACATACATGAAAAAAAAACATACAACCGAACATATAACCTCTTCCTTTTTCGAAGTCGGTTAATAAAACGGACGTGTGTTTTCCAAAATACCGTGCGTGACTCGGTTCTTGAAAAGACATTTTTAAAATAATATAAACTAATAGGTTTCGCGGTCTCGCGGCAGGCCCAAAAAACGCTGGTTGGACGTGGTGAAGGCGAACTTAAGGGACAATAACCTCACACACAAGGATGCCGAAGACCGGTCAAAGTGGAGGAAGTCTATTAGGAAAGCGGACCCTGGCACTAAGCCGGGAAAACGCTAGGAAGAAGAAACTGTTAGGTTTGCCTCACAAAATTAGCATTTTTTTATCACAAAAAAAAAAAAAAAAAAAAAAACAAAATATCCCTTTTGCTGTAAGTCGGATTTGAACTGGGGTTAGACGGAATTTCGACGCAGCCGATTTCCATCTGAGCTATTTTTGTTTTGACAGCGCCGGCGAATTTTTCCTTTATATTCTAGCTATACTTTTTCATTGCCTGAAAACTCAGTATAAAAAATTTTCTGTGAATGAAATCTAGCTAGATCGATTTATTTATATTTTTCTGACGTTTCTAGAAAAAGCGATCTACATATTTTATAAATTGTTCTTTCTGGTTTAATATGTATTAGGTATTGATTTAAGGTAGTATATCATATATTGTATAAGTATTATTTAGTAAGTATTATATATTATTCAGGTAATTTAAGATAATAAAAAAAGAAGATTACATTGTTACGTTAGTTTTTTTTATTTTAGTTTTTTCTTTTATTCAGTTATTTGCTCCAGCATATAAAAGTCGTAAACACCTATAATTAAGACTCTTTTAGACAAAAAAGACTTCCTTAACGCGTTCACGCCGGCGCGTACCACCGGTGGTACGTATTCGATCGTGCTATTAGAAAGAATGAGAATTTAACGTTTATTTATTAAAAATAGCACAATCGAATACATACCACCGGTGGTACGCGCCGCCTGAAAAGACAATGTAGTGTGGGCCACCTGTGATACGCGCCGGCGTGAACGTGTTAAGACCTTAGACGAAAATGTTCACATAATTTAGAGACATAAATTGTTGACACTATAAATCTCAAATCGTATGAATTTGGTGCAAAGTTCACTTGTGTTGTGGGCTAGTATAGCCCATTTTTCTTACAAGCCGACGCGACGGTGAGCCAACCAAGTTCGTATATTGTGGAGCAAATTGTTTCTTTTTAATCATGTTATGATTTTGACGTCGTCTGAAAGCTCCGTACAGCGCGGGTTTGCCCCTCTGATGTCTCTTTAGGTAAATCAAACAACAGGTGTGAAGTGTAGGCAGTTTATTATTAGGCAATACAATATCCCCTTAACGCATTGTAGGGGGGGGGGGGGGGAGGGTTGTGTATCCACGTATCACCTATATCTACGTATCACCCTCCTTAGATCCGGGATTAGTATTCATAAATTACTCAAGCGCAACTTGGAGTAACGTATAGGCTTCATTTAATCAAAATTAGGTCAGGGAAAATACATCGGTAACTAGCTTTTGCTCACGGCTTCGCCCGTCTTAATATACATCTGACCTATTCCTTCGAACGACACTTTCTTCTGGATGAAACGTGTCCTATGTTCTTATCTGGGTCTCTGACAACGTGTATACATTATTTCAAGACTATCAATAGAGTAATTAGAGCTTAAAATCGTAACAAATAAACTCACATTTACACTGATAATATTAGTAAGGATAAGAATTATTTACCTACACGTATCCAATCTAGACTTCATTTTGTATTTTCATATTTTCCAAGACATTATTCTGTAATTAAAATCTCATATCAATGAGACGTTGCTGCGATGAATACCTTCGATATTAAGGTGTCTGCCCCGCTTATAGACTTTTTGAAAATTAAAACATTCGGCGTTATAAATCGATATTCAAAAGCTTCGTATTCGTGTTCATCTTAGTGTCAGTTGCTTGTCACACCGCCAGCTCTAGAACGCTCTTCCGTATTTATGAAAGAAGAATGTCTATGTTCATGTCCCCAATCACTACTACTTCAACCGTTGAACAAAAGTTAAAAATGTATGAAATCGCCTGCACAATTAGTACAAAATAATAAATCTTTTATAACTATAACTCGTATTATCAATTATCATATCTACAGTTAAATTATTTATAATTATTGTATTAATAATATCTGATGAATTATTTTTATATACATATGTTAAATACTTTTATTTACCTACTTGTTATACATTGTATTTGAATATTTAGACGTACCTACATATATACAACGTAATTGAAAATTATACCAAGTTGCTTATATTTTAGGCTGTTTACAAACAAGTTATAAAAGCTGTGACCATAGTAAAAAACATGTACATTCCTTTGTATTCCATTAGAATTTCATGTTATGTATATTACTATTTATATTAAACTAGCCTCTGCCCGCGACGTCGTTCGCGTGGACATAGTTAATTTGGACTAACTAATAAAACAATTGAAAAAACACCCCGATTTTTAAACATTCTTCATTGTTGCTCCGCTCCTATTGGTCTTAGCGTGATGATATATAGCCTATAACCATCCTCGATAAATGAGCTATATAACAATGAAAGAATTTTTCAAATCGGACAAGTAGTTCCTGAGATTACCCCCTACAACGTCACAAACTCACAAACTTTACCTCTTTATAATATTAGTATAGATTAAATAAATGAATTTATACTTCTTATCGTATTTATTGTAAATTCACAGTATGGGGAAGATGTTAGTTGCGTAATATCTAATTCCTGATTTATTTTTTAAATCACTAATCATTCTTGGCCTGACGGGATTTTAGGGCGGGTACTTAAACACTCAGCTAATAGGCCATTAGCTAAAGGATGCCAAATTTTTGATGTTTTATAAGAAGTCTACAAATATTAGGGTTGCCTTAATCCTTTTATGGGAGGAATTTAAAGTATACAAGCGCAGTATCAAACTAATATCAGTCCGCAATAGTTTACACCATACGTATTGTAAATTTCTACACATTGAATAAAAAAAATCATATCAGGGGTTGCAAAGGTTATCATAATACCTCATTCAATTTTTTTTTCGATATGAAGATGCTGTTGACCTGGAAAGGCCTTTACAGCTTCACCGAACCATTGAGGCGAGTGCTGAAGGCACTCAGCCGATTTGGGATGTTTGGGCGACTAACTTAAGTGCGCACAGCACACCTCAGCTTGGGCTGTCGCCTGTTTTGTGCAAAAATCGCGACCTATCTGAGATAACCTAAGCTACTCTATCTAGATATATGTATGAGTTATTGAAACATGTATGTGTACCAAGCATGCGTGCCTCAACAACTCCTATATGTATTTTGTGTCGGAAAAATCCTCAAAACTATATAGGATAGGATAATGGTAGAACTCTTTGTCGTTTATTTCTCTGAAAAATAAAAAGAGCGTGTAAGCGTGTAGGCGTGCACGTGTGTATAGGTGATGTGTGTGATGTTGTAGCAGTGATGTAAGGTTTTCATTCAATGTACACCTAACGTCTATCACATTAAACTCTCTAGAGTCCATTGCAGATAAATTGCACGAGTTCTGTAAAGTAAGCCGTATAGAAAAAAACAATTTGCGATGAACCTTAGTTTTATAATAGCTTCACGAAAATGGAATGAATCGAAAGAGGTTAGAACTGAATCGATAATGGCTAAATGACAGCACTTACAAAACTCGACGCGTAGAAGGATGAGGCTTCGAATCTTACAATAAGATTCAGTCTGAAGTAGTTATTAGACCGAGAATTATAAAAAATGCGAGAGTAATTGAAAGCTTAAAAATGTAATTTTATTTTTTGAACGATTACTCTTGTTTTTAAGGGTTTTTTGGTCTGCATTCAAATATATCTTGTGGTATTTTTTTAAAACAGTAATATCATGTTTTTAACTGTCGCGACGAGTTACATTTACTCTCAATAGAGTGCCAGCTTAAAAAACTTCTTTATCGATATTATATACTAGTTGTAACCCGCTGCTTCGCACGCGTTTCTTAAATCTATTAAATAAATGTAAAATTATGATTAGATGTGTAAATTACGGAAATACTCTCTGAAAAATTTTGTAAGTACGACACGCACATCATATACAGTAACAGGTAACATGTACCTTGCATATGTGAATACTAACAGTGTGTCGAATGGGATGGGATTCATCATCAGCTACATACCTGAAACTTTAAACTACTATATACCATCCTCAATGCACAGTTACACTATATTAAAATGTATTAAAATATTAAGCTATACATTATCGAACATATTTTAAATCTTTTATTATATAGATATAATATGCCCATATTGTCGATATAATTAGGTTTATACGTTGCTATAATTTAAATCACATATAAACATTTGACTTTCAATTATATTTATTCTTGGAGTCCAGTACAGCGCACGTCTCACGCGCATATTTACAATGAACAACATATTTTGAATCAATTCCACACAGACGGATGCACAGGTAACAGTTTATCACTACATAGTGTAAAACAAAGTTCTCTGCCACGTTTCTCTATATGTCTGTTCGCGATAAGATCAAAAATACAGAACGCATCTTCATGCCGTTTTCACTAATATATAAAATGATTCTTGAGCAAGGTTTAGGTATAGTTTGTCTTATTGTCAGGGCGGGCAACATCTGCTGAACGCGCTAGCTTAAAATAAAACGGCTAATTAATTATTTATTTGTCCGTAAAATTCCCGTTCAAATATTATTTGTAGTCCAGTGAAACTGTTAAGACTTTGATAGGTCAATAGCGTAATCATTTCTAAGAAAAAAAACCGTTCAAATAGGTCTAGCCGTTTTGGAGATTACTCGGCACAAATAAACAAACAGACATATCGAGAGAATAAAAAAAATGTTGATATTTGTAGCACCACAGATATATGTATTCACCAAAAAGTATTTATTTTAATATTACCTACACACACTTTATTTTTATAATACGCAATATATCACAAATCAAAAATTGGGAACAAAACTAATGTACAATAAACTATTTGATTGAAGAAGCCGTTACTCTGCGGAAATCCACCTTCGTGTACAATAAACTTTTTGAGGAGTTTTTGGCGGTATTGAAGTCTGTCATGTAGTGGATTTTATATTTTATTAATAATCTTGTGTTATTATTTAGAGACAAGTCTATATTGTGTTAAATTGGTGACGTTTTATGTAATATGGTTCGTTTATTGTGCATAAGCGAAATGAAAGAAAAATAATACCACGAAGCATGAATTCTGTGGTCTTGAAAATGAAGAAGATAAAAATTTATTTAATTATACTCTTATACCTTTACATTATCTTGGACATAGAAGAAAACTACCTACATTGACAACTTCAGAATTGGCAGTATGGATTAATTTCTTCGACTATCTTATTGGACAAATATTATTACTACTAAACATTTTGAATAGCAACACAAAATAAACTTTAGAAATGTTTCCGATATAAACGTACCACGTATAATTAAAAATTGGAAACAAAAGTAACGTAGAATAAACCTTTTGAATAGGAACACAAAATAAACCATGAAAATATTTGCGATAGAATGTTATCGCGTTACCATGGCAACGCATATTATACTAACATTAACACGCAGCGAAAGCTTCCAAAATAGCCCGATTTTGAGACATTCTTCATTAGTGCTCAGCTCCTATTGATTTTAACGTGATGATACATAGCCTATAGCCATCCTCGATAAATGAGCTATCTAACACTAAAAGAAACTTTCAAATCGGACCGGTAGTTCTTGAGATTAGCGCGTTCAACCAAACAAACAAACAAACTCTTCAGCTTTATATATTAGTACTAGGTGTTACCCGCGGCTTCGCACGCATTTTTTTAAATACATTAAATAAATTTAAAATTGTGATTACACATCTAGTGTAAATTACAATAATACTATTTCAAAAATATTTGTATCACACGCACATCATCTACTGTAACAGGTAACGTGTACATTATGTATGTGAATACTAATAGTGTATCGAATGGGATGGAATTATGATCAGCCACATAACTGGAATTTTAAACTATATATCACGCTCAGTGCTCACACTATATAAGAAAATAATGAAAATATGAAGCTACACATTATCGAACAATATTAAATAAAACAGCTAATTAGTTACTTATTTGCCCGTAAAATTCACGTTCAAATATTACTTGTAGTCCGGTGAAGCTGTTAAGCGTAGTCATTTCTAAGAAAAAAAAAAACATTCAAATAGGTCCAGTCGTTTCGGAGATTACCCGGAACAAATAAAAAAACAGACATATCGACAGAGTTAAAAAAATGTTGATGTTTGTAGCATCACAGATTGTATTCACCAAAAATAATTTATTTTAATATAAATTACACTCACTTTACTTTTATAATACGTAATATATCACAAATAAAAAATCGGCAACAAAACTAATGTAGAATAGAGTTTTTGGCGAGATTTCAGTCTGTCATGTAGTGGATTTTATATTTTTTTCATAATATTGTGTTACATGATTCTATATCGTGTAGAAATTGGTTGCGTATTATATAATATCGTTCGTTTATTTTGCATAAGTGGAATAAATGAAAAATAAAACCACGAAGTATTAATTCTATGGTCTTGAAGATTAAGAAGATAAAAAATTACGTTATATTATGTAGAGGATTCGGCGCTTATACGTTTACATTAACTTGGACATAGAAGGAAACTAATAATATTGACAACTTCAGAATTGGCTGTATGGATTAATTCCTTCGACTGTCTTATTGGACGAATATTATTACTACTAAACTTTCTGAATATCAACACAAAATAAACTTAAGAAATGTTTGCGATATAAACGTAACACGTATAATTAAAAATCGAAAACAAAACTAACGTAGAATAAACTTTTTTAATAGGAATACAAAATAAACCATGAAAATATTGATGATAGAATGTTATCGCGTTACCATGGCAACGTATATAATACTGACATTAACACACAGCGGAAGCTTCCAAATTATCCCGATTTTGAGACATTCTTCATTAGTGCTCAGCTCCTTTTGGTTTTAACGTTATGATATGTAGCCTAGAGCCATCCTCGATAAATGAGCTATCTAACACTAAAAGAAACTTTTAAATCGGATCTGTAGTTCTTGAGATTAACGCGTTCAACCAAACAAACAAACTCTTCAGCTTTATATATTAGTATAGATAGATAGTACGTGGGCGACCGAGCCTAACTCGGTTCTTTAAAAAACATTTTTAATTAAAATAAACTGTTAGGTTTGCCTTATAAAATTAACATTTTCTTACAAAAAAAAGATATATTTAAAAAATATATCTCTTCAGCTGTCACTCGGATTCGAACTGAAGTTACACGGATTTTCAAAGCACCCGATTTCCATTTGTGCTATTTTTGTTTTGATAGCGTCGGTGAAATTTACCTTTATATTCGAGCTATATTTTTTCATTGCCTGAAAGGTCAGTTAAAAAGTTTTATATGAATAAAATCTAGCTAGATCGATTTATCGTCCCCGAAACTACCTACATACTAAGTTCACAGAAATAGATGACGCTGTTTCCGAGATTCTGAATATATACAAATATAACAATATACAAGGATTGCTCGTTTAAAGGTATTAGATAGATTAAAGTTCCCGTTATATACCAAAATGCCTAAATTTTTTGATAGAAAAAAATCCGATACCTTGCCTTAATGACGATGGATTTCCCATTCATTTAACATGGGGTTTTCTCACTTATTAGTTCTCCATCTACTATGATCCCATTAGGCTGGAGAAATTTAGATATGGCTGTCAACAATTTAATTTGTATATTTCGATGAGGTCAAAGTTGATTCCAACAAATTTTTGTGAAAAACAGTTAAATGAACGGGAAAAGGACCAGACTGCTGTGGGAAAATAATAATAAATTGCAATTACGTAGGAGTGAGTTGAAACGCTTTTTTTTAACAGACTTCGTTATTGTCATAGCAAGGTCTTTACAGCTTCACCGGACTACAACAATTGAAACGCTTCCTGTGCCACTATGACTAATGTGCCAATGACACCTTTCAGAACAGAAAATGTTGTGGCAAAAACAGGTACCTATGGCAGTAGCGCCTTCGTAGTCAAAAGTTGTGTAGTTTCTATAATTCTTGTCTTTAATTTTTAAGCGAGATCTTAACGTACTGATTTTTATTTTGTTGGTTGTGTAATATTGGTAGCGTTTTGCCTCATATAGCTAAGTTATTGTGCACAAATAAAGAAGATTGTATATAAATAATAACACGGAAAATGAATTATGAGATGAAACAAAAGACACCTACAAAGTTCTATTCCTGGCGCCGCGACACCGTCTTTTTTTTATTGAAGCACGACAAAGTGACTGCACTATGCCTAATGGTAAGCATAGTACAATCCAAGAACAGTGGCGACCACCGCGAGACAGATCATCCATCGTCGGTCGCCGCTGTCATGCCGGCCATAATGACGAAAGCCACCCGGTACTGGATATGCACAGACTGATCCCGAAACGCGACCAAAAGCGAATGACTATGACGGGCTTTTTCGCCATATACATGGTGGTTGCGACCCAGTCGGGCTGTATAACCCTACCACCCCGCTATGGCCATTGCCTCGTTCGTTGATCAGCAGGGTGCACCACGTGCAGGTGAGGTTGGCTTGGGTGTCTCAAGTCTTAAGATGTTACTCGACACCCCTTACACCCTACGTCTTGTTAGAATACTGAAATTACACAAGGCAATTTAATAAGAACATCTTGATAATGTCATTAATATACATTAAAAAAGACGATTAGTTTATTTCTTTGAATTTATTTTTGGCACCCACTTATCCAGGTTATCGCTACTATTGTCGATTAGGTAATAATATTATATGTGTCTTGCAATGATTTCAATGTTCTAACAGAATGATGGCTCCCTTGTTAGAACTTTCCATGGAGTTTTTGTGGCCTCTCAGAATTTCATGCTACGTGGTATTATTTCCCATCCTCTTCACTTGTGAACAATAACCGAACTATATTATATAAAACATTACAAAATATAGAGTCAAATAACATAAGGTTATGAATAAACTATATAATCCACTACAAAAGAGACTAAAACTTTAATAAAGAGGATTACCTATGAAAACAGGAAGCATAGAAACTCTTTATTATATAATTAATGTAAATAACTTTCTTACATCACTTTGTACTCCTTTTTTTGTATTTGAAATAGTTTTAATTAATACAATGATAAAAAATTAAAACTCCATGTGGTTCTATCGATAATCCACTAGACCTACAATTTTGTAGCATTAGACGAAGCGACGCCGGCATCCAACACTCCGCACGGCAGTGATGCGTCGGTGGTCGTCGGCGTTATACGTGTTTCGTACAATTCTCTCTACGAACTTAACGCCTTTACTGAAACCATCACATACCGTTACACAAAATAATTTCACACAGCCAAAGTATCACGGCATAATGAAATAATTCTCCTTGCTTGTAGTATAAATACCCGCAGTGCAGATCTCAATTAGCAAGTTTGCACAGTTTTATAGCGTGTGGTAACATCGATATCGCGCGGAGCACCGGCATCAACAATGTAGTCATAGTGACGCGCGATGTTGACAATTAGACTTTAATTCGTGATATCTATATAAGAAATCATCATAATAAATACTGTGCATTAATTCGGAAATGAATTTTGAAATGGTGACAATAAATTTATTATAGTGTAAATATAGTTCAAAAAGCTACGATGGGAAATGGAATGAATAAGGTAAATTTGTTCTTTGATTTCAATTTTTAATTTTAATATACAAAAGGAGGTTGCAATTCAAATGATAATAGTTACGTAATGATAACGCGGAGAAACGTAGTCCGTAGCGTTCGTAGTACAAAGTAGCAGTTGGAGGTTACAGTACAATTTAAATTTGGGGAATCTTTAAATGAAATAATTTTTAAACTATTAGTAACCTCTGTGTCATTTGATACTATTTTCACACTATAAATTAATAAGGTAAAATTTCATAACAAAATATTTAACGAAATTAACATATAACAGCAATGTTATTTATGTGAAATACATGTACAATATATAATGCCTTTTAGTTTCAGTCAGTTTACCTAATATATCGGAAGAAGTACTTTATAGAGTGTAAATACTAAAACATTATATTTTATTTTATTTAATATTTTTTACATTATATTATATTTTATATAATACATTTATATTTTGAAACATTTTTACATTATTCTGATTTTTGTAAAATTTTATCAAGAAAGCGATTTTGAGTTTGTTATTAAATCAAATAAAAAAAAGTTTACGCCAGTTCTGTTCAGAAGCAGAAGTTCGGAGTGATTGCCTTTATATTAACTTAAAACTGTACAAGAAAACTTATCTTTTTCATAAAATAAACGGACGCTAGCAGTGATTATAGCAGTGATGTAGTGAGTATCTACTAATTTTATTTCAATATTTTTGTTTACTCCCTGTAAAATGAAGGAAAGGAATGGAGAATAATAATGTTTTTTTTCGATCTGACTACGCAATGACCCACCAAGGTCTTAACAGCTTCAGCGGACTACTAAGGCGAGCGCATAAGGCACTCAGTCGATTTTATTTGACGACTAGCTCAAGGGTGCTCGGCACACCTTGGCTTGGGCTGTTGCCTGATATGTGCAATTCGCAACCTATCTGAGCTAACCTAAGCTAACTATTCATAGGTATATGAGTTGTTGAAACATATATGTGTACCAAGCATACATACCTCAACAACCCTTATAGATATTTCGTATCGGATAATTTCCTGAACTATTTCAATTTTTAAAGGGAAAAATATAAAACCCTTCCACTTTCACGTGTAAGCGTGTATGCGTGCACGTGCATGGGGGTGATATGTGTGGGGGTGTATGTTGTTGCAGTGATGTAAGATTTTGTGTCACTGTATAGCGCGAGCAGCGCACTCAAGGGCTCCACGCCAAGGGAACGGACCTAGGCTTGAACCACTGCCGAGGGGGGCCTAATCTGGTAACACTAATGTAATATTGTACAAAAAGTTCCGTTACATCTTGTAAATATAACAAATTAAATAACCAATTAAATAAACATCAGTTGCCAGTGTATATAAACGTTCATTACGTCGTTTTACTGAGAACAGAAGACGTTTCATTTTATTCGTTAATACACCCCCATGAAGTCAAGGCGGGTATCTGGTAAAAATATTTTATCAATATAAATATTGACTGACGTCGTTTTAATAGAAAACCTTTCACTGAGATTCAAAAATGATATAAGATTATATTGGAGTCATAATATAAAACCCGCTGAGACTAAAAAGTTTTTTTATTTCAATTAAGGTAATAGGTACTAATCAGTATAAAATCTTACAAGTTCCAGACTTGTGACACACAAGTCCCACGAGTAAATAGGTATCCAAAAACCTACACAGTAGTAGTTTGGCTATATTTGATAAATCGTTTTAATCTTATACTGTCTTTACATAGTATAAAATGAAGTCGTTTAGATGTTTTAAACTATTCAATGGTAAAATCCGTTGAATTCAGTTTTCAGCAATGGATAGTGATTCAAGAGGACGGTTTATATGTATAATAGGTACACACAGTATAATAAAAAGAAGCCGAAAAATTTAAAGATTTGTAATGTGATGTCGTAACAAGCATATTTATTTCTATACGCTTAAAATCGCAAACGCAGGCTAAACCTTTAAAGAGATAAATCAAATTAATGTACTACGAAATTGTATATCTTGGTAAGATCGAGAAAAGAGCCTTGGATGGTATATATTTATCTCTAAAGGATAACCCACAGTAACCATTCTTATCTTTTTACAAAAATAATTGTGTCATTTACTAAGCTATTTTATACAATACATTATTATTCCTTATCCAGTTAAATACATTACATACGTTGTACATGTTATGTAGATCAAAACTACCCTTAACAGTATTTCATTAAAATATTTATTATATATACATTGCACCCATGCGAAGATGGGGCGCGTCGCTAGTTGAATTATAAAATTTATTTAAAAGGTAGCAATACTTCGTTAAGTAAACAGTTTATTTTTTTATTTAAATATTGTCTTATTTAAAAAAAAAAAATATTTTGTACTAACCCCTGCCCGCGACTTAGTCCGCTTAGTTACCTTGGGCTAACGCTAACACACAGTGGAAGCTCTCAAAAGGAAAAAGACCGCGAAACATTCTTCAGTGGTGCTCCGCTCCTATCGGTCTTAGCATAATGATTGATATATAGCCTATAATCTTCCTCGATTAATAAGCTATATAATACTGAAAGATTTTTTTAAATCAAACCAGTAGTTCCTGAGATTACCCCCTACAACGTCACAAACCCACAACGTCACAAACTCAGATACTTTACCAGGGAGTTTTCTGAGTGTTTTTAATTAATTTTGATTGTATAAAATATAATTTGTTATCACAATATCGTCTTCAATAATACAAAATAATATTACAAGTTTTATTATAAATCAGATATCTATAGTAGTTCGGTGAAGCTGAAAAAGGCCTTGCTAGGCTAATAACGTGGTCAGTTCGAGAAACAAAATCAGGTACGATTACAAATAACAATAATAATAACTGTAATCTGAAATATAAAGCTTAATAACGGCTATATATTTTTTTCATTACCACTCTGCCTAATTTCTGGTATATTTTTATTTCCATAAATATGCTTTATGGCTATGGTATATAGTATCAAAAATCTCAGGACTTAATTGATGACGCAACATGTAGTTTCAGTATAAATTTAGCTCTCTTCAATATTCTAGATCAGCAATAAATATCGGCAATTTGCCTAAAAGTAATAACTCTGATCCTAAACCAGTAGATGCGGTTATGATGATAAGCTGGCAATATAAGATATTACATAGTAATCGAATTCTCGTATTTAGGATATATCGAAATTTTTATGAATGACATAAATTGGTACCGAACGAAAATTCATGCGACTTTGACAGTTAAGTAGTAAAGATATTTTCATAGGGAATCGTATACATTATTAGGTGGTAGATACATTCTATAGGTGATAGAGCCACGCTGAAGCTATTGCTGACTTCAGCATGAGTGGGTCGGCTCGGCCGGGGTAGTACCCCCAGAAAACCGACGTGTAGTAATACTACTTAAATTGTTGCGTTTCGTTTGGTCAGTGAGAGCGTCGGAGGCCCTACTTACCTTCCCCCTCTCCTCTTCCCTTCCTCCTCTCTACTATCCCAACTCAGGGTGGCAACGCACTTGCGAATCCTCTGATGTTGCAAGGGTCTATGGACGGCGGTGATCAGTTAACATCAGGTGACCCACCTGTTCGTTTGCTTCCTATGATATTTAAAAATGACCTAGTAACCTTTTACTCGAAGTATTATTATATTCTAAACTTCTTTGCTTTTACAAGAAACAAAAGAGAAGCAACCCACAACATCTAAATGGAGTTTTTGGCGGGATCTTAGGCTTTGACTCAACATTTTGTAAATTTGGTGGTTTTTACGTAATAAACTAACTATAGTTTATTGTGCATAAGTGAAGGGGATGAAAAATAATACCACGGAGCATGAAATTCTGAGATGCCACAAAAAGTCCCTGGAAGGTTCTAACAAGGGATCCACCCATCTTGTTAGAATATTGAAGTAATCACACGACGCTTGTAATATTATTGTATTGTAACGTCCATTGAAACAAAATATTGACACTGATAAGTGCTTCTACGGAGCCAAGACAGGAAAAAGAAGAACATTTAAATGTTCAATTACTAAATAAATTTCTTCTTAATGGTTCAAAGATATTTAAACCAAACCCTAGAGCAGACCGGTGTTATTACAAAAAAGTTAAATACTTGGTTTAAAAAAGGTTTCGTACGAAATGCACCGCGCTCGTCCGAGGCAAGTTTGTGTTATCCTTTTTTGGCAAGTGTAACCTAATGTAACCAAAGCGAGACAACAGATAAGCAAGATGGCGAAACATACCGCGAGCGCGATACATCTAAAACGTAACCTTTTTAAAGCAAGCGTTTACCTTTTTTGTAATAACACCGGACATGTTTATTGCAGATTTAAAATGAGCAGAACCTATATTGCTATATTTAACTCGAGGTCTACGAGGATCGCTTATAAGCATATTTTTAATGCCATTGCAAAGTGACTGTACTATACCCGTTGGTAAGCACGGTACAATCTAAACACAACGGTGACAAATACATTTCCTCCTCCTTGAACGTCACAAACTCATAAAGTTTACCTCTTTACAATATTACTATAGAACTATAGATAAACTAATCAGTCTATATTAACATTTAGATATAACTATATAACAATGATAAGCTTTTTAAATATATTTATCATTTTATTGGTAGTTTTTGATTTCGACTGAGCGTGCCAAAGAAATACACATTCGAAAAACATTAACCCTCCTTCGTCACAGTCGGGAAAGAGCGATGTTTTCGAAGGGCGGTGGGTGTGGGCAAAGAAAACAAACTCGGCCTCACCTGTTTACTTGAGGCTAAATTAAATTCTAGTCGTTTTTTCCTACTAGTCGCATGTTTGTATTGTTTATTTCTTGAAACCTTATTTTGAAAATACAGTATTCAATCTTCCTATGATTTCTAATATTTTATTTAATCTTCTATACCAATACCTATTAAGAATGTAAATCTCACGTGACTGTACTTATTCGATTTTTGTGAAAAAAAAATGTTGCTGATGTCTAGGAATAAGTAATAAAATATATTTCGATCATTTGTAGAAACGTCTATCTGTCTGTTTGTATGAACATACATTGCTGCTAAAGTACTGAGTTGTCAATAAAATCTCATCATCATGGGATCACAACAAATCATGAAGCACATTCTCGGGAATAATTTAGTCTGTTTCATTAAAATCGGTCCACTATATAAAAAGTTATTGTATATTTGAATGACGACTCGAAGTACGAGAAAAACGTAGATAAGTAAATGGATTAATACATTCAGATGATTTTATTAATCACTGTTTTTACGGTCCACTCAGGCGAAGTTGCGGGCACAGCTAGTGAATAAATAAGTCATATTTTATATTTACTCTCGTTTATAACTTGAAGTTTTTCGCGAGCCGCAATTAAATAAGTATTTAAAAGGTATTACTTTATTTTTTTACAGATATTTATTGAAAAGATATAAATAAAAATTGGACAATTGAGTCATATCATTCTTAACGGAAGGAAATCTAAACGAAATTTGTTACAACGTTGCACTGATGCCCGGTGTTTGAGGCTCTTTCATTATAAATTTATTCTGTTCATCGGTTCGATAAATTGTCAAAATATTGCGTTTCTAAACACACAAGTATATGATAAATGTCAGTAAAAAACTCAACGGGCGATTTTACAGTTTATCTTATGGATAACTTTGTGGTGTCAATAACTATTGGTAGTTTAACCGAGTATCTCAGAAATGGGACATTAGTCTTTCATATTTGTTGTCAGTAATTTAAGAGACATTTTGAAACACACACGGAACGATAATATTTTTTTTATATGATAGCACAAAGAGAACTTGAGTATATTGATCCAGAGCCACAAATTATCATTCAAAAAACCGCGCGTGGCTCGTGAGCCGCAGGTTGCCTCCTCTTTGTGGTTGTTTTTTTGATTATATTGTGCTTATTGTCAGCTACAGCGCTGTGATTTATACTACAATAAAATTATATAACAAATCATAAACCTACCTACTCATTAAATGCACAATAACTGACTCGGTAAACAGGTCATTGATATTCAGTGAGTCATGATTTGTTCACATAAGCATACTCGAAAACATCGAGTTAATGTATATTAGATGCGACACCGTATTATTATCATTTCAATAATTATATGTTCACGTTTAATAGTTAATACGTAAAATTAAGATTATTATAGTATACTAGCTTTTACTCTGGTGTTTTTATGAAACGAATCAATTAACTTATTATATTAACAGTTAACAGGTATGGTTGTGGCTAAACAGACATATTAAATAAATTAAAAAAAAACTATTTTATTATTCGAAACATAATTTAATTTGTTTAAAATTGTATTATTAAATTGATACATGAAAAAGAGAGAAAAAAATAGAAGTCCTTGGGAAACGAAGAAGCGGAGATTCTTAATATTTTATATATAATTTATGCAAAAGCTAATGATTAAAAAAGTGCTTCATGACTTTTTTTTCTTTATTAACGTGTGTATTCATTTTTCAGTTTGAAAAATTCAAAAACTAAAATTATTTTGACTGTTGCATTCATGTGGGGTCTAAAGTTACTGCTACTATTCACTAAATCTGGCCCTGTTGATATAAACCGGTGACCTGGAAACAATTTAATACCTCTAAGTTAATTTAACTGTAATCTGTTGTATAATTTATTATGTGATATGATAAATAATATTTACTATATTCCAATTAATTTTGACTACTTCGTTGTCAGATTAAACAAGAATGTATTTACGCATATCTAATTAATGTTACCTTATTGGTAATTCATATAATATATGTGAATATAATCACTAACTGAGCTGTTCCCGCGACATCGTCCTCATGGAATAGTTATTTTAGGCTCACGCCTACACGCAGGGAAGCTCTCAAAAGGAAAAATACCCGATTTTGAAACATTCTTCATTGGTGCTCCCTTCTTAATGGCCTTAACGTAATAATATATAGCCTTTCTCAATATATCTAACACTGAAAGAATCTCAAATTGGACCAGTAGTTCCTGATATTAGCGCGTTCAATCAAACAAACAAATTCTCTAACTTTATAATATTAGTATGGATAATCAGCAGGGTGGAAAATTAAGCAGATCTATATATTATGCCTTTAAACGAGCAATTCTTGTATATTGTTATATTTGTATATATTCAGGATCTCGGAAACCGCGTCATCTATTGCCGTAAAATTTAGTATGTAGGTAGTTTCAAGGACGATACATCGATCTAGCTCTAGATTTTATTCATAGAAAATTTTTTTTTAACTGACTTTTCAGGCAATGGAAAAGTATGGCTCGCCGCCGACGTCAAGACAAAAATAGCTCAGATGTAAGTCGGTTGCTTCGAAAATACGAGTAACAGCAGAAGAGATATATTTTTTTAATATTTTTTTTTATAGAAAAAAAGTGATTTTTATAAGGCAAACCTAACAGTTAATTTTAATTTAAGAATGTTTTTTAAATTACCGAGCTAGCCTCGGTCGCCCAGGTACTATATATTTATGATAAAAGTTTTATTTACATGTGGATATAGCGACAGTCGACAGTCAACAATAATAATACTATAACAATAATAAAAATTAGTAAACTAAACTGATGACCTAAAACGCTTTATCACATACAAACTTAACTTCACTGTTAATAATAACAAAAAATATTATAATACTAAATATTGAGATACATTGGATTACAATTGAAAAAGAATAAACGAAAAAGTAAAAAAGAATTCATTTATGTAAACTAAAATTAACGTATGGAGGAGAAAAAAAAAGATTTATTCCGTCGTCTGGTTCATACAGAAAAATATAAATAAAGCTGAAAAGAAAGCTCGTTTCTTATATTTTCTCATTAATATCTTCCTTTTTTTGTTTTTATATATATTACGATAACATATATTCTATGAAAATTTCAACCCGCTACTTATTACAGTTCGAGATACGCGGCCTTTTATAGGACGAATCGCGCAGGTTTAGCAATAAAGTTCCGGTTTTGGTAACCGGAGCATAAAAAACTAAATTTGCGAGAGATGTGGTAGATTTTATTTATGAGCTGAAGCATATATATGACCTGAAAGCAATTGGTGACTATTATATCTCCTGTATTTGTATATGTAAATGTGCTAAGTAAAAGTGAATAAAATGTAATATCAGTAGTGGTCATGAATTATTGTTTCATTTACAAACTACGAAGATCAAGAATGAATTCAACCTAAGTAAGATACATAATACCTTTGGCCTTCATAACATTGAACTCGCGTTAGGCAAAATATAAGAATATATTTGGAAGGAGTGTCATGTTTAATGAAATGTATCAAGATTTATGGTTACAGTTGGGTTGTTCCATATCGAAACGATATTCTATTGAATACACATACAGTATACTAGCTGTGCCCGCGCCTTCGTCCACGTGAAGCGTGTGGTGGGTCTCCGGTGCTCTCACTGACCGAACTAAACGCAACAATGCCAGCACTGTTACTTCAAGTCGGTGTTTCTGAGAGATGCCACCCGTATTATCCTGGGTGAGCCGACCCATTCATGCAGAAACCAGTAATAGCTTCAGCATGGTTCTACTACCTACAATTATTATTGTTGTATATTATTGCTAACGATAATAGTCGCCTGGTGATACCGCAAGCAAGCATAATATAACAATCAATAGATGCGAAAGGGAACTTCATGTTGTTTACGCTTTAAGTCACGATGAATAACGAATATTCATTTCACTGTCATTGTTAGAAATTAAAATATGATACAAAACAGCAAATTAATCAACAGCTATTAATTTACATAGCGTAATAACATAATTCATCTTTGATATATAACCGTTATTGATATTTTTTATTTATACGTATATGTGTAAGTACATACAACGGAAGAAGACTGAGATTGCGAACGTAAATTTTTAATAAATAAAAAAATTCTGAAATGTAAACCAAATAAAATACAAGACGGTCACATTATTTATACACACGGAATTTTTTCTAAATATATTATTACCTTCTAGGCATTATTTAGCTGTTATTTGCGTAATTTTATATCTATCTATATATCTATACTATAATAAAACTGTAACAAGCTGAAATCTGTACATTAAATATTTTTTGAACATTTTAATCAGGTTAGACTATGTTATCGATATAGAAGCTAAAAAAAATCTTTTTACAATTTTTGTCTGTCTGTCTGTCTGTCCCTGTGAACACGCATCACTCAGAAAATACTGAACCAATCTTGACGAAACTTGACACAATGATAACTAATATTACAATCCTACATCCAGGATACTTTTTGTCCCATAAAACGCAAGGGGTTCTCCAGGATAACGAACAACAAAAATTTGTAGTTAACGTAACTAGACTTTTTTGCGACATTTTAGTACAAGAGCTGGGAACGTTGGAAGAACAAGAATTTTAGAATAGCTGGTTCTTTAATATATCAATATATATTTTTTTGTATCATAGGAGGCAAACGAACAGGTGGGTCACGTGATGTTAAGTGACCATCACCGTCTATAGATACTAGCAACACCAGGGGTGTCGCAAGTGCGTTGTCAACCTGTAATAACCTGTAGTTGTTGTAACCTGGGGGAGGGGGAGGGTAAGGGAAGGGAAAGGAGGAAAGGGGAAGAGAGGTGGGCCTCCGGCGCTTTCACTGATCGAACGAAACACTCAGTGCAAACATTGTTATTTCACGTCAGTTTTCTATGAGAGTGTGGTATTTGCCCGAACGAGCCGACCCATTCATGCTTAAACCAGTAATAGCTTCAGCGTGGCTCTACCACCTACACAAATTATCAATATATCAATATTGATAATTATATATATACATATATAGTATATAGTATTTTCTTCAACAAACCAGCTGTAGACGTGGAGCATAAATAATGAATTTTTAGTTGTTTTTAAATCATATTATAGTTATTATATATATATTACTAATTGTGGTTATATATATTTACTTATATATATTATTATATATACACACTATATTAAACTGAGTGTTTGTATGGATAATACGGATACCTCCGATTCATTTTACTCTGGTGACTCTGTTAATTCATCGTCTGATTCTCTGAATTTTAATCTAAATGATAAACTGAATTATATCTTCTCCAATTTTCCCAAAAAAATAAATATGTCATATTAACGCTCAAAGTATCCCGGCACACCATTCTGAACTTCTTGATTATTTCCGCAGCGACTGTATTCACGCTTGTCTGATATCTGAATCATTTTTGAAGCCGTCATTACCCTCCACTTTTTTCTCGTTACCTGGCTATGTTCTTATTAGAAATGATTGTACAGGATAAGGAGGTGGCGGTGAGGTCATTTATTTACGCTCTGATATCAAATATAAAATATTATCTCAGTCTACTTCCATATACTCTAGGGATATGGAATACATCTTTTTAGAGATTACTCTTAGTACAATACCGTTTCTTTTAGGAGTCTCATATACGCACCTCCAGTAGTAGATTATTTTGATAGATTTGAATAATTGCTTGAAACATTTACCTATGTATGACCACTTACTAATAATGGGTGACTTTATACGTGTCTTTTGCGAAATGATAACCGGTGCAAGATACTTAAACAGGTCACGGACTCTCTGAATGTATATATACTCAAATCTGATACTACTCACCACGTCCATAATTCGCATTTTCTGTTAGATCTCGTTCTTACCCCAAATCTTGACCGCATTTCCTGTCACGGACAACTTCAAGCGCCTGGTTTTTCACATTTTTCATGCTTCCTATAGGCTCAAAACTCCCAGATTCAAACCGAGAATCGTACTCCAGCGCTGTTTTTTTATGTTTAGGCAAAAACAAACTGCTTTATGATGCACGAAATATAGATTGGTCACAGATTGTGGGTGTTGACGAGATCGACGACAAGGTTACTCTCTTTAACGAATTTATTTTAGAATTATATGATAAACATGCTCCATTACGTCCAGTACGTGTAAAACGACCTCCAGCTCTGTGGATAAATGATGAAATTCGTTCACTCAGGTCTCACCGAGATCGTTTAAAACGGAGGCATAAGAAAAATCCTACAAAAGAAAATTGGAGTGCTTTTAAAAATGCCAGAAATCGCTGCAATCAGGTTGTTCGAAACGTAAAATGTGATTCAAAGGATTTGTGGAATTTTTTACGTACATTAGGGTTCGGGAAGAAACAGCACGACACAAACATTACTTTGGATCTAAATAATTTAAATCGGCATTTTTCAACACCGACTCATGTCCTCAGTGATGGCATAAAAGTCTCAACTATTAACAGTATACGTAATACTGATTGTTCAAAAGACCCGTTTACATTTTCTCCAGTTAGAGAAAGGGATATTTTAAAAATCATAATGTCTATTTCAAGCAGTGCGCCATTGGTTACGATGGTATTGGACGTGATCTCATAGTTCCATTATTAAATATTGTCTTACCTTCACTAACAGGTATTATTAATCACTCTCTTCTTCCTGGAATATTTCCTTCTTTATGGAAAAACGCACATTTAAGACCTCTTCAAAAGCAAAGCCATCCTACTGAGTTTGTTCATTTTCGTCCCATATGTATCCTACCCTTTTTGTCCAAAGTCCTCGAACGAGTTGTACACAGACAATTTACAGCGTTTTTGAATCAGAATTCTGTCCTCAATCGTTTTCAACCTGGGTTTCGTCCCGCACATAGCACATGCTCAGCATTAGTTAAAATTACAGATGATATACGCCGTGCTATGGATAGTAAACTTATTCTTCTAACGTTAATTGATTTTAGCAATGCTTTTAACTCTATCAATCACGACATTTTATTAACTGTTCTCTCTTGTCTTAATATGCCAAAATCAGCTATTGAGTGGTATTCCTCTTACCTCAAATGACGTCGACAACGTATTAAGGTTGATGAATTGTATTCTAATTGATGCGATGTGGTTGCTGGAGTACCTCAGGGTGGTGTGTTGTCTCCTTTACTCTTTTCTGTTTTCATTAATACCTTGGTTTCTAAAATAAATCTTAGTAGTTATCATCTATATGCAGATGATGTTCAGCTTTATCAACATTTCGAACCTGATGCCGTCTCTGAATGCGTACAAAATATGAACGTTGAACTGAACCGTGTTCACTTATCGAGTAAAGAATACGGTCTATTAATTAACCCCGAGAAGACACAGGTCATAATTATAGGTTGTCGAGCCGCGTTAAGCAGATTTAATATCGAATCTCTGCCTAAAGTCACCTATAATAACTTTGGATTAGAGTATCATACTCAGGTTAAGAATTTAGGTCTGTATATTTCCCAAGACTTGTCATGAGCTCAAAATATTAATACAATTAGTAAAAAGATTTATGGTGTAATGCACTCTCTCAAACGATTCCAAAAGGTTTTACCTACATCAACCAAGAAAACACTTGTCAACTCTCTTTTGCTCCCTATCATTGACAATGCAGAAGTAACCTATCCAGATCTGACAGAGGAGTTGCTCAATAAACTTGATCGTCTGTGAAATTTGTGCATCCGTTACATCTTCAGACTTCGTAAATACGATCATATTTCTAAATTTCGTTTGCAACTATACTGGCTTGATATTCGTGCACGTCGAAATGCTCACATACTGCATTTTCTTTATGGTATTTTATTCGACCCTCGTTCTCCACGATATCTCCAAAAACGGTTCATATTCTTAAGGGCTCATGGTCGTGATCTCCGTTCGGCATACACCAAAACTCTTGAGATCCCTCAGCACAGATCTACATTATATTCAAACTCCTTCACAGTAACTGCCATACGATTATGGAACGCGTTACCGCGTCGACTTCAAGATATTGAAACGGTCAATAACTTTAAAATCCAACTACACCACTATTTATTTGAGAAACAGGCAGCAGAGTGTTCGTGATTTTACAATTTGTATTTATAATCAATTTTAGCTGTGTATATATATACATATATATATTTATTATATCTTTGTTACGGTTATATATTTGTATGTATGTTTATTTATGTATGTATATGGATATATTTATATTATTATTTATTTATTTTTATTTGTATATTATATATTTGACCTCTATACATATGCATCTACAAAACTATTTGCTTGATAATGCCGCTGGTTAGCTGGAAGAAAATGCTTTATAGCATTAAGCTCGCCAGTGTACAAAAAAAAGTGTGCAATAAAGTATTCATTCACTCATCAATAGACAGAATTTAGTACACCTGGTAGCCGGTTAACGTTGTATTTTTAATGCGCATTTTGATTTATGAGTAAGTTTAGGAACATTTCTTTTTCAGTAACTTTTAAACGCAATTAAAAACATGAAATTATCACAGTCAGACACGTTTCTTTATAAACAATCATATGCCCGCTGATATATTTTATATATTTCAAACCAATTGTTTTTTTATAGCAAAGAACAAATTTCACTTTATTAAAAATTATTGACATCAAGATTTCACCATATACAATGAACAACGATATACGTAAACGTAAACTTGGGACTGACGCCATCTTAAATACATACATCAAAAAAGTCTAAGTAACATGCGTGATATTACAAATTTTGCCATTTATATTAATTAATTTCTAAGTATTTACTCAAACAACTACTACTACTACTTACGTAGGTAAGTAAATTTTTTTGTTATTGATGCCATACTGGCTGGTTGTAAAAAAAATTTGAATATGTTTTGTTTTTTCATAAAATTCAAATGACTACGAATTTGTTTGAATTTAAGTGCGTTTTAATTGCTACGTTTAGTCTTGATTTTATAATTTTACCAACCATTTATATAAAGTTAGTGACAGAATTGAATTGTTAGATATTCTTTACGTCATGAAGCGACGTCATTTGATGGCAGATGAAATGCAAAGAGCTGTAGGGATGTTGCAAGCGGGAAGTAATCAATCTCAGGTATCTCGACATTTTGGCATTCATAGAAGTGTTATTTGTCGTCTTTGGCAGCGTTACAATAATACAGGAGAACCCGCTGAACAGCATGCAGCCCGTAAAAGGAGTACAATCACTCGGCAAGACCGGTACATACAACTGACTGCAACACGCCAACCGATGTTAACCGCTCGAGAGATAAGTTTGAGTCTACAAATTTCAAGTGGTGTTGATGTAAGTCTTCAAACTGTGCGAAATCGACTGCATGAGTACGGCCTACGAGCTCGACGCCCAATCAGGTGCCCACCGATACGTCACGGGAATCGCGCTCATCGAGATGAATGGTGTAGAGAACGCATAACATGGACCCAGGAACAATGGGATAAAATTATGTTTTCCGATGAGTCGCGATTCGGGTTTAGGTCTGATACAAGAAGGGTGCGAGTGTATCGTCGGCCCGGAAATACTGAAAGGCTCAGGTGCGTTCAGGAAGTTCATCCATACAGCGGCTCAACAGTTATGTTACGGGCGGGTAGACATTCTTCATTGGTGCTCTGCTCCTATTGCTTTTGGCGTTATAGTATAGCCTAAAACCTTCCTCGATAAATAAGCTATATAACACTAAAAGAATTTTTCAAATCAGACCAAGTAGTACCTAAGAGTACCCCCTACTACGTCACAAACTCACAATCTTTACCTCTTTATAATATTAGTATAGATAATCGAACTATATTGCGTAGAATGCCACCAATATTACAAAATATAAAGTAAAATAACACAAAATTATGAATAATATATAAAAGCCACTACATGGCAAACTACGACCACGTCAAAAACTCATTATTGCTCGTTTTAATTATTTTCGAAGAAATGAGAACAGAATTACCACAGGTCATATAGAAATTTAGTAGCGTGACAGGATATTCTTCATTATATTCATCAATTTTCTTCACCGGTTACTAATTGTTAGTTCATTGAATTTACATGTTTTATATGTTACAATTGCATGTTGTTATCCCAAAATTTGACTCCACACGCAAACCATAATACAAAACATGTCATGAGTTTATTAATTTTTCAACGTTATATCTCGTTCCTAACCCAACTGTTTGGTCAGGAATACCATGTACCCATCTATAATCCATGACACTCCGATTATTATACCAGAGACTGTTCCACAATTTGAACATTACCAAAGTTATTATATATTGTCTTGAACATTGATATAAGCAAACAATATATAATTATTATTGAGACTACAATTGCCTTGTATAAATGATGCAGTCTATTAGTTTGGTATTTTGCAATTTGGATACTATGTACAGTATGTACAAAACTGTTATTCAAATAGCCACTTTTAAAGAGAAATATGATTAACTTAATGAATAATTTACATTCTTTATATATATGTGAGATCATGTGCTTGGAGAATTAAACATAAAAACCACCTTAAATAACTTTTATTCACTCCGAATACAAAACCGTCTTATCTTTAATACACTCGGACGCCATCTGCTAATTATAACCGAGACAATCATATCGTGTATCTCTTTCTACGATTACGTTCCGTTTCCCGCATATATTTTCAATTAAGATTGTTTTAAAATCGGTATTTTATGAGATCTGATTTCAAATTATTTGGTAAGTCAATTTTAATTTAAGTTATAATTGTATAATTTAATGTAATTTTTTAATATATGTCTGTATACAGAAATTATATTAACTATACGATTATAATTTCGGTTAAAATTGACTTAATGAATAATTTGAAATTCGGTCTCCTAGAATACCGATTTTACAACATTCTTACTTAGAAATGTCATAATAATAGAGTATTTTAAAAGGCAACGAAAATAAAAACATGTATGTATACAATGAAAAGGTATGAAATATTTGCATGAACATAGATCCAATATCTCACGCATAGAATAGAAACTATATTTTATACACGAACTAGCTGTTACCCGCGGCTTCGCACGCGTTTTTTTAATATATTAAATAAATTTAAAATTGTGATCACACATCTAGTGTAAATTATAATAATACTCTTTCAAAAATATTTGTAAGTATCACACGCACATTATCTACTGTAACAGGTAACATGTACATTATATATGTGAATACTAATAGTGTATCGAATGGGATGGGATTTATCATAAGCCACATAACTGGGACTTTAAACTGCTATATATCACCGTCAGTGCTCACTTACACTATATAAGAAAGTAATGAAAACATTAAGCTAAACATTATCAAACAATATGTGTTAAATCTTTTATTATATAAATATAATACGTCCATAGTGTCGATATAATTAAGTTATTATTATACCTTGCTATAATTTAAATCACATATAAACATATGACTTTCAAATATACGAGTATTTATTCTTGGAGTACAGTACAGCGCACGTCACACGCGCATATTTACAGTGAACTTATTTTTGATTAATTTCACACGGACGCATGCACGGATAACAGTTCATCACTACATAGTGTAAAACAAAGTTCTGTTCCACGTCTGTCTATATGTCTGTTCGCGATAAGATCAAAAACTACAGAACGCATCTTCATGTCGTTTTCACTAATATATAAAATGATTCTTGGGCAAGGTTTAGGTATAGTTTGTCTTATTATCAGGGCGAGCAACGTCTGCTGAACCCGCTAGCTTAAAATAAAACAGGTAATTAGTTACTTATTTGCCCGTAAAATTCCAGTTCAAATAGTACTTGTACCTTGCTAGATCAATAGCGTAGTCATATCTAAGAAAAAAAAAACTGTTCAAATAGGTCCAGCCGTTTCGGAGATTACCCGAAACAAGTAAAAAAACAGACATGTCGACAGAATTAAAAAAAATGTTGATATTTGTAGCATCACAGATATATTTATTCACCAAAAAGTATTTATTTTAATATAAAATACACTTACTTTACTTTTATAATACGTAATATATTACAAATCGAAAATTGGGAACAAAACTAACGTAGAATAAACTTTTTGTCGGGGTTTTAGTCTGTCATATAGTGGATTTTATATTTTATCATAATCTTGTGTTACTTGTCTCTATATTGTATTAAATTGATGATGTTTTATGTAATATGGTTCGTTTATTGTGCAGAAGTGAAATGAATGAAAAATAATACCACGGATCATGAATTCTGTGGTCTTGAAAATTAAGAAGATAAAAATTTATGAAATATTTTATAGAGGATTTGGCGCTTATACCTTTACATTAACTTGGACATAGAAGAAAACTACCTATATTGACAACTTCAGAATTGGCAGTATGGGTTAATTCCTTCGACCGTCTTATTGGACGAATATTATTATATTACTACTAAAGTTTTTGAATAGCAACACAAAATAAACTTTAGAAATGTTTGCAATATAAACGTAACACGTATAATTAAAAATTGTAAACAAAACTAACGTAGAATAAACTTTTTGAATAGGAACACAAAATAAACCATGAAAATATTTGCGATAGAATATTATCGCGTTACCATGGCAACGCATATAATACTCACATTAACACGCAGCGGAAGCTTCCAAAATAGCCCGATTTTGAGACATTCTTCATCAGTGCTTAGCTCCTATTGCTTTTAACGTGATGATATGTAGACTATAGCCATGCTCGATAAATGAGCTATCTAACACTAAAAGAAACTTTCAAATCGGATAGGTAGCTCTTTAGATTAGCGCGTTCAACCAAACAAACAAACTCTTCAGCTTTATGATATTAGTATAGATCAATGGTGTCCTTCCAGAATCTGGCTACATAATCGTGATACTACAATTCATCCGTCGGACTTAGCTGTAGCGATAACTGGGTCACTGTTGCCTTCACGTTGTGGAACCTAACCTATAATATAGATTCCACTTTGACACAATCTGTAAGCTTTATAAAATGGCGATCCTATAAGAAAAGCTTAGATATATAGAAATTGTAGGATTCTACGATCAAGATATACGCATATTTTATACAATCTTATAGATAATTGCTATTCGTTTTTGCGTACTGAAAATGGTCCTCATTTTTAAATTGTAATGTTAGTGAATTTTAAATTAAGTTACTTGTAACACACAATGATAGGGTCTATTATTAGAAAACGAATTAAGGTTATTTAATTACTAACGAAGACATTCAGTATATAATCAACAAAAAAAAAAGTGTATCCGTATGTACTTGTGATGGAAGAAGTACTTCTTTGACTTATATGTATTAAATTATACCTATACCAGGTGAAAGTTTAGACACTCGCTGTATTCTAGGTTATGACACTTCATGGGCACATTTAACATATAAAATAATGATGTTAAAACAAATACTAATAAACAATCAAGGAAATCTAAGTAAAAGTTTGTTCTAAGACTTTCGAAAGTATAACTACAAACGTGTAAATAAAAATGCAATGATCGGTGCCAAAAGCTACAATGGGCGACCCAGAGTTAATAACTTTCGATAGTAAAACGAGCAATAAACTCTTTTGTTTTGTTCCTATCATTCCCACGTTCCTTTTCAAATGAAAGTGAAACCACCCGACATGCATTGATACTCTGCTTTAGCATAGATGCGTAGAGGATTGTGTATAATTTTTATACCACACTACAAACAATGAGTATCCAAATACAAATATGAGTATAATGAGTATAGTCACCACGAATAGTGAGACCACAAATAAAGGCTTCGAGTCATTGAAGCTATGATAAAAAAGAAATTTGCATCTATTATATTATATTTTTTATTATTATATTTATTATTATATTTGAATCTACTGGTCGTAAATAACTACTAAAGCTAAAAGGAAATTATACCTAATTTACAGTATTTTTTTAAGAATTTGCCTTTTTTGTTAAACTTGTCACCGATATCCAGCATTACATTTAAATATTCAATGGGTTATCCCAAAGCGAAAGGGTTAAAGACGTGTCGAGTCCATTTTTAAATTGCCCCCTCCCCTTAACTATCAAATAGCCCGCCTGTGGGGTGTGAGCCCCACGTTGGGAAACACTGATTTGGATAAATATGCATGTCCCTTCTCTGATAAATCGATGTTTCAATTTAGTTTCGTAAATCGAAAAGTTGAGTAACACTAAAACTAATTAATATGTTCGCGACAGGTACTCCCCGGGCTGTACGTCGGTAATTATCGTGATTCGAAGGACACCGTGCAATTAGAAAAGTACAAGATAACACACATACTCTCCATACACGATGCTGCGAGACGACTTCATTCCGTAAGTACTTACATTATCACACTTACTAAACAGTACCATGCATGTATATAATACCAACACATGTAACTATCTGTATAAACCGATCACGATCGAAAGGACCAAGGAAATTGAGTGGCAACCACCATACCCACTGGTGGAAATTGTTGAAAATATATATAATGAGCGGTAGGATTTTGAACGGAACTTACCGCGTCTTGGCTGGTTCTGGGATTCCACCATAATTATAACACAAAGTATAAACAGAATAACACTGTGCCGGTAATGTTCATACACCGATAATACAGTAAATAACTAGATACAAGTTATTTTTCTGTGCGAGTTAGTGTGCGTTCTCGTAAGCGGTTATGCGAATAATCAGCGCGGGTGGCGACTGGCGTTCTGTTCTTTTGGAGAAGGAAAGGATTGAATAAAATACATAGATAATAAATAGCGTGCGAAAGTATTGATAAAATATGCGGAATGAGAAAGAGGAAATAATACATAATAAAAATAATAGATGGCGTTATCACCACACTGATCAGGATACCTAGCCTAGGTAGTATGTAGTACTATGAATTGGCTGGAGGTAGATACCCCTGGAAAAATGTATGCCCAAAGTATTTCTTTATATTCGGAATAAAAGCTCACTCATCCGATATTATATGTCGTCTCCGCCGCCGTTGTCTATGTTTCTACCAATATAACACACAAGAAACACAAAACAGAATTCCGGGCCGCCGTGTCGGTAGTGGCTAGTGGGTTCGAGTGTAAGCGCGGATTCCGAGCAAAACGTTCCGTGCAAGAGCGTGTTCACGCCCACGCCCGCGTAACCACAGATCACGCCGCCGTGGTCTGGGGGTTAATTTCGCTCCCGCACACCCGATTAGGTCTCCCACGGCAGCGGCTCAAGCCTAGGTTCGATCCCTCGGTAGGGAGCCCTTGAGTGCGTTGCTTGCGCGATACGGTGACACACAAATATACATCACCGCTACAACACTACACGATCACCCCCACACGTGCACGCCTACACGCTTACACATGAAAGTGGAAGGGTTGCCTTTTTTTTTTCCCTTATCGAACTGAAAAACTCTCAATTTTCCGATAATAAATACATGGAGGAGTTGTTGAGGCGTGTATGCTTGGTACACATATACGTTTCAACAACTCATACATATATGAATAGTTAGCTAGGTTAGCTAAGATAGGTCGCGATTTTGCAGGCAACAACCAAGCCGAAGTATGCCGTGCACCCTTGAGCGGGTTGCCAAAATAAAATTGGCTGAGTGCCTTAAGCGCTCGCCTTAGTAGTCCGGTGAAGCTGTTAAGACCTT
Organism: Antheraea mylitta; assembly: GCA_014332785.1. Lineage (NCBI taxonomy): Eukaryota > Metazoa > Arthropoda > Insecta > Lepidoptera > Saturniidae > Antheraea > Antheraea mylitta. The sequence continues at coordinate 8,436,596 of JACEII010000001.1, forward strand.
GCTGAGTCAATAGCGTAGTCATTTCGAAAAAAAAAAAGTTCCGTGCAAGTGACCCATCATCCCCGATTGTCCGTTGACAAACGATGTGTCAAAAAAGAATTTTGCCTAACTTAACCCAACCAATTTATGCACGAACACTATTTATTTTATGTATAACGTCATTGCGCCTACTAACAATTTCATTAGATGTGTTGACGTGCGTGCGAACTATACCGCTCGCCACACTTCTCTATGACAAGAAATACATGTGTATTTTGAACTCGTCATAGTTTTAAAAAAATGTAGTTTCTTAAAACTTTAATAGCTTTGTGTTAAATGAAGATATCGGGATGATTTCTTTTTAAATAAAAAGCAAATATCTGAGAAGTAAAACTAAAAAAATGATCGATTCTATCCAGTACTTTTCCGTGATGCGTCCGTAACGCAGACTACTTTTATTAACCGACTTTATATATATTTATATATATATGTGCATATAGAGGCATAAAAATAAGGCACTAAAGACCGGAAAATAAATAGTTTATCAAATTAACCAAATTAAGTAAAACATATGAGTATGTGCCAACCGAAAATCATATCATTTACATAGGTACAAAGGCACCGACTTCCAATGCATCTCTAGTTAGCACACATATTCATGTTTTATTTTATTTGGTTAATTTGATAAACTATTTATTTTCCGGTTTTTAGTGCCTTATTTTTATGCCTCTGATTAATACTGAAGTCGGTTAATTTTTTTTTTGAAAATTTACTTTATTTTTCCATTTTTAGTGTATATAAATGTATATATTTACTTTATTTTGTTAATATAAAGATAGATAGATTATTCGGTACTCGCGTCTTCGAACACGTGATTATGGTTTTATTCTGTCATAGGACACAAACGAACAGGTAGGTCACCTGATGTTAAATGATCACCACCATCCATAGACACTTATAACTCCAGAAGAGTCGCAAGTGCGTTGCCAGCCTATGTTTGGGGGCAGGGGTAGGTAAGAGGAGGGGAAGGTGGCATCTAGAGCTCTCACTGACCGAGCGAAACGCAACAATGTAAGCACTGTTACTCACGTCGGTTTTCTGTGACAGGGTGGTACTACTCCGGACCATCTGACCCATTCATGCTGAAACCAGTTATAGCTTCAACGTGGCTCTATCACCTACTACTTATATATTATTCTTACTTATTATACTAAATGCTATCAATGTATTTTTCCATGATGCTATTAAATTACTATTCAAAATAACAGTTATAGGGAATTGACTGGTTTATAGTTCTTTAAAACGTGGTTATTTTACTTGAAACGAATACCTAAGCAATAAAAGCAACTCAGAATAATAGTCACACTGCTCTGACCTACTTGTACCTCCCTATAACCCTTGTAGTGAATTCTAAATGGTGTAGCACTAAATGAAATGAAACTACCCGTGCCCAGTGGCGGACTAAGGATGGATGCCGGTAGAGTTTGTAGGTTGTAGAGCCACGCTGAAGCTATTATTAGTTTTTAGCATGAATGGGTCGGCTCGCCCGGGGTAGAAAACCGACGTAAAGTAACAGTGCTTGCATTGTTGCGTTTCGTTCGGTCAGTGAGAGTACCGGAGACCTATCTCCCCTCCTCGCCCCTCTCCTCTCCCTTCCCCTCTCCCCTCTCCTCTCCCTTCCCCTCTCCCTTTCTCTCGATTCCCTCAAACACAGGCTGGCAACGCACTTAAGATTCCTTTGGAGTTGCTAGTGTCTATGGATGGCGGTGATCGCTTAGCAACAGGTGACCCGCACGTTCGTTTGCCTTCTATATGATATAAAAGTGTGATCGCCTCAGGCGTCTGCTCTTGAGAGGACTCTAAATATCCAGAAGTTACTCCGAGCTATTTGCAGGAAAGCAAAATCAGGGTATTCTTAGTTAATTCCCATATAGGCGAAAGTGTATTACTCAAAATATAAAAAGACAATTTTTATTTATCCAGCCAAGAGTTCTATAGAAATTAGTGAGAAACTACAGTGCCTAATGTTTCATTTTATTCCGCCCTAAAGCCTCTGGTGACCTCATTCCGCCTCTGCCTATGCCGTTACGGTAATGCGAGATTCAATTTTTTGTTCAGACTCGCTATATTCTTAATAAAATGATTTCTTGTGCTTTTCTACATCGCAAGGATTAAAATATAACGTTAAATGCCTATACGAAAATCAAACATTAAGGTAGTTTTTTTAATGTAAATGTATTAACGGTGATAAAGGAAGTTATAAATAACTAGTCATGTATAAAAAGTTTGAGTTTATACATAGATCCAAACATAGGTACTAAATAGATCCGAAACATGATCCAACAGAACTATCATTATATTAAACAAAAACTTAAATGACGCCCAAGCGGTATATTTATCAAAGTAAGTTAAGGTGAAATCATATTTTATTTAAAGCATTGTCTGTCAGAGGTTAAAGTTTAGATAATTAAGTTTTCCGTAACCTCATCTCACGTACGGCGGGTATGATCATTTAACCAACTATTTGCAGTAATAACATGTGAAAAATTCAATTTCACATGCTCTCGAAACGGTTGTATTGATAGAAGTGATATAAATAATGTTCCGTCATATGATATATATCACAAAAATTGTTAAAATAATTTATTTTGTAGTGAAAAATAAAGGATTCAATTACCAAAAATTTGATTGCGAGATTATTGCGTCTAATATTTTCATAATGGAGACGAGTGCCAGACACTATGCAAGGTACGAAGGCAGGACCACTACTCGTGGAAAAAAGATTTAATTGACAGAAATCTGATAGCGAGATTATTGTGTTTAATATCTCCAATATAGAGACATAGAGTGGCATGGTCTGTGCACGGTACGAAGGCAGGAGCACTACTCCCATGCTCGTGGAAAATTATACATTCATTTGATAGTTCAGAAGTATAATTGCAAAATTATTGTCTTTAATCATTTCCAAGTGGCCAAGCGTGTGCAAGGTGCGCCTGAAGAATCACTGTCGCTGCGCTTATTTCTGTCTCCGGCTCCAGTAGAACTTTAACAAGAAATGTTGTTTAACACGTTTCGTGCCACGTGATTTAAAGATCATGTTTAACGTATATCAGGTTGTATACGTGGCACTGAACGTGTTAAAACTCTCCCTATTAGTCTATCTATACTAATATTATAAAGAGGCAGAGTTTGTGACGTTGTGAGTTTATAACGTTGTATAGGGTAATCTCAGGGACTACTGGTCCGGATTGGTTTTTTTTTTCTGTTATATAGCTCATTTATCAAGGATGGTTATGCGCTATATCATGGGTATATCATCACGCTAAGGCCAATAGGATAGAAGCACCGATGAAGAATGTTTCAAAATCGGGGTTATTTTTCCTCTTCAAAGCTTCCGTTACGTGGTAACGTTAGCCCAAAGTAATTATTCCACGCGAACGAATTCGCGGGCAGGGGCTAATTAAAAATAAAGTTTTTTGAGGAACTAATTTAACGAACAACAATTATATAGGATGTAGTTAAGTTAATGTAAAGCTGAAATTTTCTGTATTATGCGACATAAACAACGTTTAGTAGTAAACAAGGTTAAAGAATAGATAGAATATTCGTCGTAGTTTTATCATAAATAACAACATAATAGATTGAGAATAAATCACTGTCATACAAGATTTAAAGGAAGCGAGAAGCGAAATCGCAAATAAAAGACCTTTTGAAAAGAAAGAGAAAATCTTATCTCGATAGACACGCCATTTTGTATCTTGCATTGCTGTATCATAAAGTAGAATTATATCTATACACTAGCTGTTACCCGCGGCTTCGCACACGTTTTTTTTTAAATATATTAAATCAATTTAAAATTGTGATCACACATCTAGTGTAAATTACAATAATACTCTTTCAAAAATATTTGTAATATTCACCCGCACATCATCTACTATAACAGGTAACGTGTACATTATATATGTGAATACGAATAGTGTATCGAATGGGATGGAATTTATCATCAGCCACATATAACTGGAACTTTAAACTGCTACACATCACCCTCAGTGCTCACTTACACTATATAAGATAGTAATGAAAACATTAAGCTAAACATTATCAAACAATATGTGTTAAATCTTTTATTATATAGATATAATATGTCCATAGTGTCAATATGATTAAGTTATTATAGCACCACAGACATATGTATGTATTCATCAAAAAGTATTTATTTCAATATTATATACACACACTTTATTCTTATAATACGTAATATATCACAATTCAAAAATTGGGAACAAAACTAACGTAGAATAAAGTTTTTGGCGGGATTTCAGTCTGTCATGTAGTGGATTTTATATTTTATTCATAATCTTGTGTTATTTGTCTCTATATTGTGTTAAATTGGTGACGTTTTATGTAATATGGTTCGTTTATTGTGAATAAGTGAAATGACTGTAAAATAATACCACGGATCATGAATTCTATGGTATTGAAAATTAAGAAGATAAAAAATTATGAAATATTATATAGAGGATTTGGCGCTTTTGCCTTTACATTAACTTGGACATAGAAGAAAACTACCTATATTAACAACTTCAGAATTGGCAGTATGGGTTAATTCCTTAGACTGTCTTATTGGACGAATATTATTACTACTAAAGTCTTTGAATAGCAGCACAAAATAAACTTTAGGCATGTTTGCGATATAAACGTAACACGTATATTTAAAAATTGTAAACAAAACTAATGTAGAATAAACTTTTTGAATAGGAACACAAACTAAACCATGAAAATATTTTCGATAGAATATTATCGCGTTACCATGGCCACGCATATAATCTGACATTAACACGCACCGGAAGCTTCCAAAATAAGCTGATTTTGAGACATTCTTCATTAGTGCTCCGCTCCTATTGGTTTTAACGGGATGGTATGTAGCCTATAGCCATCCTCGATAAATGAGCTATCTAACACTAAAAGAAATTTTCAAATCGGACCGGTAGTTCTTGAGATTAGCGCGTTCAACCAAACAAACAAATAAAAATGAAGTGTCTGTATGTAACAGCGAAATAAAAATTTTTCACTGATTGGGTATGAATGTATACACGCTACTGATAACAAAAATGCAATTTTTAAAATTCTTGTCGGTCTGTCTGTCTGTTTGTTCCGGGTAATCCCCGAAACGGCTGGACCGATTTTGACGGGAATTTCACTAGTAGATAGCTGAAGTTACTGCGGGTGACATAGGTTACTCCAAATTAGATTAAGTGTTAACCGCGGCTTCGTCCACAATGCTATCTCGAAAACGGTTGGACTAATTTTCACGAAATTTTCACCAACAGATAGTGGACATCATAACAAATGATTCAGTTTATTTTAATTTAAACTAGCTGTTAACCGTGGCTTTCCCACAATGCTATCTCCAAAACAGTTAGATTAATCTTAGCGAAACTTTTATTTGCACATAGCTGGCCTTACAAGAAGTAATTCAAGCAATTTTAATTTATACTAGCTGTTAACCGTGGCTTTGCCCGTAATACTATCTCCAAAGCAGTTAGACCAATCGTCACGAGACTTTCACTGGCAGATAGCTGACCTTATAAAAAGTAATTCAGGCAATTTTAGTTTATACCAGCTATTAACCGTGGCTTTGCCGACAGTACTTTCTTGAAAGGATAGACCGATTTACCGGGGACTTTCACCTTACCTTATAAAAAGTAATTGAGGTTATTCTATTTTAGACTAGCTGTTACCCGCAACTTTGTCTGTATGAAATTTAGCAAGATTTTAACTCATTCTTTATTCTTAATTAGATAAATAATTATTAATTATTTATTTATAATTCGATATTATAATTTTTAGTAACTTTAAAGATAGGAGAGGTCTTCCTAATAAGATTTAAGACGATAAACGTATTACATTATTAGTATTGAATACTTCCATAATACAATTTCTTGCAGAACAGACAAGCGTTTATTTTTTGTATAGACACAAAATCGTAATTATAATGACTATGTAATGTAAATATAAATCTTTAGGATAATATTTTAAGTTATTATTTCATTGATTCCTTACACAGTGTAAGTGAGCACGAAGATAGTTATATGGTGGGTTAAAATACCAAATATGTTGCTGATGTTAAACCTCACTAGGTACATTGTTAGTATTTATATATGTATTGTATACATTACATGCTATTCAGTATAAAGGCGCGCGTGTCGTACTTAGAATTGTTTATAAAGAGCATTTCTATAATTGTATTTAGTCTCACAAGTTTTTAATTCTTTAATGCAATTTAAAAAAAAGCGTGCGGAGCCGCGGGTCCAGCTAGTAATGAATAAAACGGATACCTTTTGTATAATCTTTTATTTCTATGCTTTGCTTGAATATATAGACATAAGTATCAATTATTTCGTATATATAGATTCATATTAACATTATTATATATTTATAGTTTCATTTTAATATATACAAGCCTCCGCCCGCGACTTCGTTCACGTGGAATAGATACTTTGGGCTAACGTTAACATGCAGCGGAAGCTCTCAAGAGGAAAAACTGTCCCGATTTTTAAACAATTTTCATTGGTTCTCAGCTTCTATTGATCTTAGCGTGATGATATATAGCCTATAACCATCCTCGGTAAATGAGCTATATAACATTGAAATAATTTTTCAAATCGGACCAGTAGTTCCCGAGATTACTCCCTACAACGTCACAACATCACAACGTCACAAACTCACAAACTTTACGCTTTATAATATTAGTATAGATAAAGGTAGGTTTTAAGAAACGAAGCCATATACTTCTGATGTATCGAATTCTCACAGCTTAGTATATTTGTAGGAGCTACATCGAAAAGTATTACATATACTTTTACTTTACAAGTATATTATGCTGTGAGGATTTGATACTGTATCAGAAAAATATGGCTTCGTTTCTTAAAACATACCCATGAGTTTTTTTTAATAGAGCCTCGCTGAAGCTATAACTGGTTTCAGCATAAGTGGCTCGGCTCGTCCGGGGTATTACCACCCGACCCAGAGAAAACCGACGTGAAGTAACTGTGCTTGCATTGTTGCGTTTCTTTCGGTCAGTGAAAGCGTCGAAGGCCTACCTCTCCCTTCTCCCTTTCCTCCACCCCCATTCCCTCCCTGCCCTTCCCCAACAACACAGGCTGGCAACGAATTTGCGACTCTAGTGTTGCTTGTGTCTATGGACGGTGGTGATCATTTAACACCAGGATCGTTTGCCTCCTATGACATAAAAAAGGTACAGTTTGCTCTCATTATCTTCATCTATTATTATCATACTATCTCTCATTATTATCTGTACATCTATATATGCCTTAATTATTATTATTATTACAAACAGGTAGTTTGAGAATTTAGTTTTAGGATATCAGAAATCTGTTCTGAAGATTCTTTCACTAATATTCGCATAAAGTTATGTTCTGGGTAATAATTATAGACAATGTTTTAATGTTATTCAGTTCTATAATGTACTAGCTTCTGCCTGTGACTTCGTTCGCGTGGAATAGATACACTAACACTAACACGAAGCAGTTCTCAAAAGGGAAAAACATCCCGATTTTGAAACATTTTTCATCTGTGCTTCGCTCCTATTAGTCTTAGCGTGATGATATATATAGCCTATAACCATCCTTGATAAATTAGATATATAACAATGAAAGAATTATTCAAATCGGACCAGTAGTTCCTGAGATTACCCGCTACAACGCCACAACATCACAACGTCACAAACTCACAAACTTTACCTCTTTATAATATTAGTATAGATTCCTGAGATTACCCGCTACAACGCCACAACATTACAACGTCACAAATTCACAAACTTTACCTCTTTATAATATTAGTATAGATATAGATAATTAACGTAGATGTAGTCTTAAGCGATTGTCTGTGTATAATAAAATTGTAAATTTTCTATATCAAAACGCAAAAGACATCACTTGAAAGCTGTTCAAGTAATTCGAATATATTTCACTTCAAATTAAAACAGAATTGAACTCAAAAAATCTATACTAATATTATAAAGAGGTAAAGTTGTGAGTTTGTTCGTTGTAGAGGGTTATCTTAGGAACTACTGGTCCGATTTGAAAATTTCTTTCAGCGTTATATAGCCCATATGTCGAGGAAGATTATACCCTATATATTATTACACTAGGACAAATAGGAGCGAAGCACCAATGAAGAATGTTTCAAAATCGGTTATTTTTCCTCTTGAGAGCTTCCATTGCGTGTTAGTGTTAGCCCAAAGTAACTATTCCACGCGAAAGAAGTCGCAGGCAGAGGCTAGTACTATATAATTACCGTATATACTGTAACGATACAATTGTTTCGTGTGATACGTAAATTTAACAGATTCCCTTTTTCATATCAACGAATAATAGTAGAGTATATGAAAAATATACACAGATAAGGTGACCTAAATAAGTAATGAAATACCATTCAAAATACAACTTTAGTGTATAAGAGTTTCAGCATATAACACGTTAACATGTACACTATAATCAACAAAGTTCCAGCTACATTCGCGTTTCAGCGCTGTTGGAAATTCTGATGACCCATGAATATTCAGTGCGGTGTCGGATGGTAAGCTTATAATATGCAAAAGTTGTTCCCACGCGTCGCCCACTCGTGGTACCAAGATGTAAAGCTATGAAAGGATCCCTCTTCAGAGACTTGTCGCCTTTCAACACTCCCTGAAGTTTGAATGTGTTTTCGGCAGTTCTCATTTATGGTGTATTGTTGTAGTCACCTTGAACAGAATGTTTCAAGTTAATTGTATTTATCATCTAAAACTTGTAAACCTAATAGATGTAAAAACAAAAAGTAATGTTCAATTTTTTTTTTGTCTTTGTAAGGCCAAAAGTTTGAAGTACACACCATAGTAAATACGATTATACAAAATACCGTTGACTAACGAGAAATGATAAGACAATTGTTTTCACCCTTAGTTTATTAGCTTACTAGCTCACCCGGCCACGCGTTGCTGTGGCTCAGTTTTTTTTTTATATCATATGGTAGGCAAACGAACAGGCGGGTCACTTGTTGTTAAGCGATCAACGCCGTCCATAGACACTAGCAACCCCAGAGAAGTCGCAAGTGCGTTGCCAGCCTGTGTTTGGGGGAATGGAGAGAAAATGGGATTGGTTAGAGAAGAGGGGAAGGGAGAGTAGAGGGCACAGGAGAGTAGGGGGGACGGGAGAGTAGAGGGGAGGGGAGGGGAAATGGGTCTCCGGCGCTCTCACTGACCGAACGATACGCAACAATACAAGCACTGTTACTTCACGTCGATTTTCTGTGAGAGGGTGATAATACCCTGGAAGAGCCGACCCATATATGCTGAAACCAATAATACCTTCAGCCTAGTTCTACTATTTTTCTGTTTAACCTATGACACTCACAAATAACATGGCTTTCTATTGATAAAAGTATTTTCAAAATCCGTTTAGTAAATCCAGATATTACCTTCTAAAACCTTACAAACTCACAAACTTTACCTCTTTATAATATTAGTAAAGATAAATACCCACTGGTGCTTGGGATTGTCTGATCATCATAATGAATATTCCATCGTACTTATTGCTTACCTAACACACTAATTATTTATACGTCACATTTGCACCCTCGTTTTGAAAACAAATCATAGTTACGTAACAGGAGGTGCAATGTATGAGGGAGCTAAAAAACTTGTTCTATCTCAGTCAATAAATCAGCCGCTGGAAATATTTCCAGCCTTGTGCATGGACTGTCTTGTATTTACTGTTTCAAAGACTCCGTTTGTTAGAACTAATACATTTTGGTTCAACTGCGGCGTAGACCCCAGGTAGGACCACATATTAATGTTAAGGCTACAAATAGGCATACATTTATTTAATGGACAATGTTTTAATATAAAAAAAAAATCCGAAACAAAATAAATAAATTCAAGCGCCCTTTTGGCATCTTAATGCTGTAATATATATAGCCTATTTGCATTTGGCACTCGGTATTTGCAAGCGATTCCCACGGAGTGTCCACAGACGTATGACAAACTACGTGGGGTTCTAATCGGTAGAAGTCTCATGTAACATTCCCTTCAGTTGTTTGGCCTTACGCCCTGGTAGGCTTCCACGTGTCAAAAAAGGATTCTTGAAATGTGTTTTTCACTAGCCCTTTCACTCTAAAGTCCAAAATTCCATTAGCATTTCCCAAAATTAGTTTTTTCCTTTTTTTTGTATGTTTGGAAATCTTACATCAACGGCGGGCAGCGGACGTAAAGTATTGCAATGTTGGTCCGTGGGGGCTTGGCGCGTCGGTATCATATTTGTTGTTCGCTTATGCACGATTCTTAACTGTTTATTTTATTAACGTAATGAAATGTGATACCTTTTTTATGAAATTAAAATTTTGAACCGAAAAAAAATATATATTGATGGCTGGTGGATCCATCCTAGGGTGGTCTTGTTAGAGATGCTCGATTCCTCTTATCCGTGTCATACTCCATATCTTCTCTTATCCATCCAGGCCGGTTACAATTGATACAGTTTTTGATGACATATCATATCATGGCAAGTATTAGAATTCCAAGCGTGACCTCCATGTCCTTTAATATGGCGTGGTTACTTCATGCTGCTGTATTTTGTCATATTGAGCGACACATATTAAGACTTTTTTTTTAAATACAATCCCGGACACTTTTGTATGTAGTATACGACCCCTTGGCAGACCTTTTGGCAGAGTCGACATGTAATGTTGGGGGTTGGTGTGAGTCAAATAATAAACGAACGTTTAATGACTGTTCATACATAAGCATCGTGCTCTACGGGTACATGCACACCTAACATATTATACTTATTCTAACACCTCAGGATGTCAGATTATTTCTGACTAAATACTCCAGGATGTTCTTCTCGCATCTTTTTTATCGGGGAAACAGAACTGTTTGCGCATTAGCCCCAAGAATGGCCTGAGGAGTCGAAATGTTCGTCCCTCCTCCCTCTGACGAACTGATGGGAGTCTTTCCGAACACGAATATGCCTCAGCCTCAAGGGCTTGTACAATAATTGTTAGGGACACAAACATAGTAAACCAATCGACCGCTGGTACATGGTCATTTCACTGCAAATTATCTACCGCGCAGCCACAATGTAGGCACACCGAAGTGTTCTATTACCTGTACCTGGACCTCGAGAATCATTAAAAACGAAATTCCAGGGATTCGGTATCTTAACTCTATCCTCCCAATACATTCTTGATAATTTAATGTATGTCCGTAAAAACTTTGAAAAACTGAATTTAGTAAAATACCGGCATAATGTAAATACTAGAAACTGTAATAAACTGGTTGTCCCATGTTTCAGACTTAGTAAAACCAGTAATAGTTTCTTAGGTAACAGTGTTAGGTTTTACAATAAAGTCCCAAAACATGTTACCGATTTGCCGGACGGCAAATTTAAGCGCCATGTCAAGCGGGTGTTAGCGTTAAAGAATATTATAGAATGGATCAGTATGTGAACGATAGTGATGTCTGGAATTTACTCCTCTCTGTGCATCCCCTATAAGCTGTATGATGTATTTAAATGTATGTAAAACAAAACTGTACCCGATCGAGTTTCTTGCCGGTTCTTCACGATGGCTGGGTTGTTTCCGAACCGGTGGTAGTTTATGACGTTCATAAGCGCCTTATTAGGGCCTAAACTGAATAAAGAATTTTTGATTTTGATTTTGTTCAATGAGAATAATTTGTTGTTCATATTTTGTAACGGTTAATGATATATACAATCATCATAGTTCATTCTTTTCTGTTACATTTATTTAAGTACGCTACATTGTCTATGTCATTGTGAGTATGACCTTGCATGCGTATAAATTAACTGTATTCGAACATAAATTTGGGCATTAGACAGGTTATAAATCCCAAGTAAATTATGAATCTAAACAAGTATCACTAGATACCAGATTACGGTAACAAACGCTTCGTACCTCTCCGCTTCTCCAAACAGAGCATGTTTGCGCTCACGCCCGCGTAATCGCAGATCCCGTCACCATGGTCTGGTGATTAATTTCGTTCCCGCACACATGCCGCGGGCACCTCTCGGCATCGTCGCAAGCCTAGGTCTGATACCAAAGAGTGCAGCTCTCGAGCGTGCATTTAGTAGCACATCACACGCCACAGACCACCTTACACCTGTGCACATACCACGGTTATAGGTAAAATAAGTGTAGGCTCCGAGCACATTATATTTTATTCAGCAAATTCATATGCCGTGTATATTTTACTAATATTTTACAAAGCATAGAAATGCTAATTTTTCAGCTAAATATTAAATAAAACTCTAACCTAATTACTTAATCACCATATTTATATTACCTCGCCAACTTTTACGGTCTAGAAAACATTGTCCGCCGGCTAAAAAAGTAGGTCTCTGAGTTATTAAGAATCGTGTTCAGTTTAAAGCGTGTTAAGCGCTCCTTTTAACAATCTTCTATATTAATTTTATAATAATACATTAAAGAGGGTAAAGAATATATAGAAATGATAATTGTTTTTAAATTCTTTATCCCGAATACTTATGAAATACTTAAGAGAAAAAATATTGTACTATAATTAATTTTTTTTTTCTAGCACACTTTGTTTAGTCAATTATATTCTTCGTCCAACTAAGACGTCTTTAGAAATGTCATTTAAAGTTTTCTTATCTTCTCAAACCAAAAATGCCAAGGGCAAGTAATCAAGAATGTTAATTAACATTCTTGGAGCTGTTCCGCAATGAAGCTTAATCTGAGATAATTAGCGCGTTTTGAAAAAAAAAACTTTTGATTATATAGGAATACTATCAATTATGCAGAGTACTTATTAATTATGTATAATTACTAGCTGACCCGTGCAACTTCGTATGCACCAAATTGGTTATCACTGGTTTCAGATGTATTTTTAAACGCGAAAAAAATTAATAAAACTGGTACCCGATCGCAGCCACAACTACTGTTTCCAATTGTGAATCCAAACTTCCACGGACTCACTCAAACATATACCCAGACAGATTATATGAGATTTTTTTTAAATTAGCCTAGAACCCATTCGTAACATCATCTACCAGGTTCAGTTAAGATAAAAACTAACCTACATAAAGCTAAATAAATGTCTGTACAACTTACTTTATCATAACTATCTTCACTTGTATTAAAACCTTTTTATACTTCATTGTTTTGAAGAAAAATATATAAACACCGCGTCGAAGCGTCAAACATCGCGTGTGTCGCAAGTTTTTTTTTTTTCGAATTGTCTACGCTATTGACCCAGCAAGGTCTTAACAGCTTCACCAGACTACTAAGGCGAGCGCTTAAGGCACTCAGCCGATTTTATTTTGGCAACCAGCTCAAGGGTGCACGGCACACCTCGGCTTCGCTGTTGCCTGCAGCATGCAAAATCGCGACCTATCTTAGCCAACCTAGCTAACTATTCATACAGAGTTGTTGAAACGTATATGTGTACCAAGCATACACGCCTCAACAACTCCTCCATATATTTATTATCGGAAAATTGAGAGTTTTTCAGTTCGATAAAGGAAAAAAGTAAACCCTTTCACTTTCATGTGTAAGCGTGTAGGCATGCACGTTTGTGGGGGTGATCGTGTAGTGTTGTAGCAGTGATGTATATTTGTGTGTCACCGTATCGCGCAAGCAACGCACTCAAGGGCTCCCTACCGAGGGATCGAACCTAGGATTGAGTGGGAGGCCAAATCGGGTGTGCGAGAGTGAAATTAACCCCCAGACCACGGCGGCGTGATCTGTGGTTACGTTACAGGCTGGTACTGATTGTTCGCTGACGTGATTAAATCAGGAAGGTCGGTAAAAATGCATCGCGGACGTCTTTTATAACGCTCAGCGTTAGGTACGGTTTCATAGTTTGCGGCGGATACCACTAACGGATTGGGATGATTCGCGGCTTTTTCAAAATAACTAATCGTAACTGATTTTACGTACGCCCATATAGAAGGGATCTCTAGGTCTCTATGGAGATCGACTCACCGAATGTACCACGGAGCACCGGTCACTTTACGTAAAACACGATTTTGGAGAACCTGCGGCTTATGAAAGTTATCTTTGGACATATGCGCAAAAACGGGGCAGCTATATGCCATCACGGGACGGATACACGTCTTATACAAAGTGAGCTTGTGTCTGAGGGGTGTGTCGCAAGTGTCAACTGTCACTTGCTTATAACTATTGTCTAAGAGTTAGAAACTGTTGCGAAAACGAATTTTAAATCTATTTCCAATATATTTTTATAAATAAACTCTGTATCACTCACAACATAGTGCCCCTCACCTTTTGGTAATTTATCTATGTTGATATGATTCTATTGTATATTATTCTACGTTGTTACACTGAATATTTGGCATTAAATTCATAATGTGTATTTGTCACACTTAATATTGGCGAAATTGCCTACATAGGCAGAGGTCATACCGGAAAGAATTAATCAAGCCAGCTTTATACATTATATTCATCCGAACTACGTCCGAGCTACCTGGCTGGCTAGCGGTAAATGTTGCGTTTATTTGTGTATATCGTACCTTTACAGACAAAAATATTGATTTTTAAATAATTTTAGGATGGTTTTTTTTCACTAACTTTGAAACGTTATTAAAATGGAATTATTATTGAAAGACATTTTCAGTACAAATTTTATCTTTCAGACTAATTCAGTTATTTACTGAATTTTTAGACCGATTTATTGCTATAAAAATAATATGTGTATAGAACAACTTAGCTATAGCTATAGTTTAGTGCAGTACTGGCTGTACAATAAAGATAGTGATAATTGGAGCAACGTATTTTATTGACGCATATATTTAAGATGGCGTCAGTCCTAAGTCATACATTTACGTTTATCGTTGTTTTATTCCACGCCCGCGTAAACACCGCCGTGGTCTGGGGGTAAATTTTGCTCACGCAAACCAGATTAGGCCCCCCTCGGCATCACCTCAAGCCTAGGTTCCCTAGGCGTGGAGCCCTTTATTATGTTGTTATTATATTGTTTGAAACAATTTCGCAAATAGTGTAATTATAATATAATATAACATTTAACAATACGTAAAATATAAAAATG
The DNA here is from genome assembly GCA_014332785.1 of Antheraea mylitta. Taxonomy (NCBI): domain Eukaryota; kingdom Metazoa; phylum Arthropoda; class Insecta; order Lepidoptera; family Saturniidae; genus Antheraea; species Antheraea mylitta. The sequence goes on from JACEII010000001.1 coordinate 8,451,684, forward strand.
ATTCCTGTGGGTTACCCTTACAAGGCAGAAATATATCATCGCGGACACTCCAGAGAAACAATTCCGTAGTACATTATTTCTATGTACTCAAAACTGTTGCGACTGTTCGTGGGTTGAGAATAAATGTCTTTTGTAGCAATACGTTCCTCAAGGGAGTAAGACTCTTTGTGAAAGTTAGTTTGAAAAGGTTTTTTCGGGACCTCATGCATTATTCTGCGACCTTTTAGCTCGGTAACTGCTTATTGGTTGCTTTATAGTATCGTATCAGGCCAATGCATTCATGGTAGTATTCAAAATTCGTGGGAACAGTTATTAAGTTATAAATGATTTTTAATAAAATGTAATGATCTTGAATTACCAAAGAAATTATTAATAACAGTAGAAATCTAACTTTTGAGCTAATATTTGAAAGTATGCCAATTTCTAATTAATGTTAGAGTATTTTAAAATCTCATTCTTTTTCGCTTAATGATAGTATTTAAGTTTCTTTAATCATTTTATTACCTATAATTAAGCCAATACGAATCATTATAATTGAAAAATGTAAAGGTCACTGTGGATAACTATCTTTACATATAAGTTTGTTCTGTATGTGTGTATGTCACTGCAATCCTCCTATTTGGCTGGACCAATTTCGATGAAATATTGTGTGCGTGTTCCAATGGATCCGAGAATGGTTTAGATTCACAAATGGACCCGGTAGGTGGCGCTGCGGTTGGCTTTTAGGATTTTATAAAATTATCAAAACAGGATAGCGTTCGCAGGACCGGTAATCTATACTATAATAAAACTGTAACAAGGCGAAATCTGTACATTAAATATTTTAATCACGGTAGACTATGTTATCGATATAGAAGCCAAAAATAATCTTTTTACAATTTTTGTCTGTCTGTCTGTCTGTCTGTCTGTCTTTCTGTCTGTCTGTCTGTCTGTCTGTCTGTCTGTCCCTATGCACACGCATCACTCTGAAAGTACTGAACCAATCTTGACGAAACTTGATATAGTGATACCTAATATAACGAGATTACATCAAATGTACTTTTTGTCCCATAAAATTCAAAGGGTTCTTCAGGATAAAGGATTAAAGTCTAGAATCTAAACCCGTATTACTCTGAAAGTACTGAACCAATTTTAACGAAACTTAACACAGTGATAACTGATATTACAAGGCTACATCCAGGATAGTTTTTGTCCCATAAAACGCAAGGGGTTCTCCAGGATAACGAAAAGTAAAAATTTGTAGTTAAAGTAACTAGACTTTTTTGCGACAAGAGTCGGCAACGTTGGAAGAACAAGAATTTTAGAGTACCTGATTCTTTTATATATGAATATATATTTTTTTGTATCATAAGAGGCAAACGACAGGTGGGTCACGTGATGTTTAGTAACCACCACCGTCTATAGACACTAGCAACACCAGGGGATTTGCAAGTGCGTTTCCAACCTGTGTATGGGGGAGGGTAAGGGAAGGGAAAGAAGGAAAGGGCAAGAGAGGTGGGCCTCCGGCACTCTCACTGACCGAACGAAACACTACAATGCAAGCACTGTTATGTCACGTCGGTTTTCTATGAGAGGGCAGTATTAGCCCGAACGAGCCGACCC
>JACEII010000001.1:8460046-8495693 GCA_014332785.1 Antheraea mylitta
ATTAATCAGAGGCATAAAAATTCTTTTTTTTTGAAAATTTACTTTATTTTTCCATTTTTAGTGTACATAATTTTTTTTTTCTATAACATGTGGGTCACCTGATGGTAAGTGATCACCATCGCCCATGGATACCTGCAACACGAGATAAATCGCAGATGCGTTGCCGGCCCTTAAGAAAGGAGTAGACTTGTTTCTTGAAAGTTGTGTTACTTTGTCAGGGATCCCATAATCAGAACCTAACCAAACTCTCATCAAACTACCCTTGAAGAACACCCTTTACAATAAAAAATGAATCATCGAAATTGGTTGGCATGATATTGAGTCATTCGTCTATTTGTCGTATACACACCAAATGCAAATTTAACACTTATACGGTTTTGCACTGGATGCTGTTGACAGAACTGGACCAAAAAATGGGACCACAAGGGAAGCACTAGCTTTCAAATAAAAAAAGAATCTTCAAAATCGGTTCAGCCAGTCCAAAGTTATGAGGTAACAAACATAAAAAAAAAAAAAAACATACAGTCGAATTGATAACCTCCTCCTTTTTTTGAAGTCGGTTAAAAAGAATTATTATTGTCATTTAGATCGTGATTGTAAAAAATGTGAAAAAAAGTGCAATACATATTTATACATCTTGTTGAAACGTATTTTTATTGAATTTTACCATTTCACCTTGCGAAATAAAACATTCAGTCTATTGATTTAGCTATTTTTTTGAAACTAGTGATAGCTCTATAGTCGAAAATCGACCATAAGTCTTTATTTTTTTAAGTTCCAATGTTATCGAGGTTTGTTTTCTTAATATTATAAAATTATTGACGTTAAGAACGTTAAGTATGAGAAATAGAGGCTTATAAATAAAGGTTTGGACTTATAATTTTATCATTATTACTTTAACCCCTTTTTTAGATTGGGAAATCCATAGGCAGCTGAAGATGGGTTATATCCGACTTGCACGGACTAAAACCCCATGGTGTCTTCACTCACCTATATGCCGGGGAGCAGGAGCTGCCGACTGGCAATGCGTCTTCTCGGTTACTTTAACCCCTACATACATCTCTTTTGTCGATGTTAAGTTAGCTCTGTCAAATTTTGTCGTTACTACTTAGTTGCTACAAGCGTAAAAATATGTAACCAGGGGTCCTAACCAAGTTGCTTATCGACAAGCCTTACGCGATTCACGTGATATAGCGTTTCAGATATGTCAACTCCATACATTTTTCCGTTTTCTATTTACGTTAGTGATTGTCGATAAGCAACTTCGTTAGGCCCCCTGAATAATACTTTGACAAATACTCTGTATTTCAGTAAATCTTTATACAACCGTTTGATAAAAGTTTAAGCACAAAAGAAAAACTTGATTTTTATTTTATGTATAGACTAGCCTCTGCCCGCGACTTTGTTTGCGTGGATATAGTTAATTTGGGTTAACTAACATGCAGCGAAAGCTCTCATGAGGACAAAACACCCGATTTTTAAACATTCTTTATTGTTGCTCCGCTCCTATTGATCTTAGCGTGATGATATATAGTCTTTAACCATCCTCGATAAATGAGCTATATAACAATGAAAGAATTTTTCAAATCGGACCAGTAGTTCCTAAGATTACCCCCTACAACGTCACAACATCACAAACTTTACCTCTTTATAATATTAGTATAGATTTAAGTTATCAAAGTTAATAAATATGTCGGTAAAGTTTTATATTTTTCAATAATAACAATACCGACTAAGTAACTTTTACCGCTTCAACTGCTGAAATCTGTAATTTTATGCCCATAATGAGATTATTATTTCATTTAACCTTGCGTATTAAAATCCGAAGTTTAAACGCTACTAGACGTCATGTCATATTCGTTTGCGGAGTTAATTAAATTTATCTGTAATTTTAATTAGAAAAAGTAGATCTCTCCCAAAATGGCGTGATGAAACGAAATAACGAACTGAATTTTCACGACCAGTTTTCGCTGTATTCTTTTTTAGAATAGTGCGTATTATGTGTAATTTTGTACGTAGTTGAGAAAATATTGGCAGGGCGGTAAAGCAAGGCAACTGTCTTGAAATGGATAGCGACAACTTTAAACCAAGGGTACTCCCTTGATAATATGACGTTTAAAGCGTGTCATGTTCTAAGATCAACCGACACGCAGTAATATATACCAGGTGACTGTTTAGACAGCAGAAATATTTTTGAAAGACACTCTGCACTCGATTCTCGTTTTATATTAATTAAAAAAGAGGTGCTTAATATTTGACATAATTATGTAGAAACATACAAAAATTATACACAATCCTGTACTCGTCTATATTAAAGCACAGTCTCAATGACCGTCGAATGATTTCACTTTAATTTGAAACGGAACGTAGGAACGTCAGGAACAAAACAAAAGTGTAATTTTTTTTCGAAATTACTACGCTATTGACCCAGCAAGGTCTTAACAGCTTCACCGGACTACCAAACAAAAGTGCTTAGTGCCCGTTTTACTATCGTAAGTCATTAATTGCGAGTCGCGTATTGTACCTTTTGGCACCGGTCATTGCACTTATGTTTATTATTTTATTTATGCGTTTTGTAGCTATACTTTTGAAAGTCTTAGAACAAACTTTAACTTAGTTTTTCTTTGTTGTTTATTAGTATTTGTTTTAATATAATTATGTTCAATGTTAAATGTGACTATGTATCCTAGAATACTGCGAGTATCTAAACTTTCACCTGGTATACAAAGACCAAGGGTAACGGATCTGTAGCCTTGGGTGTCCGCTATTCAAGAAGTTGACATCTTTGACTTGGGTATCGTTCAAATTGTTACTTCATAGAGTAAAAAGTTTAAGAAAAAAAAATTTTTTTTGGAACTTAACGCTTACGCTATTGACTTAGCAAGGTCTTAACAGCTTCACCAGACTACTTAAGTAAAAAATCCGATACCCTTGAACTATGCCTAAATGACGATACCTTTGCCAATTCATTTAACATGGGTTGCTTTTCGCTATTTAGAAATTAATTTTTATCTTGCTTTATTGAATAACTCACCAAATATTAATAATTCTATTTAATTCAAAATTATAATCCCTTGGGATGGATAAATCTTGATATATATCATCAAAATTTGTTACATATTGGTAAACTCACAATTTATTAATACCGTTTTTTTTTCGATTTTGGTTTTCAAATCTATTGGCGCTGTGAACAATAATTATATTTATTTAGTTTAGTAATGAATCAAATATATACACAGCACATATAACAATACACATACACAGGCCGCTATTCTACGTGTCTCAAGTCTGGAACAAGCGCAACACGTCACGAGGATGTCTCTGACGCTTCAGTAGTATACCCAGGTCATCGGTGACGCGAACACATAAGATTTTCTTCTACAAAAAGCTGTACGCCGCAGCTAAAGAAATGTTCACTTCAAAATCTTTATTTCAGCGGTGGTAAAACAGTAATAATCATTAATTTTGTTTGTATCAGTCTGGCGGGCATGTCACGCAGTGTCACCGTGGCCGTTGCGTACATAATGTCTGTGACTCCGTTAACGTGGCGAGAGGCGTTGAAAGTCGTGAGAGCGGGCCGCGCCGTCGCCAACCCGAACCTTGGATTTCAGCGGCAACTGCAAGACTTCGAAACTTACAAACTCATTGAGGTAACAATATTTTTTTAGATATTCTTTTTTTTGGAACGAAATTCCTTTACGTGGATATGACTGATAGAAATCGTCACCTAAGAAAACGCGTTATTGTCTCTCCATGAAATTTTCTGTCTGTGTTTTCCTATTGTATAATAATGAGTTTATGTGTGTATATTATGAATACTTCTTTTTATAACGTATTTTTATGTACTGTGTTCATCACTACTTTATTATATACTATCTGACCCGTGCAACTTCGTCTGTACCAAATTGGTTATACAGGTTTCAATTGTATATTTAAACGTGAATAAAATTAATAAAACCGGTACCCGATGGCAGACACAACTACCGCTTCCAATTGTGAATCCAAACTATCCACGGACTCACTCAAACATATACCCAGTTTATATGTTTTTTTTTTTAAATTAGCCTAGAACCCGTTCGTAGTATCATCTACCAGGTTCAATTAAGATACAAACTGACCTACATAAAACTAAATAAATGTCTCTACAACTTACTTTACCATAACTATCTTCACTTGTATTAAAACTTTCTTATACTTCATTGTATTCAATAAAAATATATTAACACCGCGTCGAAGCGTTAACTGTCACTTGCTTGTAACTATTGTCTAAGAGTTCGAAACTATTGCGAAAACAAATTTTAAATATATTTCCAATATATTCTTATAAATAATCTCTATTCCACTCACAACATAATGCCTATCACCTTTTGGTAATTTATCTATGTTTATGTTTCTATTGTAGCTTATTCTACGTTGTAACACTGCATATTTGGCATTAAATTTATAACGTGTATTTGTCACATTCGATATTGGCGATATTGCCTACATAGGCAGAAGTCATACCGGAAAGAATCCATCAAGCCAGCTTTATACATTATATTCATCCGAACTACATCCCAGCTACCTGGCTGCCGGTAAACGTTGCGTTTATTGTGCATATCGTACCTTTACAGACAAAAATATTGATTTTTAAATAATTTTAGAATTTAACTAACTTTGAAACGTTATTAAAATGGAATTATTATTGACAATAATGTGCTTGATGCTATTTTTTGGAAGTAAAAATAAAAGTAATTTTAAAACATGTTGGAATGGCAGTAATTTTATTATTACTATATTTAGATATAAATAAGTAGAAATTTTATTTTTCAGACTAATTCAGTTATTTACTCAATATTTGGACCGATTTATTGCTATAAAAATAACAACTTAGCTATAGCTATAGTTTAGTTCAGTACTGGCTGCACGATAAAGATAGCGATAATTGTGGCAGCGTATGTTATCAACGCATACATTTAAGACGGTATCAGTCCCAAGTAATACGTTTATGTTTATCGTTGTTTATTGTATATGGTGAAATCTTAATATCAATAATGTTTAATAAAATGAAATTTGTTCTTTGCTATGGAAAAAAAATAATTGGTTTTAAATTAATTATTTTTATTTATAAAATATTTTAGCGGGCATATGATTGTTTATAAAAAAATGTATCTGACTGTGATAAATTCATGTTTTTAAATGCGTTTAAAAGTTACTGAAAAAAAACCTAAACTTACTCATAAATCAAAATTAATTAAATCAAAATGCACATTAAAAATACAACGTTAACTGGCTAGCAGGTGTCCTAAATTCTGTCTATGGATATATTGATAATTTGTGTAGGTGGTAGAGCCATGCTGAAGCTATTACTGGTTTCAGCATGAATGGGTCAGCTCATTCGGGGTAATACCATCTTCTCACAGAAAAACGGCGTGAAATACTGCTTGTATTGTAGTGTTTCGTTTGGTCAGTGAGAGCGCCGAAGGCTTACCTCTCTTCCCCTTTCCCCCTCTCCCTTTCCTTACCCTCCGCCTCCCCCATATACAGGTTGGCAACGCACTTGAGACACCCCTGGAGTTGCTAGTGTCTACAGACGGTGGTGGTCACTTAACATCACGTGACCCGCCTTTTTGTTTGCTACCTATGATACAAAAATATATATATTGATATATTAAAGAACCAGCTATTCTAATATTCTTGTTCTTCCAACGTTGCCGGCTCTTGTGCTAATGTGTCGCAAAAAAGTCTAGTTACGTTAACTAAAAAATGTTGTCTTTCGTTATCCTGGAGAAACCCTTGCGTTTTATGGGACAAAAGTATCCTGGATGTAGCCTTGTAATATCAGTTATCACTGTGTTAAGTTTCGTTAAAATTGGTTCAGTACTTTCAGAGTAATACGGGTTTAGATTCTGGGCTTTAATCCTTCATCCTGGAGAACCCTTTGCGTTTTATGGGACAAAAAGTATATTTGATGTAATCTCGTAATATTAGTTATCACTATGTGAAGTTTCGTCAAGATTGGTTCAGTACTTTCAGAGTGATGCGTGTTCATAGGGACAGACAGACAGACAAAAATTGTAAAAAGAACATTTTTGACTTCTATATCGATAACAGTCTACCCTGATTAAATTTTTTAATAATTAAAAATTATTTAATGTACAGATTTTGACTTGTTACAGTTTTATTGTAGTATAGATTTAGTTTTTTTTTATAAACTAACTGATTCATGCGATTTCGTCTGCTTTTTTTATTATCTTAAAATGCATTTATGTACAGAGGGAAAAATATACAGGACATTGAAAGAAAATATATACTTTATTTACAACATTTCTTACTAAACAATGTTATCCATTTACTCCCCCACTCTTGGACATGTCTTCCAAACAGCTTGCCCCACTTCTTTGCACTTAATTGGCAAGTCGCGTTCTGGGATTAATCCATTAATCAAGCGAGATGCTTAACGGCGCTCAAATGGCGATAAACCAGTCATATTGGCACGCTTATGCTAATCGCATTCTTGGATCAGCCGCCAAACACACCGCATCTGTGCCTACTTGATTTTAAAATTAAAATAAACATTTATTTAATAACATAAATATACAGTCATTATTTTATGGAACAAATTTGTAATGCTTTATCTTTTCATTATGCCATAGCTGATTCCTATCATAATCTGTTCTTTTAGGCATATAACTTATACAAAACAATTTCGACGTTCCACAACTGCCAGGCGTCCTGTGACGGTTAAATTTTTAATGTGAAACATCTATAGGCGCTGATATAAACCTGATTGTTGGCTTAGCGACACAGTGGCAACGGCAAAGAGACGAATTAACTCTCATTATACATTTAAAACTAACCCCCTACCTCGGCTTCGGACGAGTATACTAATAAAGAAAATCAGACCAAGTCTACCCTTAACAGTACGATCTCAGGTTTCAGTTACTTTTTTACAGGACGATCTTTTCACGCAACTGTTTGGTTTTTGTGTACGATCTGCCAACAGTTTTTTTCGTACATACTATGTCCTGATAAATTTGAAACAGACAAGAAATAAAGCAAATGCGTTCAGCTGTTCTGAAATGAACGCATCATCTTTATCATCATATATAGGTATATTTGGTAATTGATATTCATTTATATAAAGCTAGCTATTTTTTTATTTTTTTCAATTTTGAATAACAAATATCACATAATGAAGCATTAAAAACAGAAGAGATTCATTACTTCATATTATATTATAAGCATATAATTCAACTTTAAGTCGCTAATAATGTAACTTTCTACGGTTTGACCACTAAAATGCTGTTCCAAAATATTGTTATTCCATACAAATGACCGGATTGCCTGCCGCGCCTGTAGTCTGGACGTTGGTTGTTGATTGTGTCAAGGACATAACCTCACTATTTCTGTTGTTTGAATGCTGTCCACACTGTGTACAAACCTATGCTAATGATACCTTTTATAACATTAAACAAAAACATAAAATACATACATAAAAGATATACATAAAATATACCAATATGTTTCCACACAACGCCGCATTCGAAAACTGCAAACTAAGCTTTCCGTTAGAAAACATCGAGATTTAATCCATAACACATCGACCTCATATATCATAGTAACAAGTCATTTTTAGTACTCGTCTAGTTAGTATCCTCAATTTGAAAATCTTTCCTCATACATAAACTGACCATTTACCCCAAAACGAGATGTCCTTACATTATCCTTATATTTTTATTATAAGAAATTTTGAAAATTTAATAAGTAATCACTAGTTTTATTAAATCACTACTTCTGTGACAGTAATTATTAAATTATATGTATCATATTTTTTAGTAATATTTATATTTTTCGTAGGAATAAAATTTGCTTCAATAAAGATGATGATTTTAAGTAAGAATATTTTTTTATGCTACGTTTTGTTTATAACCTTTGTTGTCAATATTGCCTTCAGAACTGAAACCTGTAAGTGATTTATTTCAAACATCCACAATTTGTTTATTAAAGAAATGATTCTTTCTACTGGAACGCTCCAATACTTAATAATATTAGCGCGGTATCAGAAGACAGGACTATTTTGTGTCCCAGATCATTTGGGGACAACGGGACAGGCGGTTTAATAAAGGGACAGTCCTGCTCAAAACGGGAAGTATGGTCACTTTAGTCATACATAATGGTGTATCTTTGTGACTACACTTTACTTGGCGCAGTCCGGTTAAGCTGTAAAGACTTTACTATGTCAGTAGCGTAGTCAGTACGAGAAAAAAAACTTATATGGCGTGCCAGGTCTTCGGTCGATCTGAGTGAATTACTAACGTTAACCTTAAAATATGTTCCAAAGTAATTATTCGTGATTAATTGACTAGTAAAAACCATAAGTTTATTGAAAACCCAATAATAATTATTGTGAGTAATTCCTACAGTATGTTTAATAACATTCGGAAGATAATTATCTCCATATTATTATAATATTCTGTGTTAAAATTCAATTCAAACGGGAATTAGCATTCACAGTGATTCATATCACTGTTACTGTATGAATAATCGGATTAGTGGGTTAGTAATTGCCATATTGCGTGTTAATATTTGCATGTTTTTACTACGTAGGTATGAAAGATATGGGCGAACATGATTTTATACTAAAATCACACGTGTTCAATGTAAAAGTACACTCTGGCTAAAAAATAGAATAGGAATATTGATTAATTTTAACCAAAAAAAACATAGAGACAAGCAAAATGAATTATTTTTACGTTAGAAGTTTAGAACCCTGATATTTTTGTACCCCGTCGTAAATCTTCTTAGCCTATATACGTGAACGCATAATTTTCACATGCGGTAATAAATACGCTTTTGCTTGACTAAAAATATTGTACAGTGTAAAACGTACAGCGAACTATATATATTAACAACATAAATAATATATTGATATTTTACATTCACAACCTGATGAAATTCGAAGACAATGTTCCAAACGCTAATATTCTAATTATATATTTTACGACCTTTATGGCGATAGAAAATTATTTAATTAATTATTATTCGGTAGAAAATTATATCCGTCTCGCACCGGTCAGTAAACTACTGTGTGTGTTAGATTCGTTTGGCCTATTTATTTTAATCGATTTCAAAAATGGTATGCTCTATATTTTCCCAGTATGGTAGAGTGTTAGCATTCGCACAATTCTCGCAGAAAATACGTGTCCGCATATTACATTTCTTTCTCTTAACAATTCTATATATTTTTGGGAATATTTTTATATTACCATTTTAATAATAAGCTTAAAAATTAGAATTATTGTTGATGAGCATAGCATCATGCAACAACTACATATAGATTTCTATTATTTTTTTTAGTTATACTTCCTAGACATGTTACACTTCTTATAACACAAAGCCATTAAAGTTTTAAGGAAATGAGTTTTATGACTGCAACGTGTTTGTCTTTTTTTTCTCGAATTGACTATACTATTGACCTAGCACAAGCTCTTAACAGCTTCACCGGACTACTATGTGCTTTACGATGTGTGTTTTCTTAACATAGCGTCCCGTTGAGAAGTGAGATAAGCAGATGCGCACGATAACGCAGACGAAGTCGTGGATATCAATTAGTTTATAGCATTTACATCCTGCTCCAGACTTAGCATGTTACCATCTCCGGTCACTTAATAACTTACCATGAAATGTGACTAGGCGGATGTTGACTTCTAATCTGTAATAGGAAACTAAAGTTACGTTTATTGAATTAGGAGAGAAAACGATTAAAAGAACGGTATCCTTCTCTGGCGCTGGCCGACAGAGACTTATCAGAATGCCGCGTCATGCTGGACTCTTATCAAACGATGCTGAATAAGCGTATCATCTGTGAAGGAAAGTGTGCGATGGGCCGACAATGTCCTACGGGTAAGTCATACGATATTATATAATATAAATATTATATAATTGAATTGATACTTAATTAATGCTTAGAAAAACTTTACAAATTATACGACACAAAGATTCTACTTCTAGTTCAAAATTAATATACCAGGTGCAAGTTTAAACGCTCGCAGTATTTTAGGATATGACACTTCATGGTCATATTTAATATATAAAATAATAATATCAATACTAGTACTAATAACCAACAAGAAAACCTAAATTAAGGTATGTTCTAAAACTTTCAAAAATATAAACATAATGTAGGTGCAATGACCGGTGTCAAAAGCTAATATGGGCGACCCTGAGTTAAATGTTTTGTTCCTGACGTTCCCACGTTCGATTTTAAGTGAAAGTGAAATCAGCCGACAGTCATTGACACTGTGCTTTAAGATAGACACGTAGGAGATTGTGCATATTTTTTGTATTTTTCTACATAATTAGGACAAATATTAAGCACCTATTTCTAAATATATCGAGTGCAGAGTATCCTGCATAAATATTGCTACTGCTTAAACATTCAGCCTGTATAATTTAAAATCTAATTTCTTATATTGAACCAAACCGTTTTTATAGATTTATTTTAATTTTAATTACAAAGAATATATAGCCACAAGATTTGTCAGTGATGGAAAAGTTGATGATTTCTGATATTATTACTACTTAAGCCTGAGTAAAAACTGCCTTAGTCTTTTGATGCATATAAGAATCAATTATCGTGTAGAATGCGTATTATCTTGCTGACTGTACAGTTTTCAAAATCTCTAAGTACAGGTCAAAAGTTATAGACAATCTCCTAATGGTATTTTGTTGTGGAGGATAGCAGCTGAGGTGGACATCATATTCCTAACACAAAAAATGGCAGTTCGAGCAATTTATAATGTGGGGCCTCACGAATTATTAAAGGTTAATAAGTTTCAGAAATTCAGTATCTTAACAATGCCCTCCCAATATATTTTTGATAATTTTATGTATGTCCGCAAAAACTTAGATATGTTGGATCAAGTAAAAGACCAACATAATTTTAATACTAGAAACTGCAACAAATTTGTCATTCCGTGCTTACGACTCACTAAGTCCAAAAACAGTTTTTTAGGTAATAATGTTAGGTTTATAACAAAATCCCTAAACATGTTACCGATTTGATGGATAGTAAAATCAAGAACCATGTCAAGCGGGTTTTATTAGCTAAAGGTTATTTATAGGGTGGACCAATGCGTGAACGATTATGACGTCTGGAAATGACGCTCCTCTCTGTGCATCCACCAAACACGATGTAACTGTTTATGCTTTGAAAAAATATGTAACATGCAGAGATAAATCAAATCGAGTTCCTTGCGGGTTCTTCTGGATGACTGGGTTGTTTTCCGAACCGGTGGTAGCATTGACTTCCATAAGCACTTTCCCAGGGCTTAAATGAAACACAGGATATTTTTTTTTTTTTTTTTTTGATAGAACAGTTTTCCTTTAACTAAAACGATGAAGGTATTTTCCCTTATTGCTCCGTTCAAAAAATTCACCTGTATATTGATTGGTTTGCTGAAATTGACACCAACGCTCTAACGATTTTCATTCGAAAATGAATTTCTAAACGTTAATGAAAAATACAGGGTGGAACTCATAACACTCATAGATTATAAGTTAAATAATACAATATATAGATTATAAGTTAAAGTAATAATAATGTTATTCTTATAATTTTCAACTATTTAACTATGCTTATACGTATAATTTTTATACAGGTAGGTGATGTTTTCCCGCCAGGTATGTGCAGAACAGGATCAAAGAGGCAACCTCGTTCGAGGAAGCCGTCCACGGCTGCCAGCGTCGGGAACGCAGTCTCTGGTGGAATGAAGCGATCCCCATCAACGCTGTCCACTGCTTCCACTGCTTCAGGGTACCGGCCGAGATCCTCACCTGCCGGCCTATACAGTTACACTGGTGGTAATATCATCTAAAATATTCAAAACATCGTTCTAATTCTACATATTTACACTGTCTCCGCCGTTACTTATTATCTTACTGGTTTTTGTCTCGAGTGTTGTTTGTGTCGATTTTTTAAAATTTATCGGGATCAAATCTCTTCTATATGTCTCCTATCACTTCACTTTACTTTAAATGATGTACGTTATGACGATGCATGTGATAAATGTCATGTTTAAAGTATAAATCAGAGCTAATTTTAGTACGATCAACATGTTGAGAAAAGCTTGTAAGACACTCGGTGTTCTTAATTAAAGTTTACATGAACTTTTATTTGAATGATATATGTAGTTCTTAAGTGAAATGATATGTCTATACAGTAAATATTTTAAGGTGGGACACAAAACTTATAATAGTACTTTTATAACCAACAGAAGAAGTTCCTGAAATTTTCTAAAAAAATGTTATCCGAATTTATAGTACAAATTTTACTCTCACCATTTACTATGGCTCCATTTGCATGAATTAATTTTTATTTCCACTCCCATTTTATAATTCCGTAGCGCCCTCTCGGCCACCTCGTTCGGCTTCGGGTATAAGCGTGACGCGCGTGACGGACCCCGGCGGCGGGGGGTCCGCGATGGCCGTGGGGGGCACGGAGTACTCGAGGCGGAGGGCCGCGTCCGCGCCCGCCACTCCAGCCCTGTCGCCCGCGCCCTCCCCCCCGGGGTCACCTCACCGCGCCCTCGATAGGTAATCATCCGTTGAGAGTATTTACGTCGTCCCGTCGTCGTCATCGTAAAGCGCCTGCAGTTAACATCGCAGAGGTTTATTAGTTTGATCCTAAGGCTGATTATATCTATAGTTGGGCTTTTATCATCTAATTAGGCTTTTATCATCTAATTAATAGGTCGAGTGAATACAATATTTAGAATTCCAAAGTTCGTAGACATATTAGATTAGTTTCTTATGTTGTTTTCATGAATTACTTTTTGTATCGAATTTATACGTAGTCGATATTATCGTATTACATATAGAATTTATATAGTATATAAACGTTCAAAAATCACGTATTGTTCCTGGAATAAATATATAAATACTAGCGGACCCGGCGGACGCTGTCCCGCACTGATATAAAAAAAAACCTTGATAAATTATGTACCTGAACCTTTTTCATAAATCATTTTATCTACTGGTGAAAATCGCATAAAAATCAATACAATCGTTTTTGAGTTTATCTCGAATAGACAGACAGACGTTGCAGAGGACTTTGTTCTATATATATTTTAGTACCTGGGCGACCGAGCCTAGCTCGGTTCTTTAAAAAACATTTTTAAATTAAAATAAACTGTTAGGTTTGCCTTGTAAAATTAACATCTTCTCACAAAAAAAAAAAAATTAAAAAATATATCTCTTCTGCTGTCACTCGGATTCGAACTGGGGTTACACGGATTTTCGAAGCAACCAATTTCCATCTGAGCTATTTTTGTTTTGTCAGCGGTGGCGATATTTACCTTTATATTCTAGCTATATTTTTTCATTGCCTAAAAACTCAGGCAAAAAAGTTTTCTATGAATAAAATCTATCTAGATCGATTTATTGTCCCCGAAACTACCTACATACTAAGTTTCACGGAAATAGAAGACGCCGTTTCCGAGATCCTGAATATATAAAAATATACAAGAATTGCTCGTTTAAAGGTATATGTAGTGATTTTATTGTAAATGTATTCTCATTATTTTATTTATTATACAACCAGAGTCAAACACGTACATTTACTTTTAAAATCTATATTACAAAATAGATTTGAATACCTGTTATAAGGCATTGCTACAAAAGTTCAGATACATATATACCCCAAACATCCCATATCGGCTGAGTGCCTTCAGCCCTCGCCTCAATAGTTCGGTGAAGCTGTAAATACCTTTCCA
This sequence comes from Antheraea mylitta, assembly GCA_014332785.1. NCBI lineage: Eukaryota > Metazoa > Arthropoda > Insecta > Lepidoptera > Saturniidae > Antheraea > Antheraea mylitta. The sequence goes on from JACEII010000001.1 coordinate 8,473,801, forward strand.
GGTCAACAGCGTTTTCATTTCGAGAAGAAAAAAACCAGATACATATTTACTGGGTGCAATTTTTAAAGACACTTCGTGTAAATAATGTTTTTAAAATATGAATTTGATAACTTTATTGAAACTTTTTTGTATTCGTTTATGAGATGCCGAGTAACCGATTAGTCAAAATTTTAAAACCCTCTATTTCGTTCGTTAGCCAGACTTTATATTGTTTTGTTTTGTATTATATATAGAACTAGTGGGCCCGAGAGGCGTTGTCCTGTCCTGAAAAAATAACAGATCAGATCACAGAATCACCTAACGGTTCCAGTCAATAATCTAAACCAGCGGTCGTTACACTTTACTGCCCAATAGCCACACATGACAGTGCGAGTGCCAGTGCCGGGCGGCAGAGTATGTGAACGCTCCAATATCGACATTATATGTATACTCGTTTTTAGCTCATCGATTATTTACTTTGAACTAGCTGTGCCCGCGAAGTCGTTCGTTTGGGAGTTGATATCGAAACAAGTAATCATAGATAATGTTCATTAGAACGTTTATTGAAAAAAAATAGTTTATAAACATAGGTAATTAGGTAAGAAAATATTTAGGAAGTTAACGCCGTAATAAAAATACCTGTTTTATAATTAGGAATTGTGGTGTTGAACTTTTTTAATTATTTCTTGTATATCGGCATCCTTTGGACTACATGCAATCCTCATTGTGTCTTCTAAATGGGTGGAAAGGCGATTCCGGTATTGATTTTTTAAGAAGGTCATTTTAGAAAATGAAGCTTCACAAAGATATGTTGAAGAGAATATGGTTAAAACAAATTGTGCGCAGTCTTGTAAAGATTTGTACTTGCTAGGGGCATTTCTCCAAAATTCTATGTACTCCTGCTTTTCACGGTGCTCACTGAAACTGGCTTTTAGCTGTGTGTCGTGTTTTAATTCAATGATTTCATTCATTATCTGTGTTTTAGAAAACCCAAACCGGCAAAATAATTTCATATCTTCGTTATCAACATGCCAAGGGTTTTCCACGAGTATAAAGCAGTTCTTAATTTTTCGCACATCGTCAAATCTATTTTGCATTTCTCTCAAATATTCTTTCAAATAAGAAATTAAATCTTTATGGATACTGTCGGGAATAGAAACTTCGCATTGCAGAGCAGAAACAGTTGGAAAATTTGAAAAATCTCCTGCTTCGAGTTCATTTATGTATAATTGCAATTTGTCCTGAAATGCAAACACTTTATTTGTCATTTGCGCAATTATTTTGTTAGGTCCTTGCATCTCTAAATTCAGACTATTGAATTTCATAGTCATGTCGGTTAAAAAAGCCGCAAGTGTCCACCAGTCATTTTGTTGTAGTTGGGGGAATTCTTTGCCACTTTGTTGCAAAAAAAGTATAATTTCGTGTTTTAAATGAAAGAATCGTTCCAATACTTTTCCTTTGCTTAACCATCTGACGGCTGTATGTAAAATGACATCGCCATAATTAGCATGTAATTCTTCAAGTAGGTCTTTAAATTTTCGATGATAAAGTTCGCGCGCGCGAATAAAATTTATAATGTTTACAATCGTATTCATCACGTCTTTTAACAGGTTATTAGAAATTTTGCTTGCCAAAGTTTCTTGATGCAGCAAGCAATGAATGGGCAACAAATTAGGTAAATTCCATTCTTTCTTCATTAAAGCAATCAAACCATTATTTGCACCCACCATTGACGGACAACCATCAGTACATACTGATATCAATCTATTTACAGGTATTCCGTGTTTTTCCATAAATTCTTTTAGAACTTCCATAAAATCACAACCTCTCGTACGATCCTTCATAGTAATTACAGCTAAGAAGTCTTCTTCTATGATTCCGTCCACTATGCAGTACCGAACAAATAATGAGCACTGAGCCATAGAAGTTATATCCGTACTAGAATCGCAAGCAAGACTGAAGTATTTGCAGTTTTTCAATTTGTTAATCACTGCCTCAAACAAATTTTTCGAAATATCTTCAACACGGCGGCGACAGGTAGATTCAGAAAGTGTAAGCTTTATTACTTCTGTCATTATTTGTTTACTATTTGAAAAATTTTCAAATAACGTTTGAGAAACAGTTATCATACACTCTTTCATCAATTCGGCATCAGTAAAGGGCTTCATGCGTTTTGCTAGGATGTTACATATACTTGGTACGATGCTTTTGTAATAGCCTCATTTTGCCCGACTGCTGTCGTCATTATATTTTGTTGATGATGAATTGACGATTTCAAATGACATAATTTATTCTATCTTTGCATCGATTCTAACGGGTAGGCTTTGGTAAATGAACTATGCTTACTTGTGTGGTGGCGAAATAAATTGTATTGCTTAATTCCGACGACAGTTTCCCGGCATATTAAACAAATAGCAGTACCCTCCTTATATCCACTTATAAAACAAAATTCTTCCTCCCATTTTTCTTGAAAACTTCTATTTTCATCAGTTATCTTCTTTTTAGTAGCACATTTAGATGATACTCCCGCCATAATACATAAAATACCGCCCGCGCAATCTATGAAGCAAGAAACGTTTATTCTTGTGCGTAAAAACAAATGAAATGACTCGCGTCGCGGCTCGTCACGGGCGCGGTGCGGGGAGCGCGGGAACAAGTCACGACACGATCACGCGCGAGTAGCGTTAAGAAGCTACCTCGGTCCCACTAGCACCGTTAGAATTTTCTCTTTATTTATTGAAACATGTTTATTTTTCAATTGGCGGCGTTAGTGGGACCGAGGTAGCCCCTTAAGTCGGTTCTTGATTTCTGTCTAGGGCATCTGGGTAAAGTTGTCTTGAAATAATTTACTTTGTCGCGGGCCGCACGAAAAACAACCGAGGGCCGCATGCGGCCCGCGGGCCGCAGTTTGACGACCACGGATCTAAACCATCCAAGGACTCACTCAAACACACAAAAATCCATTAAAATCTTTCCAGCCGTTTAAGAAGACTTTAAATATTAATATCAAATATTAGTAAAATACATCGACATTTTTTTACCTGTCCGCTTCACGTGAAATGCCCCAAATGTAGTTTGCAGCTCCTTTTAAATTGTACTCACTACTTATGACTTATTCTTAAAAATTCCTTTAAATTAATGTCCGGCACAATTCTTTTTCAAAAAATGATTATTTCACATACGACTTTATTCTCAGAAGGGTTCTATTTGCACACTCTCAATAGAGAGTTTTTGGTGTATAGGCTGGCGGAGGGTTGGTACAGTAACATAAAAGCATAAATTTGTCTTATAAACCAACTAGCCTCTGCCCGCGACTTCATTCGCGTAGAATAATAACTTTGGGATAACCCTAACACGCAGTGGGAACTCTCAAAAGGAAAAAACTCCGAATTTTAAACGTTCTTCATTGGTACTCGGCTCCTATTGGTCTTAGCGTGATGATATAACCTATAACCATCCCCGATAAATGAGCTATATAACATTGATTTTTTTTTTCAAATCGGACCAGTAGTTCCTGAGATTACTCCCTACAACGTCACAAACTCACATACTTTATTTACCTCATTATAATATTAGTATAGACTCGTATAGATTAGTATAGATAATAAAGTGCATTGGCTTTACATCTATTAATAATATGTATTATTGTTCAATTTTTTTTGTTTCCTTGCATGTATATTACTTTTTAGTTTTTCATCACTACATTATTATGCAGATAAATCAAGATAGAAAAAAAACAGTTCTAGAAATAATGCAAATGTAATTATATTTCTTAAGTCATTGACTGTGCGTTTTTATTATAAATTTCTTTATTGTTCGTTGTTAGACGTAGCTGTGCTTGGGTCATACCCACAGTGAAGTGGGACCTCGACACAATGTAGTCGCACCTCTCGGCTCGTGTCAAGCAGTTTTAATTATTTCACCCGCACCCCGTGACAAGGTTACTCCATTGTTCTTTTGTTTTGCTAACCACTCGCCACCTTATTTAACGCCCATTGTAACGTGCTAACAGTTTTACGCCAATTATCTGTGTCATTATATTTCAGAATAAGCTGAATCCAGTTATAACCGTTTGTAATATTTTACGTCTTTTTTCAAGATCTTCAATTTGTGTAAATGTAAAAATATGAAAAGATCAGGAAAAATATTAAAAAAATTACGAACGGCATTTGAACATCGTTTTCGATGTGTAAAAACTGGTAATCGTAAAAAAAATAAACATGTTATATCAGTGTTTCCCAACGTGAGGCCCACGCCAATATAAAATGGACACTTTAACCTTTTCGCTTTGGGTTATTTAAATGCAATGTTAGATACCGGTGACAGATTTAACGAAAAAGGCAGATTCTTAAAAAAATGCTTTTAATAATTATTCGGTATAATTTCTTTTGACGTTACCAAAATATCAACTGGGTAATTAGAGTCGTCAACTAAAGTAAGTTTTTCATTATATATTTTGAAATTTTACTTAGGATGTTTTTATAACAATTTCTGAATGATATCTTCAATTCAAAATCACTTTATTCAATTTAGTCCCTAAGAAGGAACTCATGAACGTCAAAACTACCACTTCTTAAAACTTATCATTTATATTTCTTAAGGGAACAAAATATTTTGTTAAGGTTAAAAATTTTATAAGGGCATAACAACTTTTAACATTAACAACTTTAAAAATGTTAAGATGGGGCATGGTCTAAAAAGTTTGGGAAACACTGTGTCGAACAATGAAAACTGGAAATCACTCATTTGAAATGTAACGACATATGCTTATATATGAAATATATATATCTTTTTTTTTTCTCGAACTGACTACGCTATTGACCTAGCAAGGTCTTAACAGCTTCACCGAACTGCTAAGGCGAGTGCTTAAGGCACTCAGCTGAAATCATACATATCACACAGATTATTCCAACGGTGATGATTGCCTCCGTAATAACAGCATGTTTGAAGTATCAAATTTTGCTTTCAGTTATTGCATTGTATGAGTATATAGTATGAGGTTTCTTCTCTACATTTCTTCATACTGTTGTTACTATTCTGATTTTGTCGCAAAATATTAAAATGTGTGTACACTGTAGGCACTTGATATAATATATATGCCTATTGAGATTCCGTACAATAGCGTGACGTATTCACGAAATAAATTACAGAAAACATACATTAATCAAATACATTGTTACGGTTTTCCTCCTACAATGAATTTTCTTACATCCACACGTTTACTTACATTTTATTTATGTGTTTTTATTTATATAGCCGATATTTTACCTATTAGACAAGTGATTCGAATTTAGTTTATACTATAAGAGCCATATATATATCACTTATATATAGATAGACACAGTTTATAATGTTAATCATTAAAAAAATCCCACTCTGCCGCGTTCTTAAACTATTCTTCATGTTCTTTTCTTTAATACACATATTTGGGCCTTCTGGTAATAATTTAGTTATATTATAAAAATAAAGAAGCGAGTATAAGATATATCCAGGACCACACTAACGGTTACATTGCTAAGATAATTAGTATACTTATATTTTAAATCAATCTTGAGGTATAATTTATCTCTTCAATAGAAATCATATAACTTCCTTTTTAACTCCAATAAAAATACAAAACAGACGAGTAGCAGGGTTTAAAAAATTAAGGAGAAAAACAGTAGAAAACAATTAAAAATATTCGTATTAATGAAATGTTAAACTTTACGGCTGCCAACCAAAATTTAGTGCTAAAATTTTGAGATCTCGGACAAATCTCTGTTACGCTTTCTTAGACCGGACTCTATAACAATGCGGTTATTTCAGATAATTTCAGCGATTTATAATGTTTTCTATTTATTTTTTCAGGTCCCGAGCTCTTCAACGGTGTTCGTAGCATTAATCGGTTCGTGGTCCAACATCCGCCCAGTTTCATCATTACCAGCCACATAATAAGAATATTGCTAGATGCGTTCTTATTAAATGGTACTTTTCAACGCATTTATAAATACAAATATGAGAAATCAAATTATAGCGATGAATTGAAATTAATATATTGATATTAAATTAAATTATTTTTATGTGTCCATATTGATACTAATTCAAGTCTCAGTGTTGATTTTTTTAGAATTTTGATGAGTCAATAGTCCGCTTTATTAAACGGCTACATTATGCTCACTTAGTATACGGTTGAAAAGTATGATTATTACGAAGATTGATATAAATTTAGGTACAGATATGTAAACTGTTTCGATGGAGATCGATGTAACTGATATCTATTCTTTTAAGAATTTTGAAATAATTCTACAAATATTTTAACCTACAGTAAGATAACAAGCGATTAGCAACAACTATATAATTAGTTACAAAATAATTATTACAGGAATGTAAATTGTAAAAATGTCACTTTTATATGTTACAATAATTTTAGTTCTTCTTACACAGAACGAGAGGGAATGTATTGATCATTATTCCAATTTCTTCCTGTAACAAAAATTAAAAAGTTCGCTTCCGGTGCCCATTTTAAAATGGCGTCTTTGCTATACTCCGATTGGTCGTAACACGTATCACAAAATATCCATTTAAACATTTACATATTGCTAAAATAATAATAAATCAAATTGTATTCAAAATAGGGGTGTGCAAATAATGTTCGAATCGAATTGAATAATGATGTTCGATACATCACTAATTTATAACTACAATTCGACACTAATTTAAAGCTATTTGTTAAATTAAACGATTTCTTGAATTATGCAACCAGCAATGACTCTATCCTGACTACTACCCCGATATTAATTTTTCTCGATTTTAAATATTTAATCCAAAAAACTTCGTTATTTACGCTGTATCATATAATACTGACTGTATTCTGCGTAACATATTTTTTTACTGTGCATAATTGAAATACATTAGATACAGTTAATATGAGTTCTGAGACATCACAAAAATTCCTTGGAGAAGTAACTCTAAAGGACATTTATTCTTTTAACTCCATATCAGAAGGTTGCGTGTTCACATCACGTCGGGGTCACCAGCTGTACTGGGTCGGTCACCAATTATGGGGTCGCTGAGTCATTGCAGACGGTTGCAAGAGATTTGGAGAGAGAATTAATACGCGTTATATGCTGATCCAATGTTTTATTAGCTCATTTATATATTATTGATAAGTGTAGCATATTATTGTATATTAATGTGACAATCTTATTAATAAATCACGAGGAATTTATCAACATATAACACGTATTAATTCTCTCTTCAAATCTAACGTGTGACACAAATAAAGACATATAGTTTACACACAACTTTTTTTTCTTTTTAACTTTATTTTTGGCAATCAATTTTTCAGATTATTACTGCCATTGTCGCGTAGTCAATAATATTAAAAGTGTCGTGCAATTACTTCAATATTAAGCATAGTGTAAGTCAATATTCTAACAAGATGGTGGATACCTTGTTAGAACCTTCCAGGGAGTTTTTGTGACATCTAAGAATTTCTGCTCCGTCGTATTATTTTCCATTCTCTTCACTTATGCACAATAAACTAACTATATCACGTAAAACACCACCAAATTTACAAAATATAGAGTCCAATAACACAAAATCACGAATAAAATATAAAAATCATTACATGATAGACTAAGATCCCGCCAAAACACCTTCATACAACTTTATCGATCGCTTGTTATTTTATTAGATGTTATTTTATCATTCCAAAACTGCATTAGCATCGAACTAGTCACCGTCGGGTTTGTTCAAGGAACAATGTAATGTTTACCTAATGGGCTTTGCTACATTTATGATAAAAACAAAAAAGTCTATCTTAAAATGTAAAGATAATTTAACGCTAAAATTATCGTGTGATTTATAAAGTGCTCTAAAGTTATATAAATAGTGAATTAAAAAAATGTCTTGCTGGTTCAGATTTTTAAATGTAAGATTTGTATATTTCAAACCTAAATACTCCTATTTAGCTTAATAATATCTTAAATTTATAATCTAGTGAAATTAATTAATTATATGTTTTATTATTGCCAGCATTCAAACAATTTTAACAATATAAGCTTTTTAGGAGAAGTACAGGCTTCGTCAAACTTTATGACAACTCTGAATAAAGTCGCGCAGAACACAAATGTTATATGTATATCTATCTATCTAATACCTTTAAACGAGCAATTCTTGTATATTTTTATATTTGTATATATTCATGATCTCGGAAATGGCGTCATCTATTTCCGTGAAATTTAGTATGTAGGTAGTTTCGGGGACGATAAATTGATCTAGCTAGATTTTATTCATAGAAAACCTTTTTTAACTAAGATTTCAATCAAAAATGTTTTTTAAAGAATCGAGCTAGGCTCAGTCGCCCAGGTACTGTTATTTATTTGTATAACATAGAGACAATTTAAGTCCAGAAAATCAAAACTTAACAAAGCCAGCTGTAAATTCCTGTAATATATTAACTTTATTATATAACCATGTATTATTTTAACTCTTGACGATGTTGTGCCCAGTCCCTAACTGACTGCGTTCAAATATTCAGAGCAGCCAAAAAGATTTCGTATTATTGATATGGCTGACACCGCAATAGCCTACCTACATCTCTGCTTCCATCCAACTTAATTCCTGGATGAAGACCAGCCACTACCGGAACTGTGGTGTCATTATCGCGATTAAAATAAAATATATAATATAAAAAAATACATTGATTTTCTATATCCTTACCTGTGTGTAAATATTATGGATAAAATTTTCGAGTATCGATTTAGGGAGCGCTCAAAATAACTGAATCCGTTCCTTGTATGGCACAATTTTATTTTAGAATATTCTCACTAATAAAACTTTATAGTGCATGCTATAGTTGTTTCATATCGGTAGTAGTAGTCGAAGACCCACAACAATTTACAAAAAATATACAAATCTTGAAAATTCCACAAATTCGGAATAAATTTAGATTCTAATAATATAGTGAATAAATTTATTATGATATAATCAAGTACAATCGCTCACAAAAGTGATTATTTTTATTAGTGTCGTTGGTACTCTTAAAGGGGCCCAATATCAGAGGTTGTTTGATGGGTCTTCTTATGGCTGAATTATATCGTGCTTACCACGACGTGTGACCCATAAGTCACTATGAGACACATAGGGGCACTTGTTAGTTCAAATATTAATCATTATTAAAATCAATGATGTATTGCTCATTTTGCTGTATGTCGGGGGCTCTTTATAAATCATATATGGTGGTAGGTATGTCCCTGGTTTTGTTTAACTCGATACGACACTGACGTGGACGCGGGAAATGTACTGCAGCTATGATTAAAGTATAATTAACCTCTCGACTGATTCATTGAGACTCAGATCTCAAAATTACAGATTATGTTTTTAAATATTTAGCCAATGTATTTTAACTATGAATTTATAATACATAATCTTTTATTATTCTAATTTTTTCAAATTTTTGCTAACAACATTCTGTTGGTCTCTGTCTCATGAAGTCTACTTTCGTGGATAGATACCAGAGAAATGATTATCCATAACTCTTGTTTATCATATTTAAAAATAGTTGGGTTAACTAAATCCATAATTCTTAAATACCATGAAGAGTAGTGTAGATTCGAAGATATAAAATTTAACTCGCTAGGTTATATTTTCAAACTCTTGTTCTAGCTTGTATGCTCACGTCAATAATTACCTTGGCACGTCAAAAAATAATAAGTTCTAAGTTGTGAGGTATTGCATATCTTTTTTCATTCTTGTAAAGGCTTAGCCGATTTAGAAGATTGTGATTTATATATGTATGTAGGTACCTATGCATTCACTACGACGGCGCGGCGTTTGTAGTTATCTATTTAAAAGATTTTGATAATTAATTTGTATGAATTATATAGAAATAATCACAATTAATAATAAGTAATATTCTTGAGTAGGGTTTTTTATAGTCTTCAATCTTAAGTACCTACTTATTTGGGCACTTTCGAAATATTGCCAAATAACTTTGGTATAAGATTTTTATTTCAATTACACACTTAATTTGTTAATTGAGAGGATTCAGTGTTATATATACAAATCATAAGAAATACCTGTTTTTTTACATAAATATGATTAAAATGACATGCAATAAATATATAAGCCTTGTATAATACACATTATTTACACTTTTAAATAATAAATATGTTAAGAGCAAGGTGCCTATAATAATTAAATACAATATAATTATTCTTTGTATTTATTATCTACATGAGTTTTTTTTTCATAAACCTTCTAAAGAATATCGGTGTTATTACAAAAAAGTTAAATACGTATTGAACACTTACTTTAAAAAGGCTACGTTTTAAATGCACTGCGGTCGCTGAATGTTCGCCATCTTGCTCTTTTGTCTCGCTTCGGTTAAGTTAGGTTTTTTTTTTTTCGAAATTACTACGCTATTGACCCAGCAAGGTCTTAACAGCTTCACCGGACTACTAAGGCGAGCGCTTAGGGCACTCAGCCGATTTTATTTTGACAACCAGCTCAAGGGTGCACGGCACACCTCAGCTTGGCTGTTGCCTGTTGCATGCAAAATCGCGACCTATCTTACCTAACCTAGCTAACTATTCATATATGTATGAGTTGTTGAAACGTATATGTGTACCAAACATACACGCCTCAACAACTCCTCCATATATTTATTATTAGAAAAATTGAGAGTTTTTCAGTTCTATAAGGGAAAAAAAGTAAACGCTTCCACGTTCATGTGTAAGCGTGTAGTCGTGCACGTGTGTGGGGGTGATCGTGTAGCGTTGTAGCAGTGATGTATATTTGTGTGTCACCGTATCGCGCAAGCAACGCACTCAAGGGCTCCCTACCGAGGGATCGAACCTAGGCTTGGGCCGCTGCCGTGGGAGGCTTAATCGGGTTAAGTTACCTGACTTGCGAAAAAAGGAGAACGCGAACTTGCATCGGGCGAGCGCGGTGCATTTCGTATGAAGCCTTTTAAAGCAAGTGTTTAGTACGTATTTAACTTTTTTATAATAACACCGTATATGTTTGAAGTGAGATTATGAAATAATTGATGATAACTTATTCGCGACTTACTTTCCGTTACTTTCGGTATTAGTGTGGTCCCTTTCTTTATCGAATGCTGTAATTATGTCCGCAACATTCTAATATTATAATTATAAGTGTTCAATGATTTACCGTTTGTACGTTTTTGTATAAAATTTTCTCTTTAATGTCAAATATATAGAATCTTTCTTACATATATTCACAATCACAAATTCAATAATTTACTGGTGATAATATTCAAGCTACTTGCTGTTAAAGGACCCTATTATTTTTTTGGAATACTGTTGTATCGAAGTGTTTTTCGAATTCATGGTCTCTTCAAATTAGTTATAGGCCTTTTCATCTTTAACAGATGATTCAAGTAGCATTGTGGCGGCACTTTCGTAGGTGGCTCACAAGACCGATCCGTTCTCGGATCGGTCAGCCGCAAATTCGGCAAGAATGTACATCTGTGCCCCCAGATGGACGGGGTTAGGAGGCCTGCTCGTCTTTTCAAATATAATTATGGATTATGTGTTAGTTTCATATAGATTCATTATATTGTTAACGTGTCAAAATTATTTAAGGGTGAGCTTACCACGATTTTTTTTAAGTAGCCTGAGTATGTACAAATATATAACCAGACAAACCTATACACACAACACATATAAAAACATAACATTATAAAAACATTACAACAAAGTAAATGTACTTTACTAAAATAAATCTTGAAACTTAATAGAATTGTAAAGATGTGTGTGATTTCATAGCAATTTTTTCACATCTTCGAGTTTTCTACGTTAAAAGAAATGTGATTTGAATTCAATTTGTCAAATTTTCTTAAAAATATTCTCTTCATCAGTACATTGATGTTAGTTAAAACCTACCAAGTTGTCATCTCTTTTAAATAATATGCGAATTGATTTTTATAGATTGAAAACTTTATACATTGATGTTTGTAAAATGTTATATGAAATACAGCAACGCTTTTAAAATAATATTTGATCAATGAACAAACTTATAAATATATATATTTTTCTACATAATTGCATAACGTGGGATATAGTTCAGAATGTTATTTATCTCTTGAATTGTTTCCCATTTTATTATTGTTCAGAATCGAATAATCACGTTTGTAATAAACATTTAAGTAGGTGTATGTAATGTGAAAAATTATGTTAAATTGAAGCAATAATATCTGTAAAATTAGCTAAAAGCGTAAATTTGAAATGAATGTTGAAGATATTAAAATAAAAATTATGTAATTGTATATAATATTTTTTCAATAAAAAAGTCATAATGTCTGGTTTTCATTTATATTTCCGATCTAGTTTATTAGTTTATCTTGATATGCGTTGCGCGTCTTGGCCTAGACGGGTCGACTTGGCCTGAGATCGGTGCGTTTTGGCCTGAGATCGGGGTGACTTGGCCTGAGATTGGCGCAGTGTGACCTGAGATCGACGCGGCATGTAACTCTTTTTTTTCAATATGGCTTCTGCCTATGTAAGCAAAAGGTGGTGCCTACACCCCTGCAAAGAATTAGAATTGATTCTTGCTTTATTAAAATAACAATCAGTAATGCACCATTCATACGACAGAATATATGCTAAATAGTTCTAATGACAATAAATAAAAACCAAGTATAATCGTAATTAGTTTTATTTATTTATACACATACTTATATACTTGGATTTAAAATATTTTTATTAATAAAATATCTATCGTTAATTTTATTCATTTAACAATAATTCAGATGAAACTCTTCCGTTGTCGATCTTCTATTATTTCGGTTACAAAAATAATTCTTATCCATTAATTTCGTCAGACGGCAAATTAATAACAAAAGTGATACATATATTTCTATACTACCTTCGTAAATCATGTATACACTGAATGTGATTTTAAATAATGTCAATACATCAAAGTACAGTCCGCGCCAAACTTTTTGACAGCGCAACATACACAAGTTAAAAATATGTATCATTCTGTATGTATAATCATATCGAGAAAACTTAAGATTATAAATGCCAATTGTAGATTCCTATAGTAATTCTTTATATTAAACTCTACGATTTAAGCGTATATCCGTACTTACGGCTATATTCAGAGAGACACAAGAGATTGAAGAGGACTGTAATTCGGGCGCATTTTCTTATACGGTAAGAATCCTTTATGAATCCAGTACTCGTCTCTTTGAAGACGTCAAAGTATATAATGAAAATAATTAGTATCAAAAAATGAAACAAAACAATTTGTACATATCAAGTTAACTATCTGAAAAGTTTTTACTATAAAATAATCAAGGTTAGTAACTATGTTGTTACAAAGAATAAATAGGTACAGTAAGATCGTAATTACAAAACACAAAATTCACTTAACTAGTTTATGAAAGACTTAATTTTTACTACATTCTATAATATTAAAATAAAATTATGATAGTGATGTAAAGATAAAAATCTGACACATTTATTTAAATAGACAAAACAGAGTGCTATTGTGAAATGTGCTAAATTTACGTTTTTTTTTTATCTACTAGGTACCTATTCTGTTGAGAACTTTTTCTAGACGATAGTACACACAATTTTTTGGAATATAGGAACTATTTATTACTCACAAAGCAAGATAACACCGACATTATTACTATGTATTTATCCCAATCAATTATTCAACAAAATTAAACACTACATAATTGTAGCGAAACATTTCCAAGAATATATTACACAATTATATAATAATCTTTATTCAAGAATTGTTTATTCGAAAACCATGATTAATCATAATACGGAATATGTGACTTACGTACACATAATTAAGATATCTCTGTCATGTTCTGACTCATTTGTTTTTGGAAAGCAGACATTTCTCAAGTTTAATTGACATTTAATGTAATTTCAAATAGAGACTGAAGTGAATGCCGAGTTAATGACATAAAAGTTTAAAAATACATATATCTAGGAAAGGTATTGTTATGCATAATCATTTATTGAATCCTATATATTCAAGTATATTTTTATTACTTGATCTATATTACGACTAAGTATATTTTTACTGTGTAACGTAAGCATTCTAAAGTATTTCGATTTTTTTTTTCGAACTTACTAAAGCTATTGGTCTACCATCGCCTTAACGGCTTCACCGGACTAGATATTTCGATTTTTTTTAATTTATTGTTTACGTATCAGCGAAATATTTTAACGTGTTAAGGTTTTATACCAGTGGTACTCAACCTTTTTTACAAACAGGCAAAACACTTTTCACTTATTTAAAAAAACGTAATTTGAAATTAACAACGTATTAATGTACTGAAAAATGGTTGTCCAATAAAACAAGCTTGATACAATCTTTATATCATAAGGAACGCATTGCGGTCGAGTTATCTGGGATCTACTTAATTTACTCAGCGTGCTCATCGTTTTTTCTGATGGGCACGAAATTTAAAATATTTGAAAAATAATGTAATAGGTCTTTACCTATGAAATTGCCGTTCTACAGTACTGAAGTACTGATCATTTCAAAGAAAAATATTTTTTGTTTGGCTAAGAATTCTAATTTCAAATTAATTTTATATTAAAATCACGGAATTCTTTTTCCACAAGTAGTCATTTGTTTATTGATTAGTGTTACATATTTATCGCATTTCAATCTTTTTTGTCATCATGGATAAGTTGAAAATTCGAGTAATTATGGAATATGAGTATCGTCGAGGCAGCAACGCGGCACAAGCAGTACGCAACATTAACGACGTTTACGGAGGTAACACTACAAACCAACGCACCACCTGTTATTGGTTTGCTATATTCCGTTCTGGGAATTTCTACCTGAGAAATAAACTTCGCGGTCGTCCGAAGACTTTGGTCGACAATGACGAATTAAACGCGATTGTGGAAGCTGACGATACACAATCTACGGCTAAATTAGCAGCAGCTTTCGACGTTAGCGTCAAAACAATATTGGTCCATTGGCGTCAAATTGGCAAGGTAAAAAAGCTTGACAAATGGGTGCCCCACGAACTCAATGATCGCCAGCGTGAAGTACGCGTCGAGCTGTGTCTTGCATTGCTCAACAGACACACAAATGAAGGAATTTTGAACCGCATTGTTACCTGCGATGAAAAATGGATTCTGTTTGATAACCGCAAGCGCTTCAGCAAGTTGGTTGGATCCTGGGTCAGCACCTAAACGGTGCCCTAAACGAAAACTTAGAAAAGTGATGTTCACTGTTTGGTGGTCTAACAATTTTATAATACCCAGGTTTTCACAGTTAAAACACACCACATTTAAATGCTAACCAATATCACATTAGAAAGTGACCTTTAAATCTGAAGATTACAACAAAAGATATCGAACTAATTAATAACAATTCAAATTAAATTTAGACTCGCATTTTAATCTTTACATGGCAATGATGTTTCGGCTAATTTTTGAATAAAATGTGTATAAAAAATTATTATTTAAAATTACAATTCATAAGTTGTTGGCAAGAATAATTGTTTTTATACAATATTTTGGTACATGATTATAATAAATTACTCATAATTAATATGTCATGATAATAAGTTTATAAGTACCTTGGAAAATATTACTTGCATCTTGATTTGAATTAAGCATTGTTCTATTATGCTATTTTTGAAATCAATGAAAAGTTATCGTAATTTGGACGGTGAAGCAGAATTTTAGCTTACAAACTGGTAATTTCTAGTATTTGAGACAGTGCCGTGGACAGAATATTCTAGGAGCCCTTGGCTTACTTTGTCCTCTCTAGACCATATAAACTCAATAAGCAGTAGGTATGTACTAGGTAGTACGTAATAGCGTAAATAAGTTAGAAACAGTAGATAGTAAATAAAATTGAACTACTGTACTTCTTATAACCTCAAATCGTTAAAAGATATAAAACAATTCGAAAACCACCTTCTAGCTACGGCCCTAGTTGTACTTATTCGTGCGATTTAGTTAATTATACAATTTTATTATATGCTTTGCGTTAGTTTACAAAAAATATATAACATTATTTTCTGTGAACATAGTAGTCAAAATTACTAATTTACACAATGTCTATAGATTCATTTTAGTTCTGTGCGCTAAAATTATACGTATTATCTATATAATTTAACTTCAATATTGTTATTCTGTATTATATTATAATTATAGGTGCAAAATTTTGATTGATAACAATATTAACTGATGTAGTTTCAAATCATCTATGGCAATAACCCACCATACTTGAAATAATTCGTTTGGTCGTAAAAATATCATAGATTGTCTAATTAGCCTTAGTTCGAGTTTTAATTCAACCTGGGATGACTCGACCAGTGTATACTAAAGACAGCTAATTATTAGGTATTTAAATACAGAATGTATTTACCAAGCAAAATTTTTTAAACCGTAACAATTAATAATCCGATGTAAACGAACCACGCCCAAAGAAAAGCTTTTCGTCAGAAACGAAACAAACAAAACAATTTACTGAATTGAAGTTATTTGTAGTTTAAGTTTTGGTAATTTGTGATTTGTTTATTTTACCATAACAAACAAATTACTTTTGGTTTGCTAATTTTAGACAACATTAAGATAATCAGTACGGGGATACAGACGCATCAATTTTCCTTCTTCATTGTTAACTATCTACACTGAAAGTGAATAAGTTGATAAAGTACCGGAGAGCGACAGAAAATATAAAACATCGAATTTTAGTAAGATATCATCTTTATATCTCCTGGTTATATGGTAGACAGAACTGATAACGCTTCATGTGATAGAAAAGAGGCTCTATAAAAAAAATCTATCCGATAATTCAACTCTAAAATTCGATGTTTATTATTTCTACTAAATATTGTGATACTGGTAATAAGCAAATTTTTTTCTAAACTCTAAAAAGAATTCGGTTTAACATTCATTAACAACCTATGAAATTTAAACAAAGCAATTAAAATATTACTACAACAAGTATCTTAAAATTACAACTGAATTTACCGAAACCATCGGATCTAGGAATACGTTAAACAAATTATTAATGGGCCATCTAAATATCCGCAGTATTATTAGAAGGTTTCCATTGAGGTCATGAAGATTAAGATTAATTTAACGCATGATTCTATGTTAAATTTTTCGATAATATATATGAGCTGTTATTATTCAAAGTCAATTTCGTCATGTATTAAATTTTTGATTTAATGTATAAATATTGGCAAATCCATAAGAGGGGTGTTTTACACATTTTTTCAATATTATTAAGAACTGAAAGTTTAAGTTATTTAAAAAATAAACGATTTTGCAGCTCCAAACGGGGCTTTACCATAATCGAAAATAACATGTTATAAGAAAAAAAACCAAGGCAAAATATAAATCAATATCTTCATAGACATTACTCAAATAGATTTTTAATGTAAAAAAAATATATTAAATGAATAGACATCAATAGACGAGTGATTGATAATTAATTTTAGTTATATTAAAAAGGCGATATACATATAAACAGGTGCAAAATGTAAATCACTTCACTAAGAAAACAAAATATAAAATATGATCTGCTGGAAGCGTACGAAAAACGCCATGTACACTGAAGTAGGTAGTAAAAAGTATTAGTAATGATTATTGCATTAAAAAAAAAGAAATAACAGATTGTAGTCAAAATTAATTGCTTTTCTTTATAAAAAAATCGTACCATAAATTTGTACGATTATAAATGTGAAAAGAAAGTGTTCATATCCAATTAAAATTCTTAACTCATTTTTATTTTAAAGTGGGTTTATTTATACCACTTTAAAAAATAACAGCTCATATTTTACTTGTAAGAGCGTAACGTTTATATTTTATATTTGTAGATTCACTGAAATTCGTCATCGGAGCTTAGGAGAGTTGTTTTCTCGTGGTAGTTAGTGGCGTGACTGATCGTGGATACGCGTTGTGGCGGTGGTCTCGGCGCGAGGGCAGCTCCTTCCTCCCCGCGTTTGCCAGCTTCAGTACGTCCGCGCATCACTATTTCAAATATTTACAAAAATATATACAATGCCTTTACCTGAGATCTGAGAGTAGGAACTTGTTAGTTTAAAAA
This sequence comes from Antheraea mylitta, assembly GCA_014332785.1. NCBI lineage: Eukaryota > Metazoa > Arthropoda > Insecta > Lepidoptera > Saturniidae > Antheraea > Antheraea mylitta. The sequence continues at coordinate 8,491,837 of JACEII010000001.1, forward strand.
TATATAATCTATATATATGAAATATATAGGTTTAGAATAATTGGGAAGTTGTTATTGACGCCTTAACCACACATAACTTATTTGTCCATGATCCTGCTGCGAGATTTACTACGTTCACCTAGTTTTTAAAACAAAATCTATTTCTTTTTCATGTAATTATGAATGAAGTATTGGACGCCGAGTACGCAAAATTTCGATTTAGTTAAATATAAATAAATCATTTTATTCGTTACTTTCCTTATTATCCATCGTATTAAAAAAAAACTGCTGGTCGTTTGTTAATTTTTCATATAACTCGTGAAAATTGTGTTTAGTGCATAGCAAATTATCATCTACATACGTGCGTATTATTAAAAAAAACTTTGTTGCAAGTGTTTAATCTGTATTTCTTAATAAACTACAGTGCGTTGTAGTGTGATTAGTTCATGTTTTATTTACCTATTCAGTAGTAAAATAATTAGAATTGGTAGTACTATAAAAAGCAGACATTCATTCGTGTAATATTATCACGAATAAACGAGACACGGAGATAATAAATTATGTACTCCAGATCATTTGTCCAAATACAGTAAAACAGTCATCACTATTCCTTTTACATATTTTGTAATTTAATTAAAATCTTTTCAGAAGATGTTTTTTTCGAACTGTCTACGCTATTGACTTAGCAAGGTCTTAAAAACTTCACCGGACTACTAAAGCGAGCGCTTAAGGCACTCAGCCGATTTTATTCGACAACTAGCTCAAGGGTTCACGGCACTCCTCGGCTTGGGCTGTTGCCTGACGCATGCTATTCGCGACCTATCTGAGCTAACCTAAGCTACATATTGTTTGGGATTGACTTGGATATATTAGGTAGTAATTTTAAACTCCCTCAGAATGGTCCTCTCCGTCAACGGAGAAGCAGAGGAAGGAGGCGACGATTTGACCGCCTCCTTCTGCCACCGTAGCTGGACCTGAGCGGATTGTATCCCTTCATTGCACATGTCCGGTGGACGAAGGGAGGCAGCTGGTGTGTACCCAGTCTGTCTCCCTATTAAGTAGGAGTCTGGCCATCCACGGGGACTAGCGTAGTTCGATCCCTTGCCGCCCCAACAATACGGTCTGACCGTACACCGTGCGGTTTTAATCCGTGCGAGTCTGGCATAACCCACTCTCTCCCCCGAGAAAGTAGCCATAAGGAATTTCCCCACGTTAATAAACAAAAGGTAGTAATTTTAAACTACTATCTGATTCTTATTGATATTTGTTACACAATTTTAATTGCCAGATGTTAGATTGCAGTTTATCGTCTTAAAAGTGATAGTCGATCCGCATAACGACCTACATAAGAGCACCACTACTATATATTATGTATATGCAAAGCAAGAATATTTACTCCATTATACTTCGGTCAAAATCGTGGTCGAGTGGTTTTATTGTGGAATGTCAATTCAATGTCATCAGGTCCAAATCCCGACACGTAGCAATGAAATTTTCAGAATCCTCATATATTTACTAATTTAAATTGGTAACACTATTTGGCGGACGGTGAAGAAAACATCGTAAGGTGCCTGAACTTGAGAAATTAGTAGTTACATTTCATAATTTACTAAATCAGGTTTTAAACTATGCTTTCAAAATAGACTAAAGACCTTATGAACGACAAAATTTGAACTTATAAAGTATATAAAATTGGAAATGTTAAAAAATTAAACATGTTACATGAACAATTAAAATTGGATTTAGCTACATTTAAAAAATAAAAGTATTTGTAATACCACCCATGTATGAACAATATAGAATTTCTTAGAGTTTGAAATCACCAATACGTCATGGGTTGGCGTGATGATTATACCCATACTTTCTTTTGGGAAAAGCCCTGCGACTCTGCAGTGGTTTCTTAAAGGCTCAGGAGTATCAACCTATTAAAACTATTAAGTCTTTTTAAAGCTGGTTATCCTTTATTATTATTATCACAATAATCACTTAACATCAAGTGAAATTCTTGTATGTGACTTATCACCCAAGATTTAACCTATATACGCGATAACAGTAAACTGTAATTAATTGGAATTTTAGTGAAAATTAAACTTTCATAATAGCTTAAACATTGATTATATATAGCTTACCTTATTCTTTAAGTATATTAAAGGAACACAAAACATGCAAACATTCAATGAAATGGTATACCAAAATCACATGCGCGGCAAAATAACATATAATAAGCTATCCATACTTACAAAATCGATCTTACCTTATCATAAACTCCCTTGTAATGTTCTCCTATTACTGTAGGTCTAATAAATGCAATTAAAAGTTAATGACTTTTCAGAATAAAACTTATGAAATTACTAGGAATCATTTTATTTATTAAGTGGCAAATTACAAAGTGCGTTCTATGATAATATGTTGCGTTCAACTTAAAACGAACTCTACTATTTATGTTAAAACCTAAAAATTAGAATACAAAGAAATTATGACCTAAAATTATTTATATTTAAATTTAAAAAAAGCAGTAAAAACATTTTTATGGCATTACCGGTTGTCGACTTTCTTATTTTTATTTAAGAGATAGTATGAAACATTTATAAAGCGCATATATTATAAAAAAGCAATTGTATCGACATTTAGTTTTTCTCATAGGTGCAACGGTAAAACTTGGATCTTTGGTCTATCTATAAAGGTACGAAATGTTATTAAAAAAATACAAATTTAACAATCCGATCAATGCCAAATAAATTTACAAAAAGAAAGAAACCATTTTTTTACTATTTAGATATCTACCAAAGCTAGCTTCCAACTAAAGGATTAAATCCAGTAACTGTTTATTAGAAACGTAACAAAAAAAAATCACAGAAAAATAAATTTTAACACACTAAAAAAATCTTTACACAATACCGATAACTAAAGGTAATAAGTACAAAATAAAATAAAAATGGCAATGAATAGTCCGAACTCTGTAATCCAAAATAATAAGTGGCAGTGCTTTAAAGAAAAAAAAATACTTCAAATATATATTACTTTATTATATGTATACAATATAAAACTATACACTTTTCGAATTCTTTAATATAACTATTTATGATTATACAACAAAAAATTTGTATATTCCTCGTAATATTTTAAATTCGTTAAACACTTCGGACTAGCCAGATACCTTCAAATAAAATAGATGAACGCATAAAAATGATTGTGAATCGACGAGCATAGAAACCGATCATAATCTCATATCAAAATTTAAATCTCTCTTTATTCATTTTTTTTTCAATCGTCGTCGTCAATTAAATAATACCCCTATATATTTTGATTTTAAAGCAGCGATTTCAGTTACTATCAGGCTGACACTTTCCGAGTTTTTGCTTCCCTCAATGTATCTGCGATACGTATTTGAACAGTTATATAGGTAGAGAGATTTGTAGTTTAGTAAATTTCGATGATTACACGTTGAATATATAATTTAGTATTTATATGAATATGTATTTATAACACATCAATATAATTGTCGTTACTTATAGTCATACAAAGATGGATTAATTATTTGTATATTTGATTTTATAACACACAGATACGTGTTTGTTTATATTTATGAAATGAGTGATTTATTATTTGTATCATTGGTTTTATAACACGAATACAATTGTCATTACGTATATTTATGAAATGGAGGATTGATTATTTATATATTTGGTAATATAACACATAAATACAATTGTCTTTGTTTATATTCATGAAATGGAGGATTTATTATTTGTATATCTGATTATATAATACATAAATCCAATTGTCCTTACTTGTAGTCATGAAATAAAGCATTTATTATATTTTGTATCTTTGGTTTTATAACACGAATACAATAGTCATTGCTTATATTTATGAAA
>JACEII010000001.1:8498223-8590108 GCA_014332785.1 Antheraea mylitta
CTGCTGGAGATGGACTGCATGGTGACGGAGCGGTGCGGCTCGCGGGTGGCGCGCGCGTACACGGCCGCCGGGAACGCGTACCGGAGCGCGATGGCGGCCGCTAGCATCTCGATGCAGATCAGGAAGTTTTGATAGCCCGCTGAGACGGTACCCGCAGTCGTCGGTACGTTGTTCGCGTCCACTATCGGTGATATCACCTCGGCCTTCTCCAGGATGGCTAGGGCTACACCTGCACACAAATATCAAGGACATCTATATAATGGGTGACTGGTTAGACGTTAGCAATATTTTTACAGGATGCTCAGTACTTCACACTCATTCTAAAACTATTAAAAAAATAGGTGCTTCATATTTGACCTAATTATCTAGAAAATACAAAAAATATAGTCAATCCTCTACTCGTCTATGTTAGAGCAAAGTGTCAATGACCGTCGGGTATAGTAAAAGTGAAGTGAAAGTGGAGTAACAAAGAATAGTTTTTCGATATTTTAATAGACAAAAGGGTTTATTGTCCGTTTTACTATCGAAGATTATAAACTCCGGGACGCTGCTCGTAGGTTTTGTCACCGGTCATTCAACCTAGGTTAATTTAAATTTGTACCCATACTTTTGAGAGTCTTAGAACAAACTTTCTTATGTTCTCTTTGTTGTTTATTAGTATTTGTTTTGATCTTATTTTTAAATGCGACCAAAAACTATTACACGATGAAGGATATCACTTTTTAAACAATCGCGGGGTATATAAGAGTTGTCGTGGTCGAGTGATTTCATCAGTGGAATGTCAATTCGATGTACCATTGATTTTTTTGGCGTTCGCGTACATTTACTAATTTACATTGGCAGTATTATCGGCTTACGATGAAGGAAAACTTCGTCAGGAAACCAGAATCAGTGAAATGTTCTTGCAGTGTCGTTATTATGCCCATACCTTCCTTCAGGAAGAGCCCTACGACTTTGTAATTGCTCTCTTTCACGCTGATGTTATACCTATACATATTAAACACATAGATAATCATAGTCCGTGTTATTACAAAGAAGTTACATTATTCTCTTACTAAAAATAGTTTGATCACGAAAGAACACCTCATGTTTACAGTTGGACATTGATTAAATTCAAATACACTTGTCTAAGTTGATAGTTCTATTATTTTAATTAACTGTATCTCTATTTGCGGACAAAATTATTTTCATAGTAAATTGTGGATTTGGTGAATACAATTAATTAGGAAGAAGTAACTAAATTAAAAAATATTGTAGACCTTCACATCATAACTACTACTATTTGACACTATTGACATCTGACAGTGTATTTAATCTGTCATTATACTGGTGTTCCATCTTACGCTTTTAAATTACTTATTTTATTTATTTTATACATCATTTTTTAACTAAAATATCACAATAATGATAACCAATTTAACATGTAATAAGTAAATTTGCTTAAAGAAGATCTGAACGAAAATATTATTCATGAATTGAAACTGCTTACAAAATATCTATACAGATAATAGAAGATTTTTGAATGATGGGATCAAAATGAACGAATGCTATTCAGAATTGCTTGCATAAAAAATTTAAATCAAATGTTTATCTAGAGTCCGCTTGGGCAGCTTTGTATAAAGTATTTTAAAAATAACTTCCAACTGGATTTAAATTTAAGACACTGTTTAGTAAAACTCGTTTTAAACCTGTTTTCATTATTGTTTTTGTAATAAGACCGAAAGAGTTTATAGCCTATTCTAGTGGTTTGGTACTAAAAAGTTGGTTGTTTTATTTTTGAAAATATATTTCATCGTTACCATTGAATCCGTACAGTTTTTTTTTTTTTTAATTAGCTAAAATCATTTGTCAGATTCTGTTATATATTTATATTAAAACATGTATTCGCATTAGTTTTACCCGTGCCAACACGGAAAATATACAATTTCATTGTTTATACCGAATACTAAGGATATAAGGTCTTATATTATTTTCCTTATTATATTTTCCTCTTGATAAATATATTCAACTGTAGTGGAATTAAAATTAAATTTTACTCGTTTTAACATACAAAAAATCCATACTTTTAATGTCATTCAAGAGATAAATGACTGTAGATGTTGCAAATTTCATTGATATGAAATTTTGCCCGTATTTTTGGACACATTCATTTTACAGTGAGCTGACACAGCATACAGTAATGAAAAATGATATCTAACCTTGCCAGAACGACAGGAAAATAACGGATTTCACGGTGAAGAACTTTAGAACCGGGTCAAAGGGCTTCAGCATCTCTCTGGTGGCGCCGAGGAACAGGAATAGACCGTAGAGAGCCAAACTCACTGAGAAATTGTACACGATCGTTATGTATATGTAACCGCCGTTGGGGCTCCAGTCACCGTCGTGGTAGTGCCCGAATGCCTGGAAACGACAAATACATATTTGTTATTAGAGACCAGATTATGTCTAAAGCATTCGTCAATCTTTTTGGCCGCTCTAAATATAATCTTAAGAGGGCGTCCATAATAATGTGAGGAGGGAGAAGTTCAGGCCAAATTTCACGTAGGAAAGAAAGAGGGTTTTGGCAAATCTAAAGTATTTTATGAGCAAAAAAATAGTGTAAAAATGTGAGAAAATTAAATGAGTTAAAAGTAAAAACATGTTACTAGACTGAGACATCCGAATCCTGACACAAGTTTCCTACTTATTGAAATCCATTAATATATGTAAAGTTATTTTTACTACTGATATTTCGTAATGTAAAGTGGAATAATTATAAACTAAACGCAATAATAATCAAAAGGTTACAAGTAAAATAATAAAACAGATTGTGTTTTTTGTGACGTGGCATTTAGTGTGACTTTGTTTTATAATATTTTGTATGGTATGTATTAATTTTAATTTTTATTTTACTTTATTCATCTTTCTTTTTCTTCCCTTATATTTGCACAACCGACGATAATGTCTATGTTTTTGCATTAAGCTCGATAGCATACAAACCAAACGCAATAAAGTGTTCATCCGTTCAATAACAGTATTCTGTCATTCATTCGAAAGTCGTCAGTATTTCAGCACGTTCGACGTCGAGACGAGCCGAATGTACCCGATTCAGCGTTACCGACCAGAGCGTGACGATTCCCTGTCGTTAACTACTCAGTGAGTCTAAAGATGTTGCTAGTTCAATAATTCCGTTCAGTTCTGTCGATCCTTAAATAATAAGTTGGACGCTTTCTTTAGTTCGTTCGGACTTCGTTCGCTTTGTTCGTACTTTTGGCTACCGCTATCACGTAGCGGAAGCTTGCAAGAGGGGAAAAAATGGTTTTGTAACATTTTTCATTGGTGCTCCGCTCCTATTGATCTTAGCGTGATGATATAGCCTATAAACCTTTCTCGATAAATGAGATCTCTAACACTGAAATATTTTTTCAAATCGGACTAGTAGTTCCTGAGATTACGCTTTAAAACGTCACAAACTCACAAATGTTACGTCTTTATAATATTAAGTATAGAAATATAGATGTACGATATAGTATGCTTACGTAGTATATACCCCATATAGTATGCTTTAAATATGTTACTAGATTGTTATTATCAATTCAATGTGTCCGTACCGTTATACAAACTTTCCCTTAAACATTATTTTAATTAATGTCACATTACTTGATCGTTGCGATACCACTGACATTACACGCTTTTTCAATAACTTTTTTGTGTTTTTATTGAAGCAATTAATTATGAACTGTAGCATTCTTTTATCATATTTATACCAAATATTATTTTAATAGTAACAATTCAGAACTTTATACGAACAAGATAGACAATATGTGAAGTATACTAATAAAATTTAAATTCAATAGATTTAGGTTTGAAATTTTTACTGTTCGGATAATTTACTTTTTTAATTTCAAGTTTCTATAAACAACACTCGTGACTTTAAAGAAAACATATCTTTATTTAAATAGTCAGAGACAAAACAGTTAAATTACATCATCCTCTTGTTTCTCAAGAAATTTTCTTCATTAATTTTTTGCTTAGTACATATCGACGAGTTTTAGTGTTACTAAGAAAAACAAATTGCTTTAAATACCACTGACGAGAAGGAACGTTTACTTATAAATCTCTATTTGGCATACTTCACGAGCTATTTGTATTTACTGTCTCAAAAATCCTTAATCTATACTTTTAAACGAGCAATTCTTATATATTTTTATATTGTTATACATTCAGGATCTCGAAAACGGCGTCAGCGGATTTCGTGAAACTTAGTATGTAGGTGGCTTCGGGGACCATAAATCGATCTAGCTAGATTTCATTCATAGAAAACTTTTTTTATCTGAGTTTTCAGGCAATGAAAAAATATAGCTAGAATATAAAGGTAAATATCGCCACCGCTGACAAAACAAAAATAGCTCAGATGGAAATTCGAAAATCCGTCTAATCTCAGTTCGAATCCGAGAGACAACAAAAAAGAGACCTTTTTTATGTTTATTTTTTTTTATTAAAAATGCTGATTTTGTGAGGCAAACCTAAACAGTTTATTTTAATTTAAAAATGTTTTTAAAGAGCCCAGTTAGGCACGGTCGTTTAGGTCCTAATACTTAAGCTAACAAAATCATAAATTATAGTCAAATACGTCGAATTATTGGCCATTGGATAACAGCTCCTTATGTTAAACCATTGTGTGTTCGTAACAAGAATGTCACCTCTAAATAAGTCAAAATTAGGCATTAAAATCGGAAAATCATTCACAATACTTTTCCTTACAGAGAGAAAAACTTACCTGCAGGAATATAATGATGAAAGCGCACAAAGGCTTGATCAGACAGAACTGGAGGGTGGCTTGTTTGCAGAAACGTAGGAATCCGATCGTGTAAGTAGCACCGGCGAGGCAGCAAGTCCCATTGACGCAGGAGGCGCGCACCGGCCGCCCGCGCAGTTCCGACATTATGTTACCCTCGCCTCCGAGATACTCGTAGCACAGCGACAAGAAACTGTATATCACGAGCGCTGAAGAAATAAATATATAAATAAACAACCACAAAAAACAAAAATTAGTAATTTATGGTATTTTTATAATTAATAATCGATACGGTCGATTTTAATTGTATTTTATTGCTTATGCGCGCTCCACCGATTGCCCCAATTCTCCACGACCGGAAGGTACACGTCGTTAAAACGTTCTGTGCCACGTGTTCGCCTGGGGCTTGAACATGAAGTGTAACGTATACCATTGTATACACGTGGCATGAAACGTGTTTAATATGTAGTAGTACTTAGAACAATTACATATTTTTTTTCAACTTTAATAACTTTACTTTAAATGAAGTTTTTGAGTTTTATATTTTATTTGTAATCTTGTGTTACTAGACTCTATATGTAATTTTATTTAATACATACTTTATAGGTTTATAGACATAAATTCAATATTCACTACTTTAATTTCAATATTTACGCCTTAATTTAATCCAACAGTTAAAGAGTAGTACTGAGTGCTTGAGTATATCGTTACAAGAGTTCGGAACATGTAATGAAGAAATTTGACCACAAATGCTCATATTAGAACAGGCTAATAAACCTCACGGGGAACTGGTTCTCTCATCTTGAGGTTGGATGTTACACGTCAGGAGAAACCATACTGTTATGTTATGGTGCCATAGTGTTGTTTTCCTACACCGCAAACTTCGACTCTCTTTTTATATCATAGGAGACAAACGAACAGGTGGGTCACCTGATGCTAAGTGACCACCACCGTCCATAGATACTTGCAACACCAGGGGAGTCGCAAGTGCGTTGCCACCCTGTGTTTCGGGGAGGGGAAGAGGAGGGGATAGGGAAAGGAGATGTGCATATCCGGCGGTCTCACTGACCTAGCGAAACGCAACATTGCAAGCACTGTTACTTCTCGTCGGTGTTTCTGTGAGTCGGGTGGTACTACCTCGGGCGGGCCGACCCATTTATGCTGAAACCAATAATAACTTGGGCGCGGCTCTACCACCTACAAAAATCGCATCGCATGAATTTGAATCTAAGTCGAAATACACAATGTCGTAACATGTGTTTAGTAGTCCGGTGAAGCTGTAAAGGCCAAAAAATAAAGGCCAATAGCGTAATGAGTTCGAAAAAAAAAAAACATGTAATAGCCGAGTCACTATCGGTCATATTTTATGTTTAATTACAAATTTGAAGTTTTAGGGGTCCAATTACACCAATATTTATGAAATCCAGACTTAAAAACAATACCGCTCCAAGACTTCGTACTAATTAATTAATTTATTAAATAAGTAATAATTAATTTATGTCACTCGATAAATATCATTTAGGTCGAATAACAAGATGAACTCATATACCTATATAATTTATTACATTGCCTGCATAATACCTTTAGTTAAAATTTCAACAAATAAACTTCAAGTTTGTACTGAGCCCGCATATACGTTCACGTGTTTTTCCTTATCGCAGGTCATTTGCTCCTGCAAGTGGCTTTGAAAATAAACTAATAAGTATGCCAAACATTTTAAACGAATATTAATGTGTTTACGGCTGTTAAAAACAAACAGAAACATTCATACTTAGAAAAGTTTTAATAAATGCATGATAAAATGACGAACTAAAGTGATGGTATGTGGACAGTTTAATGTAAAGTACGTGGACGACCGAGCCTAGCTCGGCTCTTTAAAAAATATATTTAAATTAAAATAAACTGTTACGTTTGCCTCACAAAATTAGCATTTTATAACAAAAAAAAAAAACTATAATTATCACTGGGATTCGAACTGGGATTAGACGGGTTTTCGAAGTAGCCGATTTCCATCTGAGCTATTTTCATTTTGACAGCGGCGGCGAAATTTAACTTTATATTCTAGCTATATTTTTCATTGCCTGAAAACTCAGATAAAAAAAGTTTTCTATGAATCGAATCTAGCTTGATCGATTTATCGTTCCCGAAACCACATTCATACTAAGTTTTTGGAAATCGCTGATGTCATTTCCGAGATCCTGAATACCTATATGATAATATAAAAATATACAAGAATTGTTCGTTTAAAGGTATATATATATATATATATATATATATATATGTGTGTGTGTGTGTGTGTGTGTGCGCGCGTGCGCGTGCGCGTGCGTGTGCGCGTGCGCGTGCGTGTGCGTGTGCGCGTGCGTGTGCGTGTGCGTGTGCGTGTGCGTGTATTAGATAGATAGATACTCGTATAACGGCGACCGTCGATAGATCTACAATTCATCGCTGGTCGTAACCATCATGCCGCCTTGCAAGCCTCTCTATAGTTGGATATAATGATGGATGAGTAGATTATTACTGTCATTGTCGAGTTGATAATGATATAACAAGTTTCTTGTGATCACTTCCATGCACTAACAAGATGGTGGCCGTCTTGTTAGAACTTTCCAGGGAGTTTTTGTGGCAAGTCAGAATCCATTCTCCGAGGTATTTTCTCTCATTCACTTCACTTGTGTATAATACCCAAACTATATTACGTAAGACACCATCAATATTACAAAATATATATATATCTAAATAACATAAGATTAGGCATCATTACATAGTATAAAACAAGGTCCTCTCCCGCAACTGTCTGCCTGTCTATCTGTATAAACTTAAAAACTACTGAACATATTTTCTTGCGGATTCCACAAATAGATAAAATGATTCATGAAGAAGGTTTGGGTATATAACTTGTCAAGGTTGTTTTTTATATTATAAGGGCAGCAAAACATCCGCCAGGTCCATACAAAATAGTCCATAATAAAACATAAAATCCACTACATGACATTTCAAGATCCCGCCAAAAACTCCTGTATAGATGTCGCAAGTATGGCGGCATTCATTTGCTGAGTGTACTCGTACATCCGCTGAACACGGAACGACGCGAGTAACCGTGACACTAGACGAGTGTTGTCTCTGCCGTATCCTATCACCCTACTCTACATTAGAATGATTAAACTTTATTATCTAAATAAATATAAAATAGAGAAATCACATCAGCTATATTATCAGCGAGTATCAAAGGCTACATTTTATTTTCAAAATCTACATTAACACAAGAAACGACGCGTGGAAAATTTAGTGAAAACAATATCATGTTAATCGAATTCCAAAATTTTACTAAATCGTGAGTAATAAGGTCACAAGTATTGCAACATAAGGAAGGTCACGTATAACGTGTAACATTCAACGTATAAGAACATCATAAAAGCCAACGCGACATTATCATCTATATATAGTTCGAATAATCAGTCACAAAATAATATACGATGTTTTCAGGGTAATATTATTTTTCCCAATAAAACAACCCGCTTTTTTTTCACTTTATTTTTTACAATCAATCTTTCAGATTATTACTGCCATTGTCGCGTAGTAAATAATATTACAAGCTTCGTGCGATCACTTCAATATTAATCGTCGTGCGAGTCAATATTCTAACAAGATAGTGGATCCCTTGTTAGAATCTTCCAGGGAATTTATCTGGCATCTCAGAATTTCATGCTCCGTAGTATTATTTTCCATTCACTTCACTTATACACAATACACTAACTATATTACATAAAACACCACCAACTTTACACAATATAGAGTCAAATAACACAAGATTATGAATAAAATATAAAATCCACTATATGACAGACTGAAATCCCGCCAAAAACTCCAAACCCATATTTTATTTTGGTTTCTGTTTTTTCTTTACTGAGGTAAAGGCAAAGGTACCTAACTATACCATACAGCCAAATATATTCCTCATTTCTTAATTTTTGTTCAATTTACAAGGTCAGTCATTTCTTTAGTAACGTACAATTCACTGATTTATCATAATATAAATAACCTTATATATTCTGATAACACTTTCTTAACACACTTTAGGAGTTTTCGTTAAAATCATACCGGATGTCGTACAACGTATTTGAAACATCTGAGGAGGCTTTAAACTACTTTGATTAAGATATAAGCTAGGTTTGTCCAAAAGCACTAAATTTACAGTTTTCTAAAACGTGTAATAGCGATTTGTAACACGTAGCGATGTCTAAGCTTTTTTTTATATTCGACAGGTTCGACGCGCTTGGTCACAATCTCACCTGATGGTAACGATGAGGCCGATGATGTATCGCCTTTACCCACTAGGTGCCTATTCACCCTACTCTTGAAGACTCCCAAGTTATATAATGTCGGGAAGATAGACGTCGGGAGTGAATTCCACTACTTAGCCGTACTTAAAAGCTCGCCTTAATCAAGCACCTATAGGTGTGTACTGCCAGCTGCGCTTAAGAGCTTATTCCCTCCTCTTAGTTTAACGTGTTACTGTCTGTCCGGCCATTTTCATATTTCTCATATGTGGGTAGACAGCGATACCGAGTTCTGACATCTACAAGAGTCAGCATTCATCACAACTTGCAACAAGATTAATCGCGTCTATACCACGTTGAAAACACCGGTATTCATCCGATCACTAAAGTTAAGCAACGACGAATGCAGTTAATACTTAGATGGGTGACCGCCTAGGAACACCGCGTGATGTTGGCTTTTAATTTAGCTGTGAAAGACCATCAGGTTTATAGCGTAGACAGTTAAAAAAATGTGTATGATTTTTTAACACTATTGACAGTATCCTAATAATAGTATGTACGTATATGTGACGGTGCACTATAAGAACGGTCAACAACAGTCAGGTTATTAGTTTGCCTTGAGAAAGATATTAGAAAAGTAATGGAAATCCACCTTCATAACAATCTCGTACAGTGAAGAAATACACGTAGTACGAGTCACCGTTGAAGAAGAGCAGTGATATCCAGCTGTAGCATCCGTAAATGGGCACGATGAACAGGATACGGACTATCCAACGCTGCTCCGAGGGGTTGGTGTACCAGCGCAGGTGCTGATAAATCTGGAAAAACGTTAAAATAATATAACACTAAATACATACAGATATCAAATTTACATGTAGGTGTAAGGGATGTCAAATAGCATCATAAGACTTGAGACACCCAAGCCAACCTCACCTGCACGTGGTGCACCCTGCTGAATAACGAACGAGGCAATGGCGACAGCGGGGTGGTAGGGTTTTACAGTCTGACTGAGTCGCAACCACCATGTATATGGCGGAAAAGCAAAATAATAGTGCAAAGCAAAATAATAAAAAAAATAGTGATAGTGATTCGTGCAGGCCGGCATGATAGTGGCGACCGGCGATGGATAGTGTGTCAGTCGGTGGTCGCTATTATTTTTGGATTGCACTGTGCTTACCATTAGGCATAGTGCAGTCATTTTGCCGTGTTACAATAAAAAAAAAAATCACAAACCTTATTAAATTACGAATATAAAAAAGAATTACAAGATGATAAGTTTTTTGAATATAAGCTTTTTTCAAACTTCGATCCAAAAATCATTTATGTTTAAATTTAGATTCTACCTATGGGCCTTATGAGAAAGATCAATTTTATTTCAAGAACAATAGAGAGAAAACAATCAGTACTACTGGATTTCAGAGGTAATAGGTACAACATATTAGGCGTACAAGAGGGCTTAGGAAAATGGCTCGGGCGGTCCATCTTCCCATTGTACAGGTCCGTTGGACGGAGGAGTCGGCCGGGGTGTACACGGCCGTCTCCTGACAACGTGTTTGTCCGGCGGCGGCGATTTCTCTGAGGCCGAGTCAATCCCTGGGCCGGCACGATGAAACCTGTAGAGATCTCATGTCACCCCCACTGTATGCGACGGATGTACACCGTGGGTTTTTAATCCGTGCGAGTCAGACATAACTCACTCTCTACCCCGGGAGGGTGGGTAGAAATCTGTAGAGATCTCGTGTCTCCCCCACTGTATGCGGCGGATGTCACCGTGGGTTTTTAATCCGCGTAAATCAGACATAACTCACTCTCTACCCCGGGAGGGTGGGTATTTATAAGAGATTTCCCCATGTAAGGCCTTCTAGGCATGTATACAAATTAAGAGATGTTTCGTTGTCAGCCAACGTGTTAACGGATCAATTCTTAATTTAATAAAAATACTTTAGTACACCAATTTTTAAAGTTGATTCGTGGTATTGCTTATCTTTATTGACCAACATGGGAGATCTTTGAAGTATAGCGGAGTGTATTAAATTGGATTAAGTTGAAAGCGTACGCATAGATAAAATTAACCAAACTGTAATATGATGTTGCACAGTGAACACTCGATATAAATAGATAATCGATACACGGATATTCAAAAAGGTCACAAAAACGAGATTATCGTTGGCCATGGCACGGGATCGTGTAATCGAGTTGAGATGTTCATTTGCAACTAAATCAAACTAAATTTCCACAGACGCCGATTTAATTGGCCGTGACGTAACGGTGTTTGTTAACGTATAGTTACGCGGTTTTCTAAACAATCTTACCGTTTCTACCTCACGTTTCTAATCAGATTAACGGACTAAATCAAGCCTGAACGCTTTTGGTGATTAAGAATGCCCGTTATATTACATTAAATTAACTAACTGGCTCTTGATTAGAAGAGAAATTACGGCCAAAAAATAGTTCTATGTGGAGGAGCGACGTTTGTTTAATATAGTGTAATTAGCAATTGTTTAACTTCCTTAACAGTCACTAACTAGTGCATGCAATTATTGAATATTAAATCAGTATACAATTCATTCTTTTTTTGTTCTGAATAACAGTTTTTATATTAAAGTACCTATAAAGCAAAAAATATTTCTTTATAAATATTCATTGCAATATACATATTTGTTTTTTTTGCCAGATTGTAAATTTAAGCACCACGTCAAGCTGGTTTTGGCGTCAAAAAGATATCTTAGACTGGATCATCATGTAAACGATAGTGATAGTTGAAATGTATATGTTAAAAAAATGTACTCGATTGAGTTTCTTGCCAGTTCTTCTCGATGAGTCAGTTGTTTTCCGAACCTGTGGTAGTTTTGACGTTCATAAGTGCCTGATTAGGCCCTAAACTGAATAAAGTATTTTTGATTTAATTTTATGCAATTTCATCACTACACACAGTAATAGTACCAATCCAGCAAGCTATTAACAACAACCGTGAAAAATAAAAGAATTAATTTGATGATTAACAAAAAAAAATCCTTGAATATTGTTCCTCTAGAGAAATTTGTTAATCGCATATGTACATTGTAGACAATAAAGATTACAAAAAATTATAGAGAATAGATAACAGAGATGATAGACTAGACATATGGTAAAATTTGTTATATTTAAATAACAAAGTTAATAGATACTTATTTGTTTTTTTTTTTTTTATATCATAGGAGGCAAACGAACCGTTGGGTCACCTGATGTTAAGTAATCACCACCATTCAATTGCAACATCAGGAAAGTCGCAAGTCCGTTGCCTGCCAGTGTTTTGGGGCTAGGAGCAAGGAAAGAGGAGGGGGAAAGTGAGGAGAGGTGGGCTTCCGGAGCTCTCACTGACCGAACGAAACGCAACATTGCAAGCACTGTTACTTCACGTCTGTTTTCTGTGAGAAAATAGTATTACCCCGGACGAGCCAACCCTAAAGCCAGTAATAGCTTCAGCGTGGCTCTACCACCTATAAAAAATTAAACTATTGATTTTATCTGATCTGATTAGAGTGCTATATATCATTAATAGAGTACAATTTGATGCTGTATAAGTAGTCCGGTGAAGCTGTGAAGGCCTAGTAAGGCCAATAGCGTAGTCAGTTCGAGAAAAAAAAAGAAAGAATGCTGTATATAGTCATTTTATTATAATAAATACTTATAATAACGAAATCCTTCAGTTCCACCGCAGAACTACGCGATCTGATATACGAAGCTACATCAGACAACTGCGTAGAAGCGTCCATTTCGACTTTCATAAAAAAGTTTACAAATGACTTTTACTATAATGTGAAGATATATAAGCCCATCTTATTCAGCGTATTCACTCGGTCTTAGGCTTGCTTCAGTAGCTACGCGAATATAAATATAAAAGTATTTCTTCTTGACGGTAGACAGGATTTTTGCGGCGATATACTAGGATTTTGTTTCAAATATTCCAAACAATATCGGTAAAATTTATTTACAGAATAAACTCGTAAACCTTATCGAGGCAAAATAAAAACCCGTCAATGCTCATAGAAAGTATAACAGTACCTTATCAGAATCTAAATGCGACAATGTACAGTTTATAAGTAAAGCCGATAAGGAATCATTGATAGCGACAAAAGAATAGCTTTCGGTGTAACTCTAATTCACTTTTTTAATATTAAAGTGGAATGGTTGAGAACGCTTCAAGTGATGTTATAATAGAAATAATACAAGAAATTTTAAATTAAAAATCGATCACAGCTAGCTTTCTAGATACCGTGCCAAAAAAGTAACCCTAACATAGACTTAAATTACGTTTCACAATAACATACTACCCTCATGTTGAAAAATTAAGTGATCATAGTAAAAAAATTAGCTTATAACGTAAACAAAAACCAAACTATTAAATGTACATTTTTTTATTACCATATAGAATCTGAATATAAGATGTCGATACAACAATTTGCTTATTAGTGACTACGTCCTGCTCGCGACGTCGTCCGCGTAGTAATAGTTACTTTGGGGTAACGCTAACACGCAGCGGAAGCTCTCAAGAGGGAAAAATCCCGATTTTGAAATATTTTTTATTGGTGTTTTTTCTTGATAAATGAGTTATATAACACTGAAAGAATTTTTCAAATTGGACTAGTGTTCCTGAGCTTAACCCCCTACGTCACAAAGTCACAAACTTTACCTCTTTATAATATTAAAATAGATTATGACTATATACGTTTGTCAAGTAAATTAAAGACAACAGGGATACATCGGCACTAAATGATTATTCCTATTTATATGATCTTGTCAATTTACAATCTTGTGCCTGAGGCATTACAACATAAGTCCAGTAAAAGTAAGCTATAATGTAACGTACATTCGGATAAAACTACAGTGCTAAATCTTTTAAATAATTAATATTTCCTTGATGCTTCCGCATGGAAAAGATTAATAACTCTTACGTATTTACTCAAGACGTGTAGCGACTACAGTTATTCATACGTTTATTGACCACCATATTCGAAGGTGACATTATCAACCTCAAGATGTCTTATGGAGGTACGAAATACGGGCAGCCAATTGTTGTTGTTACAGTCTCAAGTGAGAGCGTAACAGCTGTCAATCGATTCAGGACAGAAGTGATATTAAAACTAATTATTTACGATAGATTTCCAGAAAGTAATTCATTGATCAATGAATTTTAATCTTGTTTAAATTTGTTTTCGTATAGGCCTTGAATGTAGCGTGAAATTAAGATCATACTACATTACTGTTTGCTATTAACTTTATTACCCATTTACGCACATTCCGTTTCATTCGTAAGTAACATTTTACATATTAATATACGTTTAATATAACTTCTCTTTTTTTAATTAAAAAACTAATTGCAGTGTTGTTAATTAAATTAAAATGAAAGCAAACTGAAGACGAAAAAATTACCTAAATAAAAGAACGGCAAAATTGAAATCTATTGAATAGTAATGAACTTTCTACACGACGCGGTTATAAATAAACTACAAAACAAGTAAAACAACATCAAGCAAGCATAGTCGCAGATAATTTTATAATATATTGAGATAAACGTAAGCTTTTTGTAATTTAATCGACCTTCAAAATTCATGTTATAAGGAAAAGAACGTCAAATTCTATTAAATTCATTTTGGGTATTGACAAAGAAGCCTTTACATTGTCTCGCCTAAGTAAACTTTTAATAAAAAGAATTGTTTTACAAAGATAACATAAGAAGCGTGTATACTGCAAGATAGTGTAACCGTTTCTAAAAGATATTTTTATAGAATCTACACAACATACGTGTATGCTGCGATCTAGTCTATTCGTTTGTGAGAGTTCGAGCGGAGGTTAACCTATTCTACAAGGATTACATTTTTAACCAAAGTTAATTCATAGGGCAAGTGATCGAATCGTGAGAGAATCGGCAGTGTCTCAAGCGAATCGGCTGATCGCCTTAATCGCTCCCCTTAGTAGTCCGGTGAAGCTGTAAAGGGCAATAGCGTAGTTTATTGAAAAAAAAAGTACGAAATCAAGCTTTTTCTAAGTATCGTATTACATGTTATCAAAAGTAGTATATTGAATTCTAGCACTTTCCGTCGTAAAGGGTGTGGTCGTTTTGCTTTATTTAGTTGACGAATGCGATGATGAAATTTCTACAAACTCTCAAATAATCACAATTCTAACTGGCGACACGATAACAAGCTTGTAATATTGATTTATTTAAAACAAAGCATCTCTGCTTTATAATAATTTTGGTAAGTGAACAAATAACCCTGTACCAAATACAAAATCACCAGTAATTCTAGTCTTAACAACTGAGTGTATTCAGCCTCATATTAATTTACCACAGTCGAGTAGTTACTCTGATACATTTATTCCAAGAATAGATGTACTGACGTCATGCATATTACTCCGTGAATCCCACTCCACCCAACAATATTGAGCTGTTTACCTTTAAAGTTGGTTTGTCCTCAACGAAGAAAGAAAAATATTTTTCTATATTATGCATATATTAATCTCAGTTTGTCATAATTGAAGTTATACTTCTTTTGGCGCGTTAGGGAAAAATGATGAGAGTAAATTTTTACGATGCGAGCGCACACCGTCACGAAAAACCGACACCCTGAAGTTAGCTATAGTCAACATTTTGTTTCTTTATATTTCTTGCTTGTATTTCTTTATATTAAAACTTTCAATGTATTAAATACTTTTTTTCTATTGTTAGTGTCGTTTTTTCCACAAACGCAGAATAAGGCGAAAGATAAAATTTTTGAAAAGATTTTTATCTTGTTACGCCAAAGAAGTATAACTTCTAACGCGTGTACATAAGTACTTACACACACACTTTTTTTCAATTATTGGATACATTTACCTAAGTTCGTCCATAATACTCATCGCCACGGTTATGCAGTATTGGATGAAATTATATGCATTAAATTTCTTAGAGAAAAGACCGATCAAGTCTATTTTCCCGCCAATATTCTTGCCAATTTCAGTAAATTTCCGAATGGCTCGTAGTATTTAACTTTCATAGAATTAATATACAAAAATACTAATAGAGACTGACGTCTTTCTTATTTGTAATACGTTTTATTATAATCCAAACATTCTACGCAAGTATTTCTCTAAATGAGTATTTTTGTGTAGTCCGGTGAAGCTGTTAAGACCTCGCTAGGTCAATGCTGTAGTCAGTTCGAAAAAAGATACTTTTATTTTATTTAAATATTTTTGATTTGTTTGAAATATTATTGAAAATTATAAAAAAAATACTTTTTTCAGTTAAAAGTATTTCACTGTTCTATTGAGGCGAAGTTTTGTCACTTCTTAGAACTATATTACGTATTTTAAAATGAATCACGTCAACAAAATGAATCACCATTAAGTGGATATAATAACATAATTGGTAAAGTACCTCTTACAATTCAAATCGTTTTCAACAATTTTTAGGTAAATAAACGGATAACATCTTATTCTTCAGATTTAAAGTTGAACATTTAATAAATTGTATATATTCTGAATTATTTAGTTTCGGTGAAAGCACTCTTATATGTATGTGCCTTTGAAACCAAACAATAACATACATGACTACTCTATTCACAGAACAGCTATCCAAACAAGTTTTCTGCAAAAATTTGCTTAAGAAATGACTTTTATTCGATACGTTATTGAAAAAATCCTATTCATTATTTAATGTTGAATTACTGATTACGATTAGAATATAATATTTTGCAGATTGAACGGAATAATATAGAAATTTGAACAAAATCTATGCAATAAATAAAAAAATAAATGGTGGATACATCGTGCATTGATATACCCACCATTTATTATTTTATTTATTGCATAGATTTTCATCAGTAGTCATGCCAAAACGAGTGCGGATAAGGGCCGTAAAAAGGCATCTGGGTTTCTTGTATAACTACACGTGACCACTTACGAAGAATATTTTAAAATTCAACCCCAAGGGTGGAGAAAAAGCGGATTAAAGCTTGTTCGTATATCCGTATTTTTTCCGTCACTCGAGTTATTCTTTAGTTAATTTTAGTGGGGCGTCCATTAATCACGTGAGGGGTTTAGGTCAAGCCGAATATCACAGAATTTACGTAGGAGAGATACGGGTGTTTCGGCAAATACCACGTAATTTTTTTCGTGCAAACACTTGTTTAAAAATATGAGAAAATAAGGTTCATTTAAAGTAAAACCTGTTTTTACACAAAAATATGATGAAATAGAACTCAGTTCGTCAATATATTAAAATCTATGAGTAGATGTAAAGTTATTTGGCGTAGATATTTCGAATTGTAATGTAGTTATGATTATAACTAAATGTAATAATAGTAAAATTTGAACTAAAAATAACAAAGCACAATCGGTGTTATTACAAAAAAGTTATATACTTGGTTTAAAAGAGGTTTCGTACGAAATGCACCGCGCTCGCCCGAAGCAAGATCGCGTTATCTTTTTTTCGCAAGTGTAACCTAACCTAACCAAAGCGAGACAAAAGAGCAAGACGGCGAACATTCACCGAGAGATATTTTTAAAGCTAGCGTTCAAAACGTGCTTAACTTTTTTGTAATAACACCGAAATAGGTTTTGTGGTGTGAAACATCTATAGGCGAGGGTAAACCTGATTGTTGGCCTGGCGAGACTTGGCGACGCAAAACTCGAACTTTATACTATTAACGAAATACTTAAGAATATTTGCAACCATATGTGTATATAAATGAGATTCAAATTGTTTTCTCGGCCACTCGTTCTACATGATACGCGGCATGTATTTAATAAAAATAAAGTAAAATAAATAAACAGTCATTATTTTATGGAACAAATTTGTAATGCTTTATCTTTTCATTATGCCATAGCTGATTCCTGTCGTAATCTATTTTTTTAATGTATATAACTTATACAAAACAATTTCGATGTTTCACATCCGCCAGGTACATCCCGTGACGGTTATATTTCTCTAAAATAAATTCAATAAATGTATACTAAAAATACATTTTTTTAAATATTCCGGCGGATTCGGATTGAATTTAGAAGAGGCGGGAGAAAAGTCGTGTCGAACGTCATGACATATCACCAGGTGGGTAGGTGTTGAAATTTCTCAAAATCTTACACTCACGTTATTCATGTATGATCCCTTTATACAAAATGTGTGCGAAACCGCAGGATATCGCTAGAGTAGTTCTACAAAATGTTTACCTGTTGGCAAGTTATGAACAAGGCCGTCCAAACGAAAATGCCGGCAATAACCTGCGCGGTGCGGGTTTGAAGAAACATCGGTTTCAGCATTTCGTGGACAATATCAGAAATCGGCTGCGCCGTCACGTCGATCGTCTCGGTCGAACTCATCCTGTCAACACACAATGGGATCATTATAAACCTTCCAATTACAAATACAAATATACATATTTATTATGTACAGTTTCTTTGAATATGCTTGTTATAAGAAATTTATTATTAGTGTATGGTATATGTTATAAGAAGATTATTAGTTTCATGATATAAAGAGGTCAATTAAAAAAAAAAAGAACATAACTACGGGAAATCACTAGATATTCAAATCAAATCAAAAATACTTTATTCAGTTTAGGCTCTAATAAGGCACTTATGAACGTCAAAAACTACCAGTGGTTCGGAAAACAACCTAGTCATCGAGAAGAACCGGCACGAAACTCGATCGGGTACATATTTTTAACGTACATCTCCAATACATCATACAATAACTTTTAGTGGATGCACAGAGAGGAGTCAATTCCAGACATCACTATCGTTCACATACTGATCCACCTATAATATCCTTTTGACTCTAAAACACGCTTGACGTGGCGCTTAAATTTACAGTCCGGCAAATCTGTAACATGCTTTGAGACTTTATTCTAGAACCTAACAATATTACCTAAAAACTCTATTATTGGTTTTGCTAAGTATGAAACATGGGACCACCAGTTTATTAGTTTCTAGTATTTAGATTATGCCAGTCTTTTACTAAATTCAGTCTTTCAAAGTTTTTATTGACATATGTACATTAAATTATCAAGAATGTATTATTCTATACATCAAAGTCCTCTACCGCGTCTGTCTGTCTATCTGTTCGCGATAAACCCAAAAACTACTGAAAGAATTACATAATTTTTCATGTTTTTTTTTATCAGGACGGGACAACGTCCGCCGAGCTCGCTAGTTGATCATAAAATTTTGTTAAGGGTCCGTTTAAGTATTACGTAAGCAAATTTTTAGTAATTTCTGGCCGCCCCCTCCCACTGGTCAGCAAAAGTAAGCCATTTGCTTACTTTCTTATTTTTTTTTTACTACTATACTATATCGATAAAGCATTCCCTTCCAAATGCGTACGTAAAAAAATATATAAGTATTTTAAAATCTCTTCTGATTGAATAAATAAATATTGCTGACATAATCACCACCCAACCCCTATATCATCAATAATAAGCAATTTAAGGAATCAAGTTTAAAATTGAAATTTAAAATAACTATAAAACACCACAGTTCAGAAGTTTTAAAAACATAATATGCATAGTTATATTCGTTACAGTAAACAATAACATTTAGATCGAGGTTATAAGGTGCGTATAACATCTGATTTAGTTCAAGAACGAAAGCAATTTAGGAAAATTTGAAAAGATTAAATTTGACCAAACGTGTTTCAGAGAAAATAAAACCAAGATATATCGACACGACCAGCATACTATAATGCTATTCCCATACTTGCGTGATAAAGCTTGGACTATACATCGCGTTAATCGTCAGCATTATTCTTTGTGGCGCGGATTAAACCGTTCCCATACCTGTGTCATTCTAATAACTCAAAATAAGCGTCCGATAAACTTCTTTTATGTCATTAAAAATCGCCGACCCACATATCGTGCTGCGGTTATCGTCACGCAGCCCGATGGTAACGCGTGGCGATAATGTCATCTCACACCTGAATTTACTGCAATCGTAGAAAAAACTCCGTGGCGACGCATGCAGATATGGGACTAGCATTATAAACAGTTTAGTCAGGTTGTATTTGGACGAATACTATCTTATGTTTACAAACATATCAAAACATTCTGTGTACATTATGCCACGATAGGCAAGATCATACAACTATAGCAACTTAGCGATATTATGAGAGTTTAAACATTATCGACTGTAATAAGTGATTATAATACAAAATTTGATTCGAGTTCAAACACTAAAACCGGGGGATCAGTAGAATTCGTACATTGACTCATATAATTCGTCCGGTCAGCTTTAAAAACAATTGGCATTGTAGGTTCATCGACCACTGACTACGGTGTTAATTTCAGGCGGGCCTATATAGTCTCTTCTTCAATATATATATTTTTTACAGTATAAGTTTTAACATTTAACCACAACTTCAGCTGGAGTTGTAAAACGAGAGGTTCCAAGATTATAAAGATGCTAAATCTAGAATGGCGTCTGGATCGCAAATGTAACAGCTATACATGCTTCGCGATAGATTTTCAAACGGGCTTAGAAAACAACTCTTTGGCCAGACACACCTTGAGATGAGTCAGCTATAAAAATTTAGTTAAGTAACTATAAACTAATATAGAGATGATCGATATTCATCTATGTTGAAGAAACATCGATGTTTTTATGTCGATGTTATCGACACATCGATGTTTTGTTTTCGATCGACGTTATGAATATATTCTTTAGGGTCATCTAACGTTGCATGTACTGGCTTGAGACTAGATAATTTCAAATTTGTAAGCCGTATGAATAGTTATTTCTTTGGATGACCTTTTTTTTCGTCGCTGACTATGGAAAACACCCGATAAAGTTTTTTTTTTTTTTACAGACAATTTTAATGTTTTCAGACATCGATGTTTATCGTACATCAATACTATTGAACCGATGTTGACATCAATGTCAACATCGATGTTTTTCTAATATCGATCATCCCTAAACTAATATCAATATATTTCTAGTTACGCAAGCATATAAAATAAATAAGAATTAATGTGAACAAAGAACAATAACTAAATAAAAATATTCATAACAAAAAATTACGTCCTTCATGGAAGTTAATTGCTACAAACTTTTTTAAGAAAAATCTTTCGTATTATCCTAATAAATAAACTAATTAGTTGGTTTTATTTTACGAATTAAAACCAGTATCAAATAAATATCTTTAGCTAGCTTTAAACACTTATTTAAAATACAATAAATAAAAAACATAAATAACATAAAAACAAACTTATTTTTGGCATAATTTGACCATATATATAGCAGTGATGTGGCGTCTGTATAAATATGTGCCTCTGTGTACTCAGGCGCTGAGCAAAGGCCTTTCTTCCACAGTTCAATCATGACAGTAGTCTACGGCACATTGACAATTGTAAGTTCCAGTCAATTTACAGTTTTGTATTTTTCGACATACTAGCAACGTTATATATACTAGCACATACGTTTTGCATTGAATAATTGTTATTCACTCGTTATTATATTTTATTACAATATTAATTCGTCATCAAAAACGATTTAGAAAAGAATTTAATAATTATTTTACTATTTCTAAAAGTAATTATTTTAGACAATTCTTTTATAACACCAACTGAGAAATCCTGTCTACAAAAATTTCATAAAATCACTCTCGTAACTTATTTATGATTGTAAACAAGGTCTGTATTTTAACAATGACGAATCAAAACAGCAGTTGCAACTCAAAGGCATCAGTTGCTCAAACGATCACTGCAAATTATAAACATTTACATATCAAGGAATTATAATCATAGATGTGTCATAGATGTTTCAAAGCAATCTTTTTTTATTTTTAATGCATAGACAGATCAGTGATATAGAAGGTTCAAATTACTTGCTCACTTCTACGTTTATACCTCTAATGCTTGATATCCCAACCCGTCTGCATAGGGCAGCAAATGGAGAGGAGGTTCATAAATTTGTATACAAAAACCTTTCTCTAGAGTGGTTACTGTCTCACTGCCAATTATTAATTTGAATTTAGAATGCATTCTAAAGTAATGTCGTGTTAATTTTTTTTTTTTTACATCATAGACACTTACAAAACTGCGGGAGTGGTAAGTGCGTTGCCAGCCTGTGTTTGGGGAGGAGGGGAGGAGGGAAGGAAGAGGAGAAGGGAAGTGAGGAGAAGTGGGACTCCGGCGCTCCCGCTGACCGAACAAAACGCGACAATGCAGGCACTGTTACTTCACGTCGGTTTTCTGTGAGATGGTGGTACTACCCTGGGCGAGGCGACTCATTCATGCTGAAACCATTAATAACTTCAGCGTGGCTGTACCACCTACAAAAGTATCTGACATGGGTTTTTTTTCTAGAACTGACTACGCTATTAAACCAGCAAGGTCTTAACAGCTTCACCGGACTACACATATCAAATTGCCGTTATATCTATAGATTTTTAAATATCCCGAAGTAATTGGCAAAAATCGTAAATTCGTGACCACCTGCAAAAATAATATTTTGAAAGTATTATTAAAATATATGATTTTAAAAATTTATTGCAATGATATTCATACATTTATATTAATAATTACTCTAATCCACTATCAGTTGTATTTAGTCCTGCAATATAACCTTGACAATTTGTTGAACATACGTGGTTATATGAATCATAATGTTGGTATACTTATCTATTTTATAAGTTACTATGTGTTATGGTATTTTATTTATTTTTTATCCATAGAAATAAATAATGCGATTTTAATGCCTCATTCAATCATAAGAAAAAGATGGTGATAATATTATTAAAATATTATTTTTCAATTACATTAGCCATCATTGATACATAGTCAAAAAAATAATAGAGTATAACATTTTTTTAACTATAATATGAAACAAACGAACAGATGAGACACCTGATGTTAAGTGATCACCACCATCCATAGACACAAGCAAAATGAGGAAAGTAGTGTGTTGCCAGCCTGTGTTAGTGAAGAGTGGGGAGGAGGGAAGTGAGGGAGAGGAGGGACTTGGCCCTTCGGCGCTCTCACTGACCGAACAAAACGCAACAATGCAAGCACTGTTACTTCACGTCAATGTGTCTGTGAGATGATGGTACTATAGTGGGCAAACTGACCCATTCAGGCTAAAACGAATACAATAGTAATAGCTTCAGCTGGCTCTACCACCTACAACTTCAGTGTGGCTCTACCACCTACAACTTCAGTGTGGCTCTACCACCTACAACTTCAGTGTGGCTTTTTTTTTTTCGAAATGTCTACGCTATTGACCCAGCAAGCTCTTAACAGCTTCACCGGACTACTAAGGCGAGCGTTTAAGGCACTCAGCCGATTTTATTTTGGCAACCAGCTCATGGGTGCACGGCACACCTCGGCTTGGCTGTTGCATGTTGCATGCAAAATCGCGACCTATCTTAGCTAACCTAGCTAACTATTCATATATGTATGAGTTGTTGAAACGTATATGTGTACCAAGCATACATGCCTCAACAACTCCTCCATATATTTATTATCGGAAAATTAAGAGTTTTTCAGTTCGATGAGGGAAAAAAGTAAACCCTTCCACTTTCATGTGTGTAGGCGTGCACGTGTGTGGGGTGATCGTTTCGTGTTATAGCAGTGATGTATATTTGTGTGTCACTGCATCGCGCAAGCAACGCACTCAAGGGCTCCCTACCGAGGGATCGAACCTAGACTTGAGCCGCTGCCGTGGGAGGCCTAATCGGGTACTTCAGTGTGGCTCTACCACCTATAAAGCATCATTACTAACTGTCAAACTTCTATGATAGAATGGATATATATGATATACTATTGATCATCCCTTTTGTGTACTTCCAACTATGTTTACTATGATAATAATCTTGTAGTATATTTTCGATAAATTGGATTTATCCATTTCTACTTTTAGATTTAAACATAGTATTTGGTAGGAAAAAAAATTGATTTAATTTTATGATGACAATCAAATAAAAGGAAATTTGTTGAAAGATGTATTTGACCTTGGCATAATTTAATATTGTATTGTTGGGAGTAATATATTGTATTTCACTATGATAATACACTTGTAGTATATTTTCCATATATTGGATTTATCCAATTCCACTTTTGCATTTGAACATAGTATTTGGTATGAAACAAAAAATAGACTTAATTTTATGATGACCTTTGAATACAAGGAAATTAGTTGAAATATGTACATATTTGTCCTTGGTATGATGTAATATTGTATTGTTGATAGTAATAAATAGTATGATTGTTGGGTTTCTACGTTAACTTGTCTCTTTTGTTTTAGGTAGTCCGGTTTAGATACATGACACTGGTGGAATAATACACTCTATGTATATCACCATAACTATAAGAAATGACTCTTTCTTTATACAATTTTGAAAATATTATATTGTATACAGATGATTTACCATAGCTAATGAGGCAGTAGAACGATATCATCGACATTGCATTCATGATACACAAATGTATAATGCCACATACTTAGTTATGATAAGATAAAATTTAGTCTGTAACTAATTCAAAATTAATTACCCACTTATCTGTATTGTTTTTATAGTCATTATATGTTCTTAGTATAATTTTATAGGGTTTAATAATATACTGCTATCTTCATAGAATTATAACAACCTGCTTTACGAACATAACCCATACAGTGACTACCATACCATTTCTTTTCATTAGTATAGCTTGTTAAATAAGTGCATTCCATATGATAGTAAACATAGCATCCCACATTAAGCATCAACAACTCTACAATCAATATACAAATAAATACATTATGTTTAAATAGGATTAGTGATAAATAAAAATTATAATGATATAAACTTTTTTTCCAACTAATTTCGTTATTGACCTGGTAAGGTCGTAACAGCTTCACCACACTACAAATAAACAAGGTAAACAATACAATAAACTATATAGCTATTTCAAAAACCTAAACCAAAATCTGAAGTATAAATCTTTATAGAATGCAACAATGTTCTTGTCAGTCTAATGGAATAAGATGCACATATTTTCTGTTACAAAATATCCTACTTAAAAACATTTATTCCATTTTTGTAGATAAATGCGCTTTTCCTGGATTCTACATTTACTACAAATTGTTACTTTTTTAAAATTAAACTAAGTTGTTTTGTCAAGTTTCTTTGTTTATATGTTTAATTCTGAATATTAAAATAAAAATAGTGTAATACCAAATTCACATACTTCAGAATAACGGAAACCAGAGTAATATAGTACTTGTATTTCATTTTTACTAGCAGACCAGGCAGACGTTGTCCCACTCTGATTATACAAAAGCACCCTTGACAAATTATATATAAAAACCTTCCTTATGAATCACTTTATCTACTAGTAAAGGCCATGTGAAAATCTATAGTTTTTGAGTATATCGCGAACAAACAGATATGATAGAGGACTTTGTTTTATACTATGCAATGATTGAAATATCCTAAGAATATATTTCAAAGGATTAATGATTTTAACGTCATCCAAAACTGTCATCCTGAATAAAACTTGTTATTGTGAAGAAACTATAATCAACTTATTTTTCTTTAGTTCAGTCATGACATCATAAAATATGTATTTAATATTCCTATAACAATAACACTTGAATCAACATTTTTTTTTTTTGTTTAAATGAAATCATGTGTTTTACTGAGCAATTCTAGAATATTTTCAATTTAAAACAACTATAGTATATAGAATTGTATAGGGTATACAAGTAAAAGAGAGGGAGGCATAGGCAGTGTTTTATAAAAAGTGTTTTTTACTCAACAAAGTGACACAGCAGAATAAGTAAGAAAATGAAATAATACATGATAACCTGTGTGGTATCAGTTATGTTACGACAGATGTGGCAGTTAATTACAATTTTAGGAAAATATAATAATTATAAAACTTTGTGATAATGTTCTTTTAGTTCATAATTCAATAAAATCTCAAATATCGCCATAATTCTAGCTTTATGTAGTGAATAAGATTTGTTAATATTCCTTAAGACTAACTGGAAAATTCTTGTTTGCTAATATATATAATGTGCGCAACCATAAATCTTAAAATGGGACTTAGTAGCCCAAATCAATTACTTTTTTTATATGAAGTCCTTGCCCTCAGTGTACAAATCCACAATCCTGCCAGTGTCATGTACATTAAGAACAACTCCAATAATAATTCAACAACAAAAAATTTGAAGTTAATCATTTCTTATATTTAACTATCAAACATTATCACTTAACATTAAGCATAGATAATTTAAAAATAAAACTATATATAATTATGTAAAGCCCAAGTTTAAAACTATTTGGTTTAGATATGTAAAGAGGTGTCCCATATAGAGTAAAAATCTAAATTACAGATTATCTTGAAAATAAAGAACACAATCTAATATTCTGGAATGACTGCACGCTTTCTCTTATCAAAAAGATGCCTACTCTATAACATACATCAACACATTAGTTTACTTTGAATACTATCACTACTAATTAGCTTAATTAGCTGATCTCTTCATTATTTTTTAAGTGTTGTGGACTCCTTTTTAAGTTTAATAACTAATGATTCTTATATTATTTACTTGACTGATTGAAATAAAATATCGAGATAAAACGTAACGAGGGTATGTGAATTCAATAAAAATTGATGTCAGAGATATTTTAGTACTACCACATAAAGGGTCTGAAGAATAATTTTTGGATATATCTTCATGAAATCATTACTTTCACTAATATGCAGTTTCACATATTTTTTCTTGTATGGAGTCATTAATTCCGTAGATTATAATACCTTATAACCAGTAGTTATATCGCTTATTCACCGTTTCATTTCACCTACATACCAACTGGGACAGTTGTGAAAAACGCAAAACGAAACGGGTAGTAGAAATTGATACTGCAGATGCTTTATAAGAAAACTTGGTATATGCGAAATGAAATAGGAACTCGTAAATAAATTGGAGGTCACACGTCGTGACATTTCTTGTTTGGTACGTTTTATAACGAGTGAAGGGCGATTCATTTTCGTGACGTACATAATGGATACAAAAAAAATTAAAAAGTTATGAACAAACAAAAGATACATTTGTTTATTAGATTACCTCAAAAACAATTGTGATCAGCTTCGATACTACTGTTTTCCTTTTGTTAGCAGATGTCATTCGTAATCAACACTACGCGCATATTGTACACACAATCACGTATGTAGATTATCCGCACAATCTTTCACACACTTAGTAATATAAAAATTATAATTACAACTACACACAATAACAAATGGAAGTCACATGTAGCTAGTTGTTTTATAAATCAATTTACTACGTACACTTTTCGCAAACCGTAAATCGTACAACACTTAGCAAAATATTCAGCAAATAAATATAAGCTAGGACTGTGATAAAATATCGATATATCGAAATATCGATATTTTTATCTTAAAATATCGATATTTTTTAGTAATATTTTTAGGGCGATATATCGATATTTTGATATTATAATTTGGATATTGGCGGTCGAAATTTTTTTTATTCATAATCATTTTCTTAGCCTTATTCCACCTAGGTTGACTCGATACATTATGTTTTTCTTTTCCAGTCTCCTCAGTCAGATATAATTTCAGAATTCACACCTATTACATATGTTATTTTTACATACTTTATCCATACTTTAAAACTATTCTAGTTATAAGTCTTTCATCTCTCTTTATGACATGCCT
Source organism: Antheraea mylitta (assembly GCA_014332785.1). Lineage (NCBI taxonomy): Eukaryota > Metazoa > Arthropoda > Insecta > Lepidoptera > Saturniidae > Antheraea > Antheraea mylitta. The sequence goes on from JACEII010000001.1 coordinate 8,525,949, forward strand.
GTATCATGCTAACCTATTATTTCTCAACTTTTCTGTCACTGGTGATGTTTTCAATCTTTATCTGATACGTTTTTATTCTATCACTTCTAGTTACACCATACATCTTACCAATCGCAGCTCTGCCGCGTACAGTTTTTTCTCATCCGTTTCTTTTGTAACCTAGCACTCAGATGCATGCAGTATGACTGTCTTATAACAATTTTATACGCCTTCCCCGTGAGTTTCAAGGGCATTCGTGGATCGCATAACCTGAACATCTTTCTCCATTTAGTGCATCCTGCATTTATCCTATTCCTTCCGTTGTTGTCTACAGTGCCACGTTTTGAATCAATGAATATGAAGCAGGCTCGTAGGAATCGTAGTACCTAGTGAAACAGCTGAACATATGAAGTAAATAGTATTTTAAAAATCTCTTGCTGAAAAATATTCATTACCATCAGCCTGTAAGAGAGTCACTGCAGGGCCACAGACCTTTTCCTAAAAAAAGGTATGGACATAATCACCACACTAGCCCACGGCGTATTAGCAATTTCAAACTCTGAGAAAACCACAATTGTACGTTTTCTGACATATAGTAATACTACCAGAACATTTCTCAAGCTCAGGTTTTCTCACGGGGTTTTTCTTGACCGTTAGACGATACTGTTACCAATTTAAATTAGTAAGTGTACGCGAATTTTGTAAAATTCATTATTACACACCGGGGTTCGAACCCGCAGACATCGAAATGTTATTCTACTAGTGAAACTGGTAGACTACCACTATTTAAAAAACTTGGTAACTGATGGACTAAAAATATTGGTACACATAATTATCTTATTTAGATAAAACAATAATGATGACGATTATCAATATGATTGAATGACGTTTGTGGCTCTTAGAACTGTACTGTTATATTTTAAAACATATATGGGATAAACTGTACAAATATACTGGATTAAAAACTGAAAATCAATGTCAAGCTGAATTACATTTTTTTAACATAGCCGATATATCGAAATATCGATATTTTTTTCCAATATATCGAGGTCCGATATTAATATTTTCATAAATATCGATATATCGAAAATCCGATATTTTTAAAAATATCAACAGTCCTAATATAAGCACAGAGTACATAAACTAAAGAGTGTATCTGTACGTTTAGTAATCTATGGTAAATAGACAAAAACAGAATACACAATAAACAGTGATACCTAAGTGCTTTTGAACAATTGCACGACCAAATTCCTATTTCCTAACTTACAAATTTAGTTACAAAACTCGTTCTTACGAATATTTAGGCTTATACTAATATATTAACATGGTACATATATTATATTGTAATTGATTACACACTACCTAGCGTGTGTAGCGTGTGTACAAAATAATTCTAAAAAGAATATCTTATCTGAGGAATTTTCATAGTTATAACGACATGACACCCTATATCCCGTTTGATTTATGTTTTAGTCAAAATATAAAATAAATGTTACAAAAATGTATGTGAGAGTTAAAAACAAAGATCCGTCCCATCCCATTAGCTCTTAAGTGGCGCACTTTACTACACATAAAAGGCTTACGAGTGGCTTCCTGCTCTACTTAAATACATTTTAAGGGTAAAATCTAGGTGTATTTTTCTTTAAAAAAACTGGGTAGGATTTAGCAGTGATTGATGAAATAGTTAATGCCTATTGAAAACTTGTCGATTAAAGCCTACACATATAAAAATTTGTTTATAACAAAATACATTTTCAAGTTTATTAAAATATCATTCTGTTTTTTTTTTTTTAATAAAATGAATTGCTTTTTATTTTTTTATTTCAATTTTGTGTTCACAAAAGCTAATTTATAAGATATGAATTTTTAACATTTAGTTATCAAGAAATCTTTCAATATGCTCTTTTTTGTATATATGACAAAATCAGTGACAGACACAATACGAATTTTGAATGATCGTTTTAAAGAAGAAGTATTAAAATGAACCTGAAAATGGCGTAACTTATCTTATAAACTATTAAGCTTATTAAAATTACAAACGCCAGATAGCCACAAAATAGCGTTATATATAATACATTCGATTAATTTTAGGAATATTAGCCCCAATTGATATAGACTAATAACAAAACCTGTGAGAGTTTTTCGCCGGATTTTTGTCTGTCATATAGTACATTTTATATTTTATTCATAATCTTGTGTTAATTGATTCTATATTTTGTACATTTGGTGGTGTTTTACGTAATATCGTTCGTTTATTGTGCATAAGTGAAGTGAATGCAAAATAATACCACGAAGCATGAAATTCTGAGATGCCACAAAAACTCCCTAGAAGGTCTGACGGGGAAGCCACCATCTTGTTAGAATATTGAAATGATTACACTTTATTAATTATTATTAAGTACAGGACAATGGTAGTAATCTGAATGATTGGTTGTCAAAATAAAGATAAAAAAAAAAACAAAACCTGTATATAAGTGACAACCAGGTTTGCCGATTTTAAGAGGATTCGTCAAACTGTGTACTTTGAAATTTAGATGTAAACGGAATCCCTCTGGCTGTTACAGTTTTGTTACTTAACATCACCAGATAAATTTAAGTATCTATTTATTATTTCTAAACATGATTCAGCTCAGTAAGTAAAATGTGTTTTTTTTCTAATGAAGTTTATTTCCACAGATATCTTTATTGGTAGTCAAAATTGATTGCTTCTCCTATTTGGGATATATATCTATGGGTTTGGGGTATTTTGGTATTCACTGACAATGCTGGTTACAACTTACAACCATAGATTTACACACTGTTGCCGTTTTAGCGACTTTGTCGCTAGATCTAGCGGATTTTGGACATGTCTAACGATTTTTTTCAATTTAGCGACTTAAGAAAAGTTAGCGACTTCTAGCGATAATAAAACATTGAAAATATTTAAGTATTTTGGCACTAATTTAATTGTAATTACTGGTAACAACATTAATTGCAGATGTTGTTTTTGGAATTTTCCTAGCAGAATGACGTTCGATCTCGGGGTCGACCAGAATTAAAACAGCAAGAATAGTTATAGTGTGTGAAAGCCACCTCCGAATGACTTTCAACTGAGTATAATGCTGGTTCCAAAGTTGAATCTCGAAGAAACGACGATTAGGTTTTTTCGCAATAAAAGATTGTAACTAGTGAGCAACGGAGCGAAGGGCGCTCCGTTTCTGGATGTAATCAACTATGTGTCTCTATGGCGACTCGTTCAAAACAGCTTATTCACTATTACGCGGGACGACTTCTATCTATGACGCCCGCGCCTGAATGTCTATATAGACTATTTACTATCACTGACTTAGTATTTGTCTATTCGACTCTATTACGCGGTTACTATTTGACCGTTCTCTATGACGCCCGCGCCTGAATCTGCCATGCTCCAGGCCTTGCCTATACGGCCCCGGGGTCGCTCGCCCGACGCCGGCAGTGCTCCGCCAATCAGAGCACTTAGAAGCAACGTGCGCAACGTCGGGGATCGGCTAAACCTACTACACAGGGCGGGCCAGGGGCGCGACGAGTACCCTTCGCTTGCTCTTTATTTCAAATAATAATTACAGATATTCTTACAACTAGTAACTTAAACATTCTAAACTATATCTAAGAATTAGATTATAAATGGAATACAAGCCCTACTAATATTATAACTATGAAACTATACTAAAATCTATGAACTATATCTAGACCAAACACTATAATATTATACACGAATGAAACACACTATTAGTTAATACTAATGTCTATAAATTGTCGCGAACAGTGTGATTAAAACTTATAACTTTTGTTCGACTTATCACAGTGAAATATTCGCAATATAGTATTTTCACCATATTTTTTACCATGAAATATTATGGAACATTTAGCCACTTTGGTGGATTTTTTAGTTATGTATTTTTCAAAATCTAGCGACTTTTTAAATGACGTCTGGAGACTTTTTTATTTCTTAAACGGCAACATTGGACTTACAATAAATACTCTGTGGTAACTGGCAACAAACTAAAAATGTCCGTCGAGATAGATATGTTCTAATTTATTTTTTAGTTGTAATTCGAGGTTTGCGATGTGAAATATTAAGCTTTTACAAGATCAAAATAGTGTAGTTGATAATAACAATGATTGTTCAAGAGCCTATTCAGGTAATTTGAAAAATAATATTCAAGGAACTGTCAAGTATTTCGTAAAGGACGTTACATGCTAGGTAGTACATACAATTTATTTTTTTACAGGTTATCGTTTGGGATTGCCTTAATAATTATGAATACGACAATGCTATATTTCTGGCTGAAAGATTACATGCTGAAGGTGATTATAACGAGAGATTTCTAAATTGTACAAGTTTATTTTTGTGATACTATTCTGCTATTGATTTTTACGCAAACAAATTTGTATTGTAATCAAAATATAATTATAATTCATAAATAAACTAAGTTTTTACCTGTCAGGAAAATAATTATCGATTTCTTTCAGTGGCGTCGGAGGAAACGGCATTTTTACTGGGAACTTGTTACTATAGAGCTGGAAGGGTTGATGAGACCCATCATTTATTACAAAGCATGTTACTAACTCTGCCGCAGGCTAAATTTCTATTAGCTAAGTGCTCCATTGATTTAAAATCGTAAGTATATAATATTCAGGATGATAATTTACAATATAAGCATAATTTTTATCAACTGCTTCTTTAGAAAAAGTTGGTATTTATTGCTGTTATAACATTTTACTGATTTTTTGTTGTAAACATAATACATATTTCACAAATTATTCCTAATTAACAGTGACAAATTAAATGCTAGTGTATTAGTATCAGTATGGGTATCAGTAAGTGGTAGAGCCACACTGAAGCTATTACTTTTTTAGCTGTTTCAGCATCAGTGGGTCGGCTCGCCCGGGGTAGTACCACCTCCCTCACAGAAAACGGATGTGAAATAACAGTGCTTTATTACATATTTTACATATATATATAACACATATTTTACTTGTTAGTGATTAATAGTAGTCCTACCAGCCCAAATACTCCAGGAAACTCATTAGTGAAGTTTTTAAGAAGCCTTTGACTTGCAGATATATACTATACTATCTGTACCCTCAGCTCTGCACACATTTTTTAAAATTGTATTAAAAAAGTATAACATTGTGAGACCATGTACAATTATAGAAATGTCCTTTAAAGACATATGCAAGTCTTATGAAGTCCTGGGTAACAGCTAGTCTAAAATAGAATAACTTGAATTATACCTATAAGGTTAACTATCTGCCAGTGAAAGTCCCTTGAAAATCGGTCTAACCACTTTGGAGATAGCACTGCGGGCGAAGCCACAGTCAACAGCCAATCTAAATTAAAATAGACCTAGTTACTTTTTATAATGCCAACTATCTACCAATGAAAGTCCCATAAAAATCGGTAGAACTGTTTTGGAAATAGCACTGCGGGCGAAGCCACAGCTTACAGCTAGTCTTAATTAAAATAGATATATTAAGTGTTATGATGTCCACTAACTGCCAGTGCAGATCCCCTCAAAATCGGTCCAGCCATTTCGGAGAGTACCTGGAACAAACAGACAGAGACAGACCGAAAAAAAATTAAAAAATTGAATTTTATTAAAATGTTACTTTAATATTACATCCAGACATTTCATTTTTATTATATGTATAGATAGATATGGACCTGAAAGGCAACTGCTTATTTTAAATTTTACCACACACAAAGATGATCCTTATGTACCTATTCCCTATGATATAAACTGTATATTTCATGGTTTAGAAAAAAACTTTAAAAATGAAAAAAAAATTAAGAATACATCTTATACAGAAAGAAGAATATTATCTATCTAAATCTATACCTTTAAAGGAGCAATTCTTGTATATTTTTATATTTGTATATATTCAGGATCGCGGAAATGCCGTCATCTATTTCCGTGAAACTTAGTATGTACATAGTTTTGGGGACAATGAATCGATCTAGCTAGATTTTATTCATAGAAAACTTTTCAACTGAGATTTCAGATAGAAGATACAGCTAGACTATGAAGGTAAATTGCGCCTCCACTGTGAAAACAAAAATAGCTCAGGTGGAAATTGGTTGCTTCAAAAAACCATGTAACCCCTGTTCGAATACGAGTGTATATATATGTTTTTTTTTTTTTTTTTAGAAAATGATAATTTTGTAAGGCAAACCTAACAATTTATTTTAATTAAATAGATAATTTTATTATTAGAGAAATATTTTTTTAATATTTCTTTCATGTGAAAAATTCTAAGTTTGTGAGGCAAACCTAACAGTTTATTTTAATTTAAAAATGTTCTTTAAAGAACTGAGCTAGGTCTCGGTCGCCCAGGTACTTATGTAATTTGTCTATTTTTATATATAGTGTATAATGTTAAAAGTGTCAGTCTAAAGACCTATTTTGTATGGGCTTTGCCTTTTCAACAAAGCTATCTCACTTCTCCACTCACTTTTAATTTAGTGTTGTTACTGTCAGCCAGTATCAGGATATGGATAAAATTCTGATTACTTGGTCTTTTCTTTACTTTGCAATTATAATTGTAGTTGTTAATAAGATGTTTATGAATTTAATAATACTGTTTGTGTTATGAGCATCTAGCATCATAGGTGTTATGATCTTTTGAAAATACTCTCAGACCAGTTTCAGCATTTGTTTTGGAGCCATATGTGAAAATTGACAGTTTTTTCCATCTTTCCAGACTCAAATTTTATTATTGTGAAGTTATACATTTTATTCTCTGTTGAACACAAACTGATAAATTATTATTTTGTGATAAAGACATATCAATATATCTTCATAAATTTCTTGTATTATAAAAGAATAAGACGTAATATGATTTCCCTTCTATGAATGTAAGGTTTTCAACAAAACTACTGATATTACTACTTTTTTGTTGTATAAATAAGTGTAGAAGTGATAAATTAAGCATGTTTTCAACACAGGTAAAGGCTGCGGTGCTCATGCATACTATAATTGTAAATATACATTCTTGTCACTGAAGATATCTAAGTAGGACACCACAAGTAATGCTACGATGCAATTTTTGCATCGATTAATCTTTAAATTCGATCTCTTCTAATTTGCGTCGCCGTGTCCACTCCCGCGTAGTCCTTCCTGGCACCGCCGCGAAGAAGGGTTTTTTCTCGTTGTATTCTCGCACACATGGCGCATTTCTCGGTAGCAGCTCGGGCCGAGGACGTCCCCGGATGGAGCCCCCGAATCGTTACCATCACGATACAGTGACTCATCACATCACTTGCTTTCACACAGGTCACTCAGAAATGCATATATACACATATGGTGGAAGGATTTTATTTTTTTCCCCGTATTCAAACTAAATCGAGTAGCTTAGTTTATTTCATTTCAGATATATATGTAAGCGTTTGTGAATCACACAATTTCAATTGTAAAGTAATTTTTGTAATAGACCCTGTCTTTTTTTTGCCTTTGATATGCCTATATATGACGGAGTTGCGGGCACAGCTAGTGGATAATATAATAATATGTATAATGAATCTGTTCAAATTTTGCCTTTACATCTACAAATAAATTTCTTTGGACAAAAACGGTATTTTATTTACCCACAGCCGTAACAATATTGGGCATACTATACATTTTACGTTAGGAATTTTACAAACCAATAATCTTTACAATCAGATGCACATAATGTAGTCCGGTGATGCTGTTAAGACCTTGCTAGGTCAAAAGCGTAGTCAGTTCGAGAAAAAAAATTATGCACATACCACTATTTTTAATTATGTAATATTAAGTTACTCTATAAAATATTATTAATTTTCAGGTACAAAGACGCCGAAAATGCTATAGGCTCAAATCTCGATATCATTGCCTCGGAATTCGGAGAACAAGCTCCTTATGCACTACAGCTACTTGCCAAAGCATATATAGCCACAGAAAGGAGAACCAAAGCTGCTGATGCCCATCGAAAAGCATTATCTCTTAATCCATTTATGTGGAAATCATTTGTTCAACTTTGTAATACTGGAGAAAAGATCGATCCCCACCAAGTGTTCCAAATAAACAATTCAGACTTTACATTTGGTGTAACAACATTAGTGAATCTAGTCAGTAATTCAGAAAACATTTCATTTTATAATAGTAACATTCCTATTAATACTAGTGTTAATCCTAATATTACACCTAATAATGTTTCAACTCGTACTCCAATGTCCATGTCCACAAGTATCACCCCTGAAACCCATGCCCCAATTAAAAGAATGCATAGCGTCTTTAGTGGTGTAGCTCCCATTCCATTCTCCCCTTCATTCGGTATGTTACCAATAGAAGAATCTCCAGTGTTATATACTCCAACACTAACTGACTCTAATGAACAAAAAGCAATACCCAAGATAGTAAACTCATTACGTGCTCAAATGGGACAACTTAAGGATGCAGTGTTTAGTCCGGCTCCTCGATGCACTCTAGGACCTGCACCACGTCGTTCATCTAGACTATTTAGTAATAACAACAGCAGCTATTCAGTTAAAGAAAATAATAAGTCTCCAAGTAGGAAATTCGTGGCTCCAAAAAGTCCTTCAAGAAAGAATAAACAACGTACAGCTAAAAATAGTAAATCTAATATTGTTGAAGCAAATGAAAGAAACAAAAATATAGAAACTGTCTCAGCTAATATTACACCAAAGAATTCTAATGGCATAGCACTACTCAATTTGATGAGAGACTTAGGTGAAGCTTACAAAGCTTTATCATTCTTAGATTGTAAGACTGCAATTAAATTATTTCAAGATCTGCCTCCAAAACAATTATCTTCACCTTGGGTACAAACAATGATAGCTCGAGCACATTACGAATTAGCTCAGTATGAAGCTGCTGCCAAAATATTTGTGGAAATAAGGAAGTATTATCCAAATCGCACTGAGGGTATGGACATTTACAGTACATGTTTATGGCATTTGCAGCGGGAGGCACAGCTATCTTCCCTAGCTCAAGAATTAGTGGAACTTAATAGAACAAATCCCATAGCGTGGTTAGCTGCAGGAAACTGCTTTTCACTTCATAAAGAACGGGAAACTGCACTGAAATTTTTTAAGCGAGCGGTGCAACTTGACCCTAATGCAGCGTATGCGCATGCTCTATTAGGACATGAGTATGCTGTTTCAGAAGAGACTGACAAAGCTCTTTCAAGTTTTCGAACAGCAGTAAGTATCGACCCTCGAAATTATGTGGCATGGTTTGGAATTGCAACAGTGTACGCGAGGCAGGAGCGTTGGAAAGCGTCCGAGGTACATATCCGTCGTGCTCTTAGTATACACCCTAATTCTGGGGTATTAAGGTGCCAACTGGGATTAGCACAAGCTGCTCTAGGTAAAATGGAACGAGCATTGGCTACATTAGAAAGAGCAGTCTCTTTAGATACAGAAAATCCGTTATGTCGTTTCCATAGGGCTTCGGTTTTATTACGAGCAGGCAGGCCACAAGATGCACTAGGAGATCTCCAACATTTAAAAGATATTGCCCCGCGAGAGTCATTAGTATATTACATGCTTGGCAAAGTTCATAATAAACTAGGCAACTCTGATTTAGCCTTAATGCACTTCAGCTGGGCCACAAATTTGGACCCTAAAGGAACTGGAGGTCACATAAAAGAAGGTTTTGACCCTTCAAAACAGGAAGATCCACCTGAAAGGTCAACGTAATTTCTTTGAGAGATGGAACAGAATTTTGAGATAGCCGATTCGCCTGTGCTATTTGTGCAGTGCAAGAACAGATTGACTAATTGTAAATAGCGCTATCACCTATTCAACACTTGGTTGGTACCAAATGATGAGCTTTAGTAGTTTGATGGGTGTTCAATGTGGCATTTAGTTGCTGTAGCAGAAAAGGGGTATGTGGACATGTTTATATAGAGTAAGATGTTAGTATTCCTAATATTATCCTACTTTATCTTGTATAGCTAATAAATAGCGGAAGAAAAGAAAGAATATAATTTATAATGAATTAATTTGAAAGGTTAAAAGCTTGAATACCTTGATCTCAATGAAAATATTTCAATAAAAAAATATAACATTGACCTCAAATTATTAAGCCACTATTGCAATTTGTTATTTATATTTAATTTTATTGTGGCAAAATTTAGTTTTGAGTATTCCAAGTGTACAACAAATTTTTTCTATAAAAATATGGCACACAAATTGGTGATATTTTTATGGGTCCGCTGGCGGGTTTAATTCAGTGTACTTTAGTTTGCCAGTGTATTGTCCTATAATAAATAATACTGTTACTAAACAGTCTCAAATTTACCAAATCTATATTATCGAACCAAACATTTCTTAATTTTGTATGTGTATATATATCTACTTGATAAATGTTAAGAAAATATATAATGAGAATCTTTTAAATACTATAAATTGGATGATATATTTGAAATCAGTAATTAGATCAGATTGTTAGTTTATTAGTAGATAAATTTTCAAAATAATAATTTTGTGTGTGTGTATATATAGATCGTAAATATCAATAATAATCATAGCACTGTTTGTCATTTCAAATCACCGTAATGAACTGCTAACTGGAAATATTTGTTTAGACCACCTGTAATTGTACTAAAATTATAAAATAAAACTGATATAAAATTGTAAGGAATCTTTAATTGAAATTTTAGTCAATACATTTTACAACCTATTCTCATTCATGCAAATATGTTTTTAAATGAACTTTTGTAATATTGAATCTAACGCCCTTTTAACTGTCGGGTCATTTAATAGTTTGTTCTGGGTTCCTTGTATTTGAGGAGTTGGAGCTGCAGCTGGTTCGTTTTGAGGTAATACTTTCTTCTCATTCAGTATACTTAGAATGCGTTGTTGGAGATCCACATGCGTTTTACTTGGTGCCACTGATGTTGACAACGGTTCACCTAATTCTATTTTTATTTGTTGTTCTTTTCGTTCCTGGGGGAATATTATTTACATAATTAAATCTTTTGTGTTCACTACTACATAGTTCGTATACATAAATGAAACCTGCCCTAAAAACCTAGATAATGGAATACTTAATTCTTTCTTAATCATATATGGAAATAGGCATTAAAACTATTTATAAGGATATATATATACATATATAGAATGGTCATTAAACACAAAGATGCAGTAATCTGCTACATCGCATCTGTGAGGTCACACATTGTATATTAAATAAATAACGTATATATGAAAAAAAAGTTGCACAATGACGTATTCTGACATTGAAGACCTAGACTAAAAGTATTTTTTTTATGTGCTTTGTTCTTAGGGACATAAAAAAATTAAACATCTAAAATGTATGGCATAAGGGTTCATATTTAAAGAGCCATCTTTTGTTGGATATCAAAATGAAAGTGATGTCAAAAATTATTGATTTTTTTAAATTGCTTGCAACGACGCAACAATTTTAATTATGAAAAGTGCATATAGTATGAAAGTAAAATGGCTTCCATTCAATGATTGACCCTAAATTTCCTCTAATTAACACTTATGTCGAGCTGAAGATAAAATGGCGTCCATGTAGAGTCATGTCATGGTTATAATGTAATAGATCAATCCACCAAGACCAATCGAAATAAAAACGTTAGCCGATACAGAAAACCACTGCTGATTATAGTTACAAATGATCTCTAGATGTGACTAGCCCAACTGTCTGAGCGATGATGCCCAATGTCTCGTCGTCGGTTGCCTTCTAAGGCAGCCAGCAATAGCTGACAGCCAATAATAAAGATGCATGAACAGATGAGCAGCCGAATACCTTCAAACAATGGTGTTCCAGAACTGGGTAAGTCAATAGTAACTCCCCCGAAATAGTCAATAGTATGTACGCAAGTCAATAGTACCTTCCCTAATATGTACCTCATCTTATGTTTGGAAATAGTAAATACAAAACAGCCTTGATATTTAAATTAAGAAAACAATAATATACCTGTAAATACTCAATAACTTTATCATATTGTAGTACAGTGAGGGTGCGTCCATCTGCAAGTTGTCCCAATAAAGCGTAGACAGCTTCCCGACCGGAAGAGCCACCACGACGCACTTCTTGAAAATTACGCGAAAGCAACTGCAATGCGTCTTCTATCGGCATATTGCGATGCTCTGAAGAATCAAAATGATTTTTTTTTGAACTGACTACGCTATTGACCTAGCAAGGTCTTAACAGTTTCACCGGACTACAAAATGATTACTGTAGTTAATCAAGTCTAACTAATAATACAAATGTGAGTTTGTTATACTTTCATACTGTTCCTAATACTGTTTTTTTTACTAATTAATTACTCAAACGGACCATCTTGAAATAATTTATACACATTAGCAGTACAAAAATGGACATAGGGTTCTTTTTATCGAGAAAAAAAGGATCGGTCCTGAAGATTAGACTTGAGTCTATATTAACGTGACGGACGGAAATAATAGTGTAGTATAAAAAAGAACATTAAACTTCATATATTGATAATAATTTTTAAGTTTGTACAATACAAAAGACAATTATTTTTCATTAGGGGCCATTCAAGTATTACGTAAACACCGAAGGGTGTGGGGGGTCCTTGATTTGCTTATTTTTGATGACATAGGGGATGAGGGGTTTGTGTGGTGATTACGTAAGTAAAATATATTTAGTTGACTAGACTAAATTAAAAAAAACTTGCATAAATGTTTACGGAAGCATGGGAGGGAGGATAACAGCACTGCTTACTTAGGCTGACAAAGGGGAGGGGACGGTTCGAATTTCCAAAAATTTTGCTTACGTAATTCTTTTACGGACCCTTGATTGAGACTATGGGATTTTTATTTTAAAACTATTATCTGGGAAAGAATAGTAGTACGTCCATGTAATCCGATGAAGCTGTTAAGACCTTGCCAGGTTTGTAGGTGGTAGAGCCCCACTGAAGCTATTTTTGGTTTCAGCATGAATGGGTCGGCTCCTCCGGGGTAGTACCACCCCTCTCACAGACAACCGACGTGAAATGACAGTGCTTGCATTGTTGTGTTTCGTTCGGTCAGTGAGAGAGCCGGAGGCCCACGTCCCTCTTTCCTTCTTTCCCCTCCCCCTTCTCCCATATACAGGCTGGCAACGCACTAGCAACGTCCCTGATTTCGCTAGTGTCTATGGGCGGTGGTGTTCACTTAACATCACGTAAGCCACCAGTTCGTTTGCCTCCATTGATATAAAAAAAAGGTCAATAGTAGCGTAGTCACTTCGAGAAAAAAAAAACGTTGTACATCCTAAAAATCAAAGTCAGACCATTATGTTTATTAACCAAAAATATATAATAATATTTCATAATTAAAATTATCAGTAAACACATACCCTGTGGTAATCCATGTAATATGGTTAAAGTTTCATAATTAAAATTATCAGTGAACACATACCCTGTGGTAATCCATGTAATATGGTCAAAGTTTCATAATTAAAATTATCAGTGAACACATACCCTGTGGTAATCCATGTAATATGGTCAAAGTCAGAGATCTGTTTTCCTGGTTTTGTGGCATAACTAAAATGGCGTAAAGGCAACCCCGTGACGCGATATTGCCTAAAACTTTTCCAATTGGTACATCTGCCATTGGAAACAGCAGATCGACCACGATTCCTAATCTTTTCAATCGACCTTCAATATATTCCGCATATTCTCTGTAATACAATAGCATAATGATACCAACTATATATATATATATATATATATATGTATGTATATATAGAACTATAAAGCTTTAGGAAGGAAATCTTCAAGATATATTTAATTTTGTTCAATAGATAATCAGTGAAAGCTTATTAGTTAAATAGGAGCCAAGAATAACGACATTGTCGTAATGTTGGCACACGCTCGTATAATTATTGCGACGATACTTTCATTTCCAATTTGGCGTTAGAGTATAAGACAGTAAAATCATTTTATATTTCATATAAAATTAATCTATGTAAATACATTAGATATTCTATATATTGGTGATGATATAAAACACTGCTGGATTGTGCAGGTGAGTTCCTAACTCTATAGTTTAATTTTGTATGACCATTTTATAATATATATATATTATATTTCTCACATTATCTATTTATATTGTATGTACGAAAAATGTATAGTGTCAATTTAAAATATCTATAGATATTTTTATATACAAATTTCTTCTGTACATGTCATGTCACTGAACTCTTCCTAAACGGTTCGACCGATTTTGATGAAATTCTGTGTGCGTGTTCCAGTGGATCCGAGAATAGTTTAGATTCAAAATTGAACCCGGTAGATGGCGCTGCGATTAAATTTTAGAACAGGAGAACGTCCGCCGGGCCCACTATATTTAATATGATTATTATATATAAGTTACACAGTTATATACATACAACAAAACAAAACACATACAACAAAACAAAACACATACAACAGTTTTAAAACAAACAACAGTTTTATCCAAGTTCTTCTTGGATATTTTTCCAACTTTTCAACAGTAAACATTAGGTAAAGATTTTATATGTAGTGTTAATTTCTATAAATATCATGTTAATAATTTCAAATATGTTGTGTAATTTGTATTTCTTTTAATATCTTGATTTCAATGTAATACTTACGTTAGTGATTTTGACACTACTATGATTTCACAGTCATTTCTCTCAGGGACTGGTAGCGCTCTGGGGTATTCTGATACCGGTTGTGAATAGTGATCATAGTTCCGTCGTTCGTTCCATTCCCCACCTATTTAGACATAATAGGAAGTGAGATTTAATCATCTGCAGTTATTTTAAGTGCAGGTTCTATCATTAATTGTATTTATATTCGAATAAATACCAAAATGTTGTGCTAGTAACAGTATCAGTTAAGGTAATTTATTGATATTTTTATTGTTACATTTGAGCCTATTATAAGTCGAATTTTAAGGCAGACACAAAATTCGAGATTTAGAATGGGATTAAGATTATAGGAAAATGTTAAACTTGCAGAAGTTTAGATTTTACATGATTGTTACAGAGAACATTTTAAAAGTTTAAATTGATTCTAAGAAAGTATACAATATAATATATTGTTGACAAGATTATTAAACTAAAAAGAATTACAGAGTTACAGACCTGATTATTTTTTGGAGCTGTAGTGGTACATATAGAATCATACAGTTGTAGATGGGGCAGTAAGAGTAAATATCTAAATCATTCTCGAAACAGGAAAGTGATGCTGGCTGTTCATAACTTTTTAAGATATTTCATCCACCTTTCATAGATTTTGAGAAAAAAAAAATTACAGTTGGCTATTGTTACTTAAGTTATGAGTAATTTATATGAACACTTTTTTATGTCAATTGAACCTGTATCTTATAAGAATCAAAATACTATTTAATTTATCAAAGTTTGAGTACTAAAAATGTCAGAAATTACAAAAACTTATACCTACATTTCGAGATAAACTAGGTCTTGGGTGGGAACGTAACTGCGAGCAGGGATAGGCGCAGCTATAGATAATCCGAAAATAAATTGATGGTAAGTTCAAAGTTTCATTTCATTCATACAAAGAATTAAATCATATTCAATTTTTATTCCTAGATCATAAATTTAAACCAAATTCAATTCTTTATTGTATAAATTTGTTTGAAACCTATAGGTTTGTCTCTACAAAAATCCTTTAAAATCTGAATGTATAGTAAATTGACACACAAAATGTGTTTGTGTAATAACTAGCAAAGTTCTCGGACTGTTCCTCATGTAATGTAATTTAAGAATTTTGATATCTCCCAAGATATTCATTGAAATAAAATGCTGTTAAGGGCAATTCTGGTTTGACTAGACAAACTGTTCTCATACACAACTGGAAAACTGGTACAAAAAACTTTTTGGTATTAAGTTCTTGGCTTCTGTGCAATAAAAATCAATTAAATACATTAAATAACTAGCAACATGCCTCTGCCACCTGGTGATCGTTCTCTGAAGGATGCTGCACCTCTACCTCTGGTTCCACGCCCCCTGCCGCCTCTGATTCCTCTTCCCCTGCCTCTGCCACGATCATCCCATGTTTCAGACTTATTTTGAACTTCGTCTTCTTCTCTATAAGCTTTATATTATCACAACCAAAATTGGAATATTATAATTGTTATTAATTAATTAATTATTAAATTTATAAAATTATCACAGAATTTATAAAATATTATTGTCGATAAAGTAATGTTGTAAATGTTGGTTTACTATTTAAAGAATAGGCCTCATGGTGCAGTAATGAGCCCAACTATTGGGCCAAAAGTTTTCAGATTCCATTCCCGTGAATTACTTCCTATTGTAGGATGAATATAATAAATATATGACATATTTATTTACAGAATATTATATGAATAATTACAGAATACATATGCAGTACAAACAATATTTTTTTATATAACATTATAGTAAGCAAATAAATATAGGTCAAAGGTTTTTAGCATTTAGTGTAGGTAGTTTTTTTATAAAAATATGAACTCTATTTAGGCATTTGTGCTTCCACAATAGTGTTTTTGCACTTAGTGACTACATTATGTCAGTATAATCAAAATTATCAGATTACTAATATTCTAAAGCCATTATATTACCGTATATCGTTTATTTATTATGAAATTGCTGTGTTCAAGGAACAAATAAACAAAACATGCTCAAACTTTTTTATCAGTCCATTATTTTCTATATTGTCTATGCTGTTTGAATATTCACTAAGTGATTTTCCTTTGATTTCAGTAATACTTTCTTGGCACACAAAATTTCTTAACCATACTACATTAATAAGCAATTGGCCTTTTTAGTATAGGGCTCCATTATTATACCATTTTTTTTTATAAAATGTTATTGTTTAATTCTTATTCAAAATCAATACCTTGGTCACCAACAAAGTTTCCAAAACTATCATACAGTTCCTCATTGTCATTGGCACTCAAAGAATTATCATTATGATTATTTGCTGGAGGTTTATCAGGTTGATTTACCACCTCTTCATTAGTTGTCACTGGTGGTTGTTCCCGTCTAGAAAAAAAAAACAAAAATATGAAAGTAACCACATATCTTCATGATATAATTTTTGTTATGTGATTTGAAAAAAATGAAATATGTTTCTTACAGAACTAGAGACAATAATCTTTTAGTTTTTTTCATTATTGTAGGATTATAACTTCTTCAGACCCGTTTTTGAAGAATTTTCATTCAGGCCCCTTGTAGAATATGGGTTCAATGCTTTATAATTATATTGTCTTGTTTTTATCATATACAGTCTTAGCCACTGCCCATGACTTCGTCCATGTAATAATAGTTTCTTTGGGATAACGCTCACATGAAGCTGAAGCTCTCAAGAGGAAAAGAAACCCAATTTTGCAACATTTTTCATTGGTGCTCCGCTCCTAATGGTCTTAGCGTGATGTTATATTGCCTATAACCTTCCTCAATAAATGAGCTATATAACACTGAAAAATTTCTTTAACTCAGACCAGTAATTCCTGATATTACCCTGTTCAACATGACAAACTCACGACGTTACAAACTATACCTCTTTATAATATTAGTATAAATTATTAAAATAGTGCAAAAATCAAAATTATTACAGAAAGGGCGTGTAGTTGTAATAAAACAAACCAATAATTATTTTTTGTTTTAGGAAGCTGTTTAACAAATACCTGGCTGAATATTAGCGAGTTGCATCCTCACATATAATTTTATTAGTATCACACTTATATTAATTTAAGATAAAATATTCTCATTCAAGTCAAATTTGTATGTAGGGATATTATGGTGAACTTTTTTTAAAGCAGGCCAGACTTAAGTGTGATTTATCCATACAACCAACACAGAATATAGTGACTTATACAAAAAATTCTTCTTAATTAGTTTTTGTTTTCTCGAACTGACTATGCTATTAACCTAGCAAGTCTTAACAGCTTCATCGGACTAAACACTTAATTAGTATCTTAAACCTTATGTATTTCCTTTGCTTATTTTGCTTCTGACACATATTAAACTAATAAAATAAAATTTTTATTGAAGCAGTAATTTTTTACCACCAGCTTGTGAATGTAATTATAAACTACTAGTTATGCCTGCGACTACATCCACGTTTTTGTCCACATCGAACTTTTTAACATTAACATGCAGCAGAAGCTATCAAGAGGAAAAAAACGATTTTGAAACAATATTTACTGGTGCTTTGCTCCTATTGGCCTTAGAGTGATGATATATAGCCTATAACTATCCTCGATAAATGAACTATCTAGCACTGAATTTTTCAAATTGGACCAGTAGTTCCTGAGATTACTTCATAAATGTCACAAACTTTACCTCTTTATTATAGACTATTGAATAAACATTAATTAAACTATCCAAACGTTACAATACATTGGCATCATACCTGTCATCAGTAGTTCTTGCAGTTTTAACAGTAATATTTCTCCCTTGGAATACACTCCCGTTTGCTTGACTGATGGCTTGCTGAGCACTTGCCTCATTTCTAAACTGAACGAAACCAAAGAGTTTGTTTGTAACAATTCCGTCTATCAGCCCGTATTGTATGAAATGTTCATACAAATCATCTATCGTAGCTTTTTCAGTTAGGCCACCAACATATATTCGAAGATGCGCTGTTGATTTGTCTTTCATTGCATTTCTATCCAGAGTAAGTTTGTCTGTAATTATATATAGATATATGTTTTGAACATTTTTGAGTATGCGAATATAATGAAAATCATAAGAAACAATTTACAAAACACAATTCAATTGAAACTTAGAATTATTGCAACTTAAGCATAGTTTTTTGATTTTGTAACTTTTATTTACCTGCCATTATAGAAATAATATATTCTCTATATCAAAAATTACATTCAGTTGTTGGATTCATAAAAGTGCGATGAAACAATTTTTTATTTGGAGTTAGACCAGAAAAATTACAATCTATGCAATAATCTGTAATTATAGTTTATACACTGTGTATACATCGACGCGACCAAAACAGAATAATAATAGGACTGGTGATAAAATATCGATATATCGAATTATCGATATTTTTATCTTAAAATATCGATATTTTTTTTATTCATAATCATTTTCTTAACCTTATTCCACCTAGGTTGACTCGATACATTATGTTTTTCTTTTCCAGTCTCCTCAGTCAGATATAATCTCAGAATTCACACCTATTACATATGTTATTTTATATACTTTATCCATACTATTTTCGGTTTCCTCTACTTTTATATCTATTCACCTTCATACTTAAAACTATTCTAGTTATAAGTCTTTCATCTCTCTTTATGACATGCCTGTATCATGCTAACCTATTATTTCTCAACTTTTCTGTCACTGGTGATGTTTTCAATCTTTAACTGATACTTTTTTCTTCTATCACTTCTAGTTACACCATACATGTTAACAATCGCAGCTCTGCCGCGTACAGTTTTTCTCATCCGTTTCTGTTGTAACCTAGTACTCAGATGCATGCAGTATGACTGTCTTATAACAATTTTATACGCCTTCCCCGTGAGTTTCAAGGGCATTCGTGGATCGCATAACCTGAACATCTTTCTCCATTTCGTGCATCCTGCATTTATCCTATTCCTTCCGTTATTGTCTACACTGCCACATTTTGAATCAATGAATATGAAGCAGGCTAGTAGTAATCGTAGTACCTAGTGAAACAGCTGAACATATGAAGTAAATAGTATTTTAAAAATCTTTTGCTTAAAAATATTCATTACCATCAGCCTGTAAGAGAACCACTGCAGGGCTACAGACCTTTTCCTGAAAGAAGGTATGGACATAATCACCACACTAGCCCACGGCGTATTGGCAATTTCAAACTCTGAGAAAACCACAATTGTACGTTTTCTCACATATTGTAATACTACCAGAATATTTCTCAAGCTCAGGTTTTCCTTGACCGTCAGACGATACTGTTACCAATTTAAATTAGTAAGTGTACGCGAATTTTGTAAAATTCATTATTACACACCGGGGTTCGATACAGCAGACATCGAAATGTTATTCTACTAGTGAAACTAGTAGACTACCACTATTTAAAAAACTTGGAAACTGATGGACTGAAAAATATTGGTACACATAATTATCTTATTTAGATAAAACAATAATGATGACGATTATCAATATGATTGAATGACGTTTGTGGCTCTTAGAACTGTACTGTTATATTTTAAAACATATATGGTATAAACTGTACAAATATACTGGATTAAAAACTGTAAATCAATGTTAAGCTGAATTACATTTGTTTAACATAATCGATATATCGAAATATCAATATTTTTTTCCAATATATCGAGGTCCGATATTGATATTTTCATAAATAGCGATATATCGAAAATCCGATATTTTTAAAAATATCAACAGTCCTAAATAATAATACTTCTAGCTAGGGATGCTGATCTGAGATAAAAAAAAAAACATTTTTGGTCCAAGAAACTTTAATTATTATAATCGATACTAAGCATCGTATTTAATGCAGTGGATCAATTCTAGACTAAAATCGAGTTTCGGTTTTTTCTATTTAGATCATTTAAATAAATGTATAATTCTAATTCTCTTAGTCTATCCTCAACAAATAAAAAATTTGCTTGCTGTAGATTATTTAATGCTATAATTATTCTAAATGTAAATTTACAGATTTTTTACATCCTTCTAGGTTTTAAGTAACGTTACAAAATATTAATTAAGAACAATTTGAATCTTATGATTACACAGATAGGGTTGCAAATGTTTTAAGTATTTGGCTAATAGTGCAGTATTTGTTTTGTGTCGCCGCACGTCCGCGTCGCCAAGCGAAAATCAGGTTGAAGATGCCCCTATTGATGTAAATGCCTATAGAAATAAAAATAGTACGTTGCTTTTTACGTTTATATCTAAAATTGTGTTCTAAATCGGTTAATAAGTTTGGCGCGGACTGGAGTCATTAGTCTATTTGTATACACATGATAAAAACAAACAAAATTTACTGGAAAAGAAAAACAATATGAAGAAAATCACAAAATATTATTATTGTATTTATTGAAAAAATGTTAAAAATAGAGAAAATAATAATAATTACTATAACAATCTCGTCTCTAAAAATAACTTTTTGTAATCTAAATGTAACCGCATCGGACATTACTAGATATAATTCAGTTCAACGTATATCAATATTTAGTATTTTTTTGTGTTGATACACGTGTCTTTCTATTTGTGATATCATTAATATACTGTGATACTAAATATAATATCTGTTTTTCGATGAATCATATCGATTTGATAAATGTTGAACCCTATTTTGGGCGGAAAAAGAATTTTAAAATTTTTAGGTTATGGATAATATTTAAAACAATGTTTTTTATCGTACTTACATAATAATGCATTTCAAATATGTAATCATTTAATTTTAGAAAAAGTACAAGAGCTGTGTGTTCATAGTAATTCTATTTTTGTATTTTAGTAAAATATATGCCACACATTGTAATGTGAGTAATATTCTACTTATTATTTTTAGATAATATATTTTTTTATTTACCTTCAGGTTGTACATTGCTGATTAAATGAAATCTTTATTACTTTTTAGTAACTTTACTATTAAACCTTTTAATCCTAGGTGTATGTTTGTAGGAATTAAATTACCATGTAATATATTAAGTACATTAAATACTTAGTTTCTAGGTTATGTAGAAGGAATATTACTTCTTTTTTTAGATAGTTTTATTATAGATATCATAATCATACCTTACTCTTGTTTTAGGTGAAACATGATTGAAACATGATTTGGTAATGACAGTTAGAAAGTTTTTCTCAAAAGCCTATGCAACATACAAACAGGCTATTGATGATTCGTTTGATCGGAAGAATCTGTTTTACACTAATGTTTTGTTATCTGTAGGAATTTCTACATTGGGAGATATAATACAGCAAAGTTATGAGATACATAAACAAGAGATTGATAAGTTAGATTATAAACGTACTGCCCATATGGCATTTTCGGGTTTTACAGCAGGTATCATATGCCACAATTGGTATAACTTCCTTGATAAAGTAATCATTGGAAAATCGATAGATATGGTGATAAAAAAATTATTTCTTGATCAATTTATTTGTTCGCCAATTGTAATACTTTCTTTTTTCGCTACTGTGGCTATATTTGAAGACAACCCATTTGAAAATTTCAATGATGAGGTTAGAGATAAGTTCTTGACTCTTTATAAAGCTGAATGGCTGGTATGGCCTCCTGCTCAAATAATAAACTTTTATTTTTTGCCTACAAAATACAGAGTTATATATGATAATACTGTTTCTCTTGGTTATGATATATATACATCTCAAGTAAAGCATGATAAATCCCTGAAAGCTTAACAATATTCAGAAGACTTTGATAAAGATGGAAGTAAATACTATTCCATATCTGTAAATGTTAATACTACAAACTACACGTTTGTAATAAATTTCTGAGAAACATCTTATCATATTGAGTTTCCTTTTTGTCCCTCGAATGTGTAAGAAAAATAATAATACAACTGTAGGGTAACAGTATCTCTTCAGGAAAAAGGGTTTCATACCACTGGTTCAGGGGCCATTCAAGTATTATACCTAAGCACTAATGGGGGAATTCGATTTGCTTGTTTTTGATGACATAGGTGTTTGGGGGGCCCAGGTAGTGATTATGTCAGCAATATTTCTTTATTAAACCAGATTTAGATAAATGTTTATGTAAGCATATGGGGGGGGGGGGCTAACAGCATTACATACTTTTGCTGACCAGAGGAAGGGCGGTGTGAAATTACAAAAATTCTGCTTACAAACACTTGAAGGGTCCTTATAAATAAATAACTGTCTATTTCTTGTTCTTATTATTAGAGTTGATAAGCAATGGGTGAGACGTAGTCCGGTGAAGCTGTTAAGACCTTACTGGGTGAATAGCGTAGACATTTCGAAAAAAAAAAAATAAACAATGGGTGAGATAATTTATTTGTCTTATAGTTGTGATCAGTCCTTGATCTTATCTTCACCTACCATCTTGTAAAATTGAGCTCAAGCATGTGTATTATATACTATGTGTCTAAATTGTGACCAAACTTCAAAGATGTATAATGTGAACAAATTTATCAATGAAAGCCCTCCAATGTTGGTTTTTTTTTCCACTTTCTCATTAATAATTTTAATATCTTCGACTTTAATGTTTCTGACACTTGTAGTTAGTATTTTAGTCGCTGACCTTACATATGAATAAATGTCTTCTCATTGGAAAGGCTGCATAGACAAGCTAAAATGCCCATAGTCCGGTGAAGCTGTAAAGACCTTGCTAGGTCAGTAGCGTAGTCCTTTGGAAAAAAAAGAAACCTAAGTGTGATATATGTAGATAGATTTATATAATGTAATATTTTGATAAGTAATTTTAAGTTGTCATGTTGTGCCTGCCTTTCCGATTACATATGTCTTGCGGTACGGTTTGTATTTCATTGAGCTCCCTAATAATAGTTCCTTTTGGACATGATATACATGTTTAGGTTAGTTTAGTAACTAAGTTTTTAGTTAATGAAACAGAAGTAAAATGTTGTTATAAAATTAAGAACCTCTTAAGTTTATCAACAAAAAGTGACGGATATAAAATATGTTTTCATTTGCTTACTTTTATGTTAGTGTTTGAATTATTCTATAAATCAATATAAACTTGACTGCGGTAGGTTAAGTACTTTCAAAGATCTTTTGTTAAGAAACCTCTTAGCAGGTTCATTATAAAATGTTCCCAATGTGTGCATTCAGGTGATGAGTAATAGTATTCGATAAAAAATGCAGCAATAGTACAATAGTACTGAAATTCCTTTATTATTTACAAATAACCTGAAAAGCACAAAGCATGACAATTCTTTGTGTTATTGATACATATAATTTACTTTTTTAATGGACTAAATTATTGCTTATCAGTCAGTTCATGGTCTAAATCTCAAAGGCGTCTGTCGATGTTCTCCTTAGGCTATGTATAGTACAGTTCCCTGAGGTATATAGATAATTGGAAAACAAAAAAATTGTATTCATTATATTCTTGTTTTCTTAATATTTCTTAATCTCATATTTCCTTTTTTTTTTTCGAAATGTCTACGCTATTGACCCAGCAAGGTCTTAACAGCTTCACCGGACTATTAAGGCGAGCGCTTAAGGCACTCAGCCGATTCCATTCTGGCAACCAGCTCAAGAGTGCACGGCACACCTCGGCCTGGCTGTTGCCTGTTGCATGCAAAATAGCCGCTGCCGTGGGAGGCCTAATCGGGTGACCTCATATTTCTATTTTTGTGATCTGTGGGATATTCAAGTATTACGTAAGTACTGATGGGGGAGGGGGTCCTTGAGTTGTTTATTTTTTGGGGGGTCTGGAAGGTAATTACGTCAACAATATTTGTTTACCTAATTAAACAGACTTGAATATACTTATATAAATGTTTACGTAATTTGGGAGAGGAATATTGCTTATTTAACTGACCAGTGGGAGGGGGCGATCAGAAATTACAAAAATTCTGTTTATGTAATATTGAATGGCTCCTTACTGTATTTTTTGTGATATGAATCTTCTCGCTATTGAAGAGGTTGAAGCGTTTATGGTTCAGTTATTAATGTGTTAGGACACAGTCAAATCAAATCAAATCAAAAATTCTTTATTCAGTTTAGGCCCTAATAAGGCGCTTATGAACGTCAAAAACTACCGTGTCGATGGACACAGATTGAAATCCTTGCGGATGAGTCAGATTGTTCCATGAAGGATGTCATAGCATAGTCTTAGAGCTTTTTTTGAGCCCGCCTCTTTAGCTATCACTCTAAGTTGAAAAATCTTTTGCCCAGCACCTATAGGTGTTTTCGGCACCTGCACTTTACGGGCCACTCCTCTAGGTTTAGGTTGCTTAGTACAGTATAATATAGTAGACCGCATAATCTTTTAAAATCAGGCGAGATTTTGATCAAGTGCTAAAAGAATTGAGATAAATAAACGCGGTTACCCACTAAAGAATCGCTTGGAATTTATAATCTATTACATGTATTTATATTTCTGGTCAATAAATGTAAGTTCTCTATTTACGTTTTCCGCAATAACAATAGAGGTTATTTAAATAATGGCTTCAAATTTTGCTTATATACCAGAAAAAAAGCTTATATACCAGACGTAGCCAACTAGAATTTTTTGTAGAGTAAGGCGGGCAACCGAATTCTACGGGACAGACCCGTAATGGCAGAAGTAATCCTGCTTTGTAATAATTAATACAATAGTTTCGTAAAATGTTGGATGCATCACATATATCTCCTGTCTTCCTGTTTTTTATTGTAAATTACATTCAGCGCATTATTCGTTCGTGTTGATGGACTTCCAAAATTCTTCGTGAAAGTCGGAAACTAGCTTTAACTTAACTAGGTTAAATTTAATATAGACAGTTTGGAAAAGTTCAATGAAATTTTAAACATAAGCCCTAAATTGTTTTAAAAGTTGTCAATCCAGCGATAAATATGATTTAATAATGACTCCAGTAACTTACTTTTAAAAAATGTGGATTCTGTTCTTCATACTGCGTGTTTTACCAACCAGAAAAAAAATAAGATGTCATTCAGTTTTTAGAAACTTAGTCATTGTACTGTAGTCACTCGTAACAGTCTACTATTATTCAGAGACAGCATAGTCGTTATTATGATATTGTCTAAATCCTGTAGGGACAATGATTTTTATATTTGTAATATCATTGTATAGGGACTAATGTATCATCAGAATATAA
Source organism: Antheraea mylitta (assembly GCA_014332785.1). Taxonomy (NCBI): domain Eukaryota; kingdom Metazoa; phylum Arthropoda; class Insecta; order Lepidoptera; family Saturniidae; genus Antheraea; species Antheraea mylitta. The sequence continues at coordinate 8,551,666 of JACEII010000001.1, forward strand.
TTCAAGTAGATATTTAAGTATTTCCGCCAAAATTTTGCTCTTGCGAAATACAAAATTAAGAAAACATTTAATTTATTGGTGCTTGCTGTACATCTACAGTGTATTCGTAAAATAGCATGAGCCTGAGTTTTCGCAAATCAAAATATGTTGTCTTTGCTGGTAATGTTTTCCTCTTTAATGCCCTTTCATTAAACTGGTGTAAATGATAATAAAGATAGTGTTTAGCTGTAACACATTGCAGTATAGCTGCCCTCATACCTGTGAGACGGTATTTCGGCTACTTGTCGCGTTAAAAACTTCAAAAGTAAATTCTATAAAGGCACAGAAAAACGTTCATTCACTTTTGTTGTTCCATCAATAACTTCAAATTGAGTTTTTGGCGGGATTTTAGTCTCTCATGTAGTGTGTTTTATATTTTATTCATAATCTTATGATATTTGATTCCATATTTTGTAAATTTCGTGGTGTTTTATGTAATATAGTTAATTTATTGTGCATAAGTGAAGTGAATGGAAGATAATACCACGTAGCATGAAATTCTGAGATGCCACAAAAACTCCCAGGAAGGTTCTAACAAGGGATCTGCCATCTTGTTAGAATATTGACTCACGTGACGCTAATATTGAAGTGATCGCACGACGCTTGTAATATTATTGACTACGCGACAATGGCAGTAATAATCTGAAAGATTGATTGCCAAAAATAAAGTAAAAAAAAAACTTCAAATTAATGTCACCAAACTCTTTTGATATTTGTAAATATTACAATCCCAGTTATCATGCTGCATTTATCGTCACGCAGTTCGATAACTCAAGACAACAATATCTTCTTATGCTTAAGTCTATTGCGAACATAAACAAAACCTAGTGTCGATACACAAGGGTATGGAAATGGCATAATAATAACACCTCAGTTATTATTTCTTTTTTTTTCAGACAAGAATGCAAGCTATCGGTGTAACATGGAGAAGATTAGCAACAAATGTACGTGGTTTAGGTACAATGTCAAGAATAAGAAAGATTGTCAAAGTGGCATTTAGTGATAAGTATTTATTGTATACGAATGTGACTATATCAGTGAGTTTATCGTCAGTCGGCGATCTTATAGAACAAACTTACGAGATATACACTGAAGAACAAGAAAAGTACGACTTCAGAAGGACTATGCATATGGCGTTTTCCGGAGCGGCTCTTGGTGTTTTGTGCCATCATTGGTACAAAGTTTTAGATAAATTTATCATTGGAAAAACTTTCGATATGGTCGTAAAGAAATTGACTTTAGACCAAGTTATATTTTCACCTATAATGATTGTTACGTTTTTTGCCAGTACTGCCTTGTTTGAAGACGATCCTTTGGAGAATTTTAAAGAAGAAGTTAGGGATAAGTTTTTGACGTTATATAGAGCCGAGTGGATGGTATGGCCACCGGCGCAAGTCATTAATTTTTATTTTTTACCAACTAAGTATCGTGTGTTATATGATAATACTATATCTTTAGGTTATGATATTTATACATCACAAGTTAAACATAATAAAGGGTTGAAAAGTGTTGGTAAAGAAACAGTAAGTAAGTCGTCTTGACGAAGGTAGATTTCTATAGTTACTCATAAGCTAGTAAATTTGATATACCAATATTATAATAATGTATTTTTTTTTTAATTTTACACAATTTATTATATTATGTATGCAGATATAATCTGTAGAACAGTCAATTAAATGTCGTCACTTTCACATTACCTTTTACTGTGATAATAAATGTGTACAAATAATTATTTATTGTATCGTAATTTTTATTTGATATTGTTTATTTTTGTTAACTATATACATTAAATGTATATACGAATTATTATCATACAGTATCGTTGTGTTTTTTTCTCAATCGAATAAGAATCCTTTTTTAAAAGCTGTAAAATTTACTATTGTCGTATCTCTGTCTTTACTGCATTTTAATTATTTAGATGCAATGATGTAACTAAAAAGCTGTAGAGACGTCATAAGCGCCTTGTTAATACTTGGCTAGCTCGCAAACTTATTCCAGACCCGTCAATCCGGCCGTATCCATGCAACATATAACTATCTCTTTTGCGCCACCGATATTGAGAACATGCCATCTTCCACATTTTATCTCAGACTGTGGCGTTACTATATTACCTTACGTATGCTTGCGATATCGTGGTATTTGTTTTGTCAAAATATCACGTAACTAACGTATTTACACCTTTTTAGTTATAATACAATTATTTAGGTGTTAAAAATTGTTCTTCGGAAGAATTTCTTTTGTGTGACTTAAGATTGTTTATAACACTTCTTACGACAGAATCTTCGAATATCCTATCGGGCCATGATTCAGATCTTCTGTTTAGAGGTTCACTATTGGCAAAAATTTGACTGACTCTGGGTGTCGCTCGGTGTGAACGAAGAGGTCGCCTTTTGTTGTCTTTCAATCCGAGAAGTGACGTCAAAATTTCATCCAACATTTCGATGTCGTTAATGTTACCTTTAGGTTGTAACGGAGTAGGTGCATCAGAATGTATTTGACTCGATCGTACTGACGCTAACGATCTAGATTGAAGCCCTATAGTTCGAATTACCTGTTAAAATAATGAGGTTACGAATAACAACATCGCGTGATCTGAAGAACAGGTGAATAACTTAGAAATTATGGAAACCGACTTGACTGTACAATCTTCTTTGAAAACATAATCTCTTTTGTAAGAAGGCCTGGGAATATTATAGTATTTTTGTGATTCAACAGTTTTTTTCGCAGTGTCTTTTAAAAGAAGTTATGTTGAATCTATAATTCTTATTTGAGAAAAACGAACAGGTCGGTCACCTGATGTTAAATAATCACCACCGTCCATAGACACTAGCAACACCAGGGGAGTCGCGAGTGCGTTGCCAGCCTATGTGTGGGGGCAGGAGGGGAGGGAAAGGGAGGCGGGCCTACTGCGCTCTCACTGACCGAAAGAAATGCAACAATGCAACTGTTACTTCACGTCGGTGTTTCAGTGGGTTAGGTGGTACTACCCCGGTCGAGCCGACCCATTCATGCTGAAACCAGTAGTAGCTTCAACGTGGCTCTACCACCTATATGATAAGTAAATGAACTAAAAATGCAGTTTATTATATGAATACATTGAAAATAGGTTTGATTAACTAGTTGCGTAGACTCATAAACATTTTTTAATGAAATCTTTAAATTACTGTCTTATTTTGAGTTATTACCCTGCTCCTCTGGTTGAACGATATAATACTTTTGCTAAATTGACCAATGACTTGACTTTTTAAAAGGCGGTTGAAATTGGTAGGTAATTAAAATTAATAATACTACAGATTATAGTAGGGTACTAGGATGAATTCGGTTGAAAAATGCAATACCGACTTGGAGTGAAAACGGAACAAGCTACCTAGAACATTGCACGGTTCATGAGTGACAAAATTAGGAGATATATTTTATGGAAATAGCCTGAAAAACTGCGTCGCGTTTCCAACTAGTGGTATATATAAATGTATCAATATATATATATATATTAACAATATTCGCAGTTCACATAAGTATGTTCCTGGTAATCTTTGTACTATTATTAAAATATAAACGAATTCAATCACATAAGACGCTGTATTCACCAAGCCACGATATGTATAAAAAACTACTAAGGATTTTCCTGAGTTACCTGAGGAACTGATTAAAAAACTATTCGATACAAATATAACAGATAAAATCAAAAATAAGAGTAAAAAGTCTCATTTGCTGTTTTTCTTATCTGCTAAACGTAGCTATTATGGCATTGAGATAGTATCAACATTAATATCTCAAGGCTACATAAATCACGAGGTCTTTCTAATCTTGCCGCTTAAGAAATGGGCAAATTGTGTAGATTGTACTTCACTGCAAAAACTTTATACAAAGTCAATTCCCGATTCTATGTGAGCACAACCTTTTAGAACGGCTGTACCTAATTCTTTTTTTGTCGTGTTTATTATTGTCAGTCGGGAGAGAATCAGACCAGTATCTGACCACTCATAACATGCGACGTACGGTACACCGTGGGATTTAGTCCGTGAGAGTCGGACATAACCCACTCTCTCTCCCGAGAGGGCGAGTATCCAAAAGGAGTTTCCCCACGTTCACAAAAAAAAGGACAAGGTTTGCACGAAAGAAAATGTCTGAAAATTGCACGGATAATTGAAAAATGTAACTTTAAAATCTCCACTTAAAAAAAGTAAGTAGAGTGAATGAGAACAGAACAGTGGGGAAGTATTAAAAAATGTTATAAGAATTAACAGACTGACGTAAAGGGAAGATCTGGTTTCGTTTTTTTCGCTAGTACATCCGAGCGAAGTCGATGAGTGTAGGTAGTAGTAGTATAATATTTACGTACCTCATCAGCAATATGACTCTGATAACTCATTCTCTTAACTTTCCTATACGTCTCGTCATCAAGAGCCTCTTGAATAACAGCTTCTAACTTGCCTTGAACCTCTTCGTTGTTCGCTTGATCTAGATCTTCTAAAACTAATCTATAAATAGAGGAGTTGAATTTATAGTTAATAAATAAAAAATATGGATCCTTCTATTTAAATCACGATAAAGTTACATGGATAATACGTTAGGTTACTTTCTCTCAATGGTGATTTACATTTATAGTTAATAAATAAAAAATATGGGTCCTTCTATTTAAATCACAATAAAGCTACATGCATAATACTTTAGGTTACTTTCTCTCAATAGTGGCTCAACGAATTAAAAAAAAAATGTTATATTTATTACAAACTAATACCTGTGACTTCATCTGCATCCTTTAATAGCTTAACAAAATATTTTATGTTTTGAGGAAGAAACTGAAGCATCACAAAGCTTACCCCATTTCTCGACATCAAAAAAAATATACAGCGCTGAACGTGTAGTGCTTATAAAATCATAGTTACTAAAAACTGTAATAACTTTATATTAATGAAGCTATCGTGATAATCTTTAGATAAAGACCAACGGTACTATAACAAAAAAGTTAAATACGTATTAAATACTTGCTTTAAAAAGGTTACGTTTTAAATGCACCGCGCTCGCTGAATGTTCGCCATTTTACTTTTTTGTCTCGCTTTGGTTAGGTTAGGTTAGACTTGCGTAAAAGCATAACGCGAACTTGCCTCGGGCGAGTGCAGTGTATTTAGTGCGAAACCTTTTTAAAGCGAGTATTTAATATGTATTTAACTTCTTTGTAATAACACCGACAATTTTAAAAAAACGTTACTCTGTTCGTTCCTCTTCTTCAGCTCGTTGCAAGTTCGCTCGATTTGCATCTCTTGCTACTTTAATATCTTGTTCCCAAAATCTTCTCAAGTCCGGACTCGATGTATATGGTGCAGCCACTTCTTTAATCTTTAGGAATATTATAGCAGTTATAAAAATGCATATCACATTCACTATCGTAAGACAACAGCTAACGATGCCTGCAAAATTAAAGATTAGCGTACTATTTTCAATAATAAAGAAGAAAGTAGCTAGTACCTAGTAGATACCTTTATAGGAACTTACCATTTACAGCAAATTCTATTGGAATGTAATCGTGATACAGTGGTTGATACGACGAATTGCCATTATATAGTTCTCCTTTTAAATGAGGTATCTTTGTCTCTGGATACAGCAGCCAAATGCAAGCTAATGCCCAGAATAAACCCTGTAAATGAATATTTCATCATAAAACATGTCTATTACACTATAATAATTCCTAAATAAATTTGTTTATATGTAGAAAGAAAATATTCTAAGTCAGGGTTGGCCAAAGTCCTTAATAGTCCGAGCCATTTTTCGAATTTGAATATTTTCGCGAGCCGCAATTAGATATTTATTTAAAAAGTACGCAAAAAAGGTATTATTTTTTTTTTACAATCATTATATTATTGAAAACATATAAATTAAAGTTGGTCGATTATAGACGATTACGTCGCTGTTTATATTCGATCGCACAGATTTCGATGAGTCATATCATTCTTAACTTGGACGGAAATGAAATTTGTTACAACATGCTGCACTTAGTTTTTTATATTCGTTGTCAGCAATTTAAAATACATTTTGAAGTATACGGAACGATAATATTTTTTTAATCCTTTTTAATTTATCATATTTCAAAGAGCCACATAAATCGAAGTGTGTTTTTGTTTCGGTTGATCTCTCAAATATTCTGCGGGAACATGGTCCAGATAGGCGCAAAGCGGCATAGCCGGTACGAGTCCGCGATAACCCTCTCGCTGTCCCCTGACCGATGAAGGATCCGATCCGATGAGAGATTTCTTCCTCCATAATATAAAAATACAATCCCTCAAATATCTGATTCAATTTTAAGAAGACTTACTAACAAATAGCAGAGTTTTCAGAATATTATCTGGTATACATGTTATTACAGTTTTTCATTTCTAGGTATGTACTAATGCAAAAATTACAATTATGTAAATAAAAGACAGCTCACAAGTAATCCGTATAAAACAGGTAGCAAATGTTCCCATGAAACAACAGATCCACTTGCAAGAAAATGAGGGTACAAGTACTATCTAGTCTATATTGTCGTTATAAAAATATTTGATATTTTGTTTGCGATGGATAAACCAAAAGATTCTTAACCAATTTTAAAATTATATCACCAAAAAAAAACTATATTATCGGTGAGTAAAATTGGCTATATTTTGTTTCTAAACCTACACTACTGCGGGCAAAAACCTAGTTATTAATAAATAAAGACGAACTTAATAACGAATTTATTAACGTACACAGTTGACGACTGGAGGTAATAATGATGCTGATATTGCGATGCCAATTAATGGACCCGCGCTCCCTTGTAGTAACGCTAATGCAACACCTGTCCCTGAAGTTAAAGCCCAGAGAACACCCATCCAAAGAGATCGGACATTGCCTCTGAAACTCAACAATATAAATATAATGTACACTCATTATATTAACTTTAATAAAATAGAGTTAATTTATTACGTACAAATTATATATGCTTGTAAATATGTGTTGTATGTCATGAATAAATATATCTTTCTTTCTATCTTAGAAATTAATAAGGCTGATTTACCTTAAAGCCATATATTGTTACACACTACGAACTGACCCGCGCCCACTTTGTTGGGTGCCAAGGATATAGAAACTACTTTTTGTGACTTAAATATAAAAGTTAGACATATGCATTCGTCGACTTTTTTGTATGCATTATCAAGCTCTACAACTTTTCCATAGAATTCAATCATATATCTATACAAGGCAGCGTTCGTAAGAAACGTTTTCGTTGGATCGTTTTTTCTTGGACTTTATAAATCCGACTACTATAAAAAAGTATTTTCATTTACGAGTTAACAAATAACCTATGACACTCACAAATAACGTGGCTTTCTATTGGTAAAAGAATTTTCAAAATTGGTTTAGTAGATAAAGATATTAATTACCCTCTACAACCCTTTACCTCTTTATAATATTAGTATAGGAGTATAGATTAACCAAAGTCAGTGCTATTCTCTATTTCGAACAAATACGTTCATAATTTAAACTTTGTAAGTACTATTATTTATGTTGTACCAGTTTAGAAAACGCACCGAGTAAATATTTGAAGTGTCGAAATTTCTAAGAAAGTCACCTGAGATCCTAAACCACTGCCTCGCTTATGTTATTATTAATTGCCATAGAACTGATTGGTTTCAGTTACTAAACACACTAGATAATGTAAGAAAAGCGTTAGAAGTAGAGGGAGGGGTAGGAGTGAGGAGTATGGGGAGGAGTAGGGAGCGAGGGGATGGGGGGAGGGGGTTGTGTTCCTCCGGCGCTCTCACTGACGGAACGAAACGTAACAATGCCAGCACTGCTACTTCACGTCGGTTTTCTGTGGGGGGTGTTACTACTCCGGGCGAGCCGACCCATTCATGCTGAAACCAGTAATAGTTTCAGCCTGGCTCTACCACCTATAAAAAATCTTGGAAACTTTTTAGAACGAATAAAATTGTTGGCTCCCTATGTTTCGTTCTAAAGTAATTACATTGTACTTATTTATATAATTGATATTTTATAAAGAACTCTTGACTATTAACTACCAATGTATTAAAAGTAACCAAGTTACCGTGATTTCATCTCTTCCGTTGGCCAGTCTCCAAAGCCCCAAGGCATTTCGGTTGTACCCAATATAAGGCCAAATATAAAACCAAATAGTAGTGAGCATATCATTCCTATGATTAAACTTTCGAAGCCGCTTTTTACTAAACTCCTGTCCGCTATTATTGTTCCAAATGTAATAGACATAACCGGCCCCATTAGAGGTGATACTAACATAGCTGCCACGATGTTAGAAGCATTATTTTCAACAAGACCTAACGCAGCAAGAGAACTGCAATTGAAAATAGCGTAATACTTGTTAAATTTATGCTATAAAACATTTTTCGTCCTAAGTTTTAATGCACAAAAATTAAGTTCATATTCTCTCTCATTATAAATGATGAAATATGCTATGTATATGTACGTAATACACGTACGTACATGTACGTAAACTGTCTCCTACAACACAGTATATACTAATGTAGGAGGCAGATATTATAACGAAATTTCCCGCACACCCGATAAGGCCTCCCATGGCAGAGGCTCAAGCTAGGTTCGATCCTTCGGTAGGGAGCCCTTGAGTGCGTTGCTTGCGCGATACGGTGACACACAAATATACATCACTGCTACAACACTACACGATCACTCCCACACACGTGCACGCCTACACGCTTACACATGAAAGTGGAAGGGTTTACTTTTTTTTCTTATCGAACTGAAAAACTCTCAATTTTCCGATAATAAATATATGAAGGAGTTGTTGAGGCGTGTATGCTTGGTACACATGTACGTTTCAACAACTCATACATGTATGAATAGTTAGCTAGGTTAGGTAAGATACGTCGCGATTTTGCATGCAACAGCCAAGCCGAGGTTTGCCGTGCACCCTTGAGCTGGTTGCCAAAAATAAAATCGGCTGAGTGCCTTAAGCGCTCGCCTTAATAGTCCGGTGAAGCTGTTAAGACCTTGATGGGTCAATAGCGTAGTCATTTCGAAAAAAAAATAGAAATGTAACAAAATGCCGAAAAAAGATTATTGTTGTTGTAATAAATTAACAATCGCTCAGGTCTTCGTTCAGTATAACTACAATCAGAAGTTAAGAACATGAAACAACTAATTACTAAAACGTAGCTTTTTATAAGTGAAAAAGCATTTATAATCAGATTTGTAGTCTCATACAATGTTTTGAACTCTTCCCAATAGTACAGTAGATTATATATATTCTTGCGTTGTGAAACATATTTTTTTGAAGAAAGACAAAATCTTAACACCACTCATAAAATAACATTTGACCAACATTACCCATTTCCTAGTATCTAAACCAGAATAATGACAACAATATTACATTTTATTAAATCATTCATTATATAAATAGTACTATAGAGTTTTAATTTTATATTTGTTGAATTATATATGTATAATTTAATACATACTCTGCTGTAATAATAAGAACAAGGTAGTCAAAAGAGAGTTCTCCTCCGCCCCGGACACCATCGACAACTTGTTTCACGGTTAGTTTAGATCTAATAGATTCTACAAAGTTTCGCCACCGTTTTTCGTCTTCTGTTTTGAGTCTATGGGAAGATTAGATCAAAATGGATAAAAAAATGACATTACATTACATAAATTAATAATTATTTTTAATTTTAATTTCAATTTTAATTAAACAATTAAATTTTAAAAGCAATTTTTACTTACAACACTGTTTCCTCATCATCAAACACATCGTCGTCTGTGGCGGAATAAACTACGCTACATGGTAGAACACTGTAATAATATAAAAAAAGGTTATTCTTAACACTCGAAACAGATCTATTTAGTCTATACTAATATTATAAAAAGGTAAAGTTTGTAAAGTAAGTATCAAAGTACCAATGCCACGCGAACGAAGGCGCGGGCAGAGGCTAGTACGTGATAAACTAATTTTAGCTTTTGCATCCAAAAGCATATCCTCGGGAGTGACTTGTGTTATTCATTAAAATCGGTTTACTTTATCAAAAGTTATTGTAATTTTATGACGACGCGGCGCAAGTACGAGAGACAAGTAAGAGGACGTAATACATTCAGTTGACTTTATTAATCACTGTTTTTTACATAAGCTTTCACGCAGACGAAGTTGTGGGCACAGCTAGCTATCTAGTAATCAGTGGACTCTTTTTTTTCTGAATTATATTATTTTTATATTTTTCTCTTCTGTGATACCGAATTATGAAACCCAGATAGAGTACAAGTGTATGGATCACATGGATCTGCGACTTTGATACCGATTAAGTGATGTCTGTTACCGCATCGCTCTTTCCAAATACGTAATAAGGTTGTCGATTATTCGTAACCGGTGACGATGATACCTTTCCACATCTATGCTTATTGCAACCTTTCTAGCGATAGTCATAGATGTGGGAGAGGAATAATATCATAATTACCATCATGTGCAATTCAGTTATTTACACAGTCGGTATAAAAGGACAAAAGTTAAATAAACAAATTGTATGTATGATATGATTATTACATGAATACATCTGTATATAAGTATGACACTTAATAATTATATATATACTAATACCTTCCTATACATGGATAGATTTTGTTAGTAACAGAATCATAACAATCGGTTGTACAGTTTTTGAAAAAATCAAGAATATACAAACATACTAAGAAAAGAAAACGTTCCTTTTATGAAATCAGTTCAAAATGGCTGACGATAGTCTTGACATATTTACAGAAAAGAAAGATTAACTTTAATTAAAGGGAAATATGAAATTTAGATACATCGTAGCTAATAATTAAAATTAAATACCTCACTATAGATTTATACTTCACGCCAATGCCCAGTTGAGTGAGACAGTGGAGCATGGTTTCACATCGATCTCCCGTCGGCAATGGGAATACTATTTCGAAGAATTTACCACCCTTGTCTCGCATCCATACATCATGTTCTACGTGTAGCTTTATCAATAATTCTTGTAAAATCTTTATTAGTGCAAACAATATTATTAGTTATAAAATTTTTGAAAGTGTAATAAAGAATGATTTGTTTTTGTTACGCCTACAGTCTAGTAACTAAGTTAATACTCAGAATCAACGGCCAAAGGTAAAGTAGAGGGGAAAAATGAATCCAATATAGAAATATACGTGGTCGGTACTATATATGGACTTCTTTTGCTAACGATGACCCAATAATAATGAACCACTTATGAAACTACGTACCCTGTTTTCATAGTTATCAGTTGAAGAATAAGAAGTAAATAAATTATATCTAGTAATTTTAAACATAAATATAAATCCGTAAAGGTCAACATTAGATTGAATTATTTTATATGTAAATCTCTAAATAGAAAAGTCACTTTTATATTTTATACTAGCTTTTGCTTGCATCATTCTCTCGCGGTTTTAAAAATAAAAAACCCATATTACTCGTTGATAATGTAGCTTTGATAGTTGAAAAATTTTTTTAAATTGGTTGAGCAGTGGCTGATTTGCAGCGTTGGTCGCCCTAGGCCCCAGGCCATATAGTAAGTATCAGCCACCCCTGTGTCAGTGAATTTTTTGTCACAATTGGCCGCCCTAGGCCCGGGCCTCCTGGGCCTTAGGGCAAATCCGCCACTGCGGTTGAGAATTTGTTGACTTTGACCATTAATAATAAAAATCGAATATTTTGCCTTAGTTATAATCTAAACTTACTAATATTATAAAGTTGAAGAGTTTGTTTATTTGAACGCGCTAATCTCAGAAACTACTGGTGCGATTAGAAAAAATCTTTCAGTATTAGATAATTCATTTATCAAGGAAGACCACGTTAAGTCCAATAGGAACGTAGCACAGATTAAGAATGTTTCAAAATTGGAGTTAACGTACGTATTATCAAAAAAAAAAGCGCTTGCGTAAACGAAGTCGCGAGTTAAAGTTAGCGTTAGCCCAAAGTAACTATTCCATATAGACACAATCACGTGCAGAAACTAGTAGTATATATAGATACTCAAACTTTCCCATTAGTAGGCAGATTACATATTTAAAATAATTTCAAATACGGGTCGTGTAGTTTCTGAGAAAACCGCACACACGTAAACATACTATGGAAACATAAAACCTCTTTTGAAGCCTATTAAAAAATATTATTAACACTCACATTTTCCATGGAAAAAAATTCGTCAACCTCATTTATGCTCTCCAATGGACTGAACGCTTCGTTATAATATTGCTGAGTTAAATGTATTGGTATGCTTTTTGATTTTTTATCCAGTAGGTTCACATGAATGAAATTATATTTACTTGGTTGATCTTGTATTGAAATTATTTCATTCTGTTTGCCGAAACGTAAAACGTGTTCGAAACTGTTTGACGGAATATAAATAACGAAAATCACGCCTGAAGGCATTTCAACACTCAAATGTAGATAGTAAAAGTTAAGGTCTACCACTGAGATTGTGTGTATACTAACTCTTTTATATTATTACCTCATTCAATATCCGTCGAAACAATTAGAACGTAAAATTATCGTAGTACCAGGAGTTTCTAATATATGTGAGACTCTTGTTATGAATAATCTGTTAATTAACCAGAGACAGCTCAAGAATTAACTTTGGAAATATAGAAAAACGAGATAAAATAAATAAATAGTACTTGGGTTTAGTGAAGTTATAAGTATCTTTTGATTTAGATTCATAAATTCATCGAAATCTTAGAGCGAAGTGAATTAAATGCTTAAACTTAGACAGTATTATAAAAAAGTTAAATACATGCTTTAAAAAGATTTGATACTAAACTCACCGTGCTCGTCCGAGGCTAGTTCGCGTTATTCTTTTTTCGCAAGTCTAACTTAACCTAACCAAAGCGAGACAAAAGAGCAAGATGGCGAACATTTAGCGAGCGCGGTGCATTTAAAACGTAACCCTTTTAAAGTAAGTATTCAATACATGTTTAACTTTTTGTAATAACACCGAAAAACTTTAATGCGTATGATTTAAAATATGTGATATTTTTTAAGTTGTTCATTATAAAGATAGCCTGTAAAAAAGAAAACAGTTTTGACCTACATTAAATGTTCAACCTAAATAAAGTATTTAGTTGGAAAAGGATTAATAACATAATAGGTAAAACGGCGTCACGAATAACTGATTGCATTCAAATAATATGTAAAATATGAAAGTGATTCATATAGGTTATTTTTCCGTTACAATGTATATGTAACTAATGTTATAAGTGCGAAAGTGTCTTTGTTTCTTTGTTACGCTTTCAAATCTTAACTAGTCAAGCGATTATTATGAAATTTTAAATATACTTTGCCAGGGATATAGAAAAAGGTATAGAGTATTATCCAGGTAAAGAAGATAGTGTTCCCGAATAAAGGTAATTATTTAATAATGTATATTGCATTTAAGTAAAGCATAACAGGTAAGATCCAATTAAGTGTAATCTATACATATAATAAAAGGCTAATGGGACGAAATCTGTACATTAAATATTTAAAAAAAACTCTGTTCGGGCTTAGACTTACAATTAAATATAGAACACATTTCCGTAGTTTTTAAAATTTTTGTCTGTCTGTATGTCTGTCCGTCTTTTGTACAAGATTCACACAAAAGATACTGGACGGATTTTGAAAAATTTTGTATGGTAATAGATTACACACCGGCATAACATATTTGACATATTATATATCTGTTTATCTATAATACCTTTAAACGAGCAAGTCTTGCATATTTTTATATTGTTATATATTCAGGATCTCGGAAACAGCGTTAACGATTTCCGTGAAATATATTATATAAGTGGTTTCGGGGACAATAAATCGATCTAGATAGATTTAATTTAGATCTAGATAAAATTTCGCAACCGCTGTCAAAACAAAAATAGCTCCGGTGGAAATCGGCTTTTACGAAACTCCCGTCTAACCCCAGTTCGAATCCGAGTGACAGCAAAAGAGATTTTTTTATTTTTTTTTTTTTGGTAAAAAAAATGCTAATTTTGTTTGGCAAACAGGTTATTCTATTTTATAAAATGTTTTTTAAAGGTCCGAGTCAGGCTCGGTCGACCAGGTACTATATACATAAGAAAAAAAAATGAGAAGGAATTTATGCAGGTACTATACGGATCATGATGAAATTTGGTATGGTAATAGTTTATACACCGGTATAATATATAGGATATGTATCACATTCGTTTATAGGTGTATAATAGATTTAATACATAATAGAATCCTATGATTTTACTAATCGCTATTTTTATAATTTTAATATCACGCGAACGTACTCACAGACAAAGTTAGTAAAACAAATACAATCTAGAATTTTTACATAAATAAAATTCATCTAAATGAATTGCCACAACTGTTAAAATGATCATCATGTATTATCTATTATCTATGTGTTATTGTATGGAATACCCGGGATACTCTGTTTCACTCATGTATCATTTCTCTTATACGTTAATATTGATCTAGTCGTTTACATTGTGCGGTCGTCCTCGTTTAATTATGTCGACTGTGATATTATTGACCTCTTTCTGTCAACCGGTGGCCTGTTCGAGTACCTTCTCTTTTTGTACGTTGCTTCGTTTCTTTTATTTAATGAAAATTGATTATATTGCCATAAAGACAACTACGATAGAATGTTACTTCGACGTTGTATATTAGTTAGTCTATAAAAAGAATTTCCAAGTTTAATTTAAATGGTTTAAAATATATAAATATTATCGTTTGCATGCAAAATTACAATACTGTGGTATTGTACGCATTAAAGACTCATTAAAAACGCATTATTCAAAGATATATTTCTTAGGAGCAGTATTTTTTTCTGGTTAAATGGAAACTTTTGTCTCTTTCTGCAATGATAACCCATATATAATATCTTATTATGATCAGTTGAGTAGTTATAGCATAGAAAACAACACTCACATTTACAATATCACTTAGGATTATCGGTACAAACATGAGATACTTAGAATTTTATATTATTAAAACAATGCAATGTCTTCTTGGTATGATGAATATTGCAAACTTCTAGATAAGCTAAAAATGGGGTATAACTGTATCATGGACACGGCTATTTGTTGTACGTGAATACGTCTCTTAAAGGGCGAAATTTTCTGTTGATCCACTTAGCCGCATTCACTTTTTTACGTTCCCGGCACTGCTTGATTTGGTTATATGGTGTCTTATGGGTACCGTTCGATTGATTTTGAAATGCTCTTTCGAACACTATACGATTCTATATTTGAATTTGGCTCTTCGACGCATATAGACCGACATTATATTCTTATATACATATATCTTACTATATACATAGTCACAATTTTACATTAATGTTTTATATATAATCGATAGACTTTGACAAGAGCTGAAGATGGAAATCTGAAAACGCAACAGAATGGCGGCGCTTCCCTCCCGCTGCGTGCGATGTGTTACAATCCTGACTTAACGTAATAAATTCTCTGATCCTTTAGCTATCCAGTGGTATAATTTAATTTTGATTGTAGGGAATAGCTTTGAAACCACATTGCAAAACTGTATCCTCCATTTTGTTATCATTAGGTTCTTTGGATTGCCTCCTGTACGGGTAGGAAATTTAAAGACGTATTCACTTCAAAAGAGACCACGGCAAGAATTCAAATAAAAGGGAAGAAACTATGTTCCCACTTTGTTCGGAATAATTGCCACCATTACTTCGGCATATTAATGCGCTATAAAAAAGATTCTGGTCCAAAAATAATTAAGTACTTACATAGTAACCGTGGTTATCAACAGAGCAGAAAATAAGACTTTCATATTTTATAAAGCTATAATAAAAATAGCGTTATTTTCAAATAGTAGCTTTTGATGTTTTGAGCGGCAAATAATCATCAGTATATGGAATTCCTTGTTTATTTTCACGGTGCATTTTGTTTGCCAAGATAAAACCACAAATAATATTAATTAAATAAACATAATTAAACATTTAATTTAGATGAAATAGATAATACGTCAAATATAATAGAAAACATTCTTTTATTTGAAACCAACAATTTGCTAATCGTTACTGTGAAGTTTGGAGCTAATAATAATATAATTGTTAGATAATTGTCAAGCTAATAACGATTCTTGTCATTTAATTTAAACAGAAGATCGTAGATATAAAGTATATAGTCTTATATCTTTTATTTTTTGCATTACTCGAAGACACGAGATGGTAACACTGAATAAATAGAGCTGACAACATTAAAAACTCAGAAACTGTAAGATATTTAGTTGTAACGTATACTTTTTTAATTTACTAGGATTTTGTCGTTCGCAGAAAATATGTAGGAATGTAACTACTATGTGATTAGCCAATGTCATTCAAAATTCACCTTTAATAATTGATGCTTGATTGAATGCAGACATTTATTGTATTGTTTAATTAAGCTGAAGTAACCACTGGACGGTTTAACACAGTGAAATGAGGTCGACGAGAAACGGTTGCATAATTGTCGTCTGATTTTTCACAAAGTGAAAAATTATTCGAGTTATTTACAGAAAATTGTTATATTTTTTTGTTATCGTTTATTCTTTGGCAAAGACAGGAATATGTAAAAAAATCGGTAAAAGTAGTCCGGTGAAGCTGTGAAGGCCAGTAAGGCCTATTGTTCCAGAAAAATAAAAAAAAATCGGTTACGTTGTTCCTTGTAATCATAATTGATTATGTACATACTATTTACAACAATTTCACATTTGATCCTGTGGCTCGGTAGTCAAGTTCTATACAAAAAATAATGGTAAAAGAAAACTATGTAAATAAAAATCAATTGCTGAATGTATGTACGCGTATGACTTCAGAATGGATGCATTTATATGGGTAATTCTACAATCTACACCTGGGCCATATGATTGATATCTTGCCGTGTATATTGATAAGTGGAATATTTATTTCTCTCAATTATCCCGTCTCGGTTCGGTTTAGTTAAGTTAGACTTGGGAAACAAATACAGCTCGAGCCGAAGGCGGAAGCGGTCAGCGAACGCACTGCGGTGGCTATAATACGCAAGTGCCGAAAATTGTTACTGAAAGTGTAAATTTTGGGTTAAAAAATCTTTATATAAAAATAAGTGAGTGAGGCAGAGGTCATTAGGAAGATTTTCAAAAGTATCAAATCAGATTAATGTGCAGTAATTCAATTGACATTATATGTTATCATATGATCCTACTACAAAGGAAAGATTTGGCCTCATTTTGGTGGTCAGTCAACCGTGCAAAGCCGTGGCGGGCAGCTAGTTGTAATAATTAGTACCACGGATTACAAATGGTTGTCATTTATCTAAGTTTTTTTATCAAAACAAAAGCTCATAACATCATTTATCGTTCTAGTGGTGTTTACAACTTACCAGGAGTTTTCATGTGTATTTTTTTTGTATACTACGTTATTAACTTTTGTTAATAGGCAAACTGCCACGGAATATTTTTCATACCATAACTTTGATTTTTTTGTAATTTTGTTGTTTAATTTGTTATACTTTTTCTTTTGGATTTATTTTTTACTAACTATTGATATTGATTGCTACTGATTTGACGTATCTGAACGGTACTCTTTGTCTGGGTGAACATCTATGGAAAATTACAAGATATACGCTTATGTAGTTAACGCGTAAAAGAGTAACAAACAAATATACTTAAATCCGCATTTATAATATTAGTAAGGATCGATAAGAATTGCAGAGAAGACTGGCGAAGTGTGGACGATACCCTCATCTTCTCTCATTTTTTCTAGCTTCGTGTCTCTCTCGCACCATTTGGTATAAGTTTCTTGGTCCACATCAAAGGATATGAAGCACGAGGAGGCCTAACCAATCATTCTTTCAGAGTATAGAAGGGTAACACTTTTGCAACTACTCCACTGGCCACGGTTCATCCGAGAGCATCTATGGGGAAGTGAGTCTACACTATAATACGTCTTTACAATTCCTACGAAAACCTCGTTTATTTATAACACTTGTGACATCTTATTTTCAGGGTATTGCTATTTATATGAGTATTCATTGTTTATAAAATAAAATAATAGTAAAAATAGACTATGTAAGAATATACCCATAAATATGTAGTTAAATAGTAACCATTCACGTTTTATGGTTTTCAATTATTTTAAATTAGTAGTAAGTGTAACTAGTTAAGTTCCTAAGTTCCTTGTCACTTATAGATTTCAACTTCAACTTTTTAGGTTTGATATTAACGATGTACTATTAACTTAGCATATTTAAAAACTGTTAATATTGGAATCACAGATAAGGTCTCTATGCGATGGACACGGGCATCTTCGTCGCCTTGGCAACTCCAACACAGGCGCACGTAATTAAGGCGCATTAGTGTTCAGTGCGCCTCCCATCAGTTCGTTTGGGAGGGCCAAAGTTCCTATTCAGACCACGAGTCGGGGCCCTGAGGAATGGACAACAGCTGCCGAGTTGGGTAGAAATGCTGCAGAGGCCGTTCCTGCCCACCCGGCTAAATGGTGTAAGAAGAACACCGAAGGGGCTTAGTAAGTAGAAATCTGGCATTCTCACCTGTGCTGCCGGGCTAGGTGCAGATCCCCAAGAGGAGTCCTCTGCGATAAAAAAAGGTAAGGTCTCTCTGTTGTCAACGGATTTGGTTACTTATTATTTAATATTAAAAAAATCTATATGAGTATGGATTGGAAAGTCCAGTATGAATAAAATTACTCATGTTAGCTATAACGTGTCCCAATGGAATTATTCAAGGATATCGATCCCACGTATGGAGCGTGAAAATCTAAGTTTATTTCTCTTTATTGTCTTCATTCCCTTCAATCCATCGATGGCTATAGGGTAAGGTATATATAAGAATTGTCTGCAGTTAAAATATTTTCCCTTTGTACTTTAATGTTGCTCAGTTATGTAGTTCGGTGAAGCTGTAAAGTTCTTGCGAGATCAATAGCTTAGTTAGTTCGAAAAAAAAAGTTGCTCACATATAATGATCTTTTCTCTATAACAGTAACATTTAGATTATCATCTAGAAGCGGTTCTAATAATTTATGCCCTTAATTTATTTTTACATTGTTTTTATATTTTTTCTGTTCAAAAATAAATTTCTCGTTTAATTTTCGGCCATTGTGGATTTTATATGAGTTTAATCGCTTTATCAAAAACTTTATTCGAATGAGTTTTAAAGCGTAGGTCTTACACGTGTTGTCGTCTGTTGCGGGACAATACAAAACAAAATATCAACGTGCGGAATAGATTTCTTTGTTCCGAGCAACTGTTGTGCTGCGGTAAGACTTGAAGCAATTAACTTTTGGTTTTTGTATGGCTTTGTAATTGAAATTGAAATAAAGTTTAGACAAAGGATATATAATTTTAATGGTTTCTTACACATAATCAATTATTTATATGTGCGTTTTTTTCATTAAATGTAGTAATTGTTCAATACAACAATCAAATATAAATAATAAAACTACAAAATTTACAATCTAGAAAAAAGTCGTTAAAGGAAGTCAGACTTAGATAACTACATTGTTTCACTTGTTAGGGGAGAGTGGGGTAATTGAGAACGACAGGTAATTGGGAACAGTTAGATAGATAGTATATCTCTTCGCACTACACCGTCGCGAACCTATTCTACGGCTGAAGACAGTGCCATTCATTGTGTACGCGAAAGTGGGATTGAAAGGACGCACTAGTTTTATCACGGTAAGTCGAACAATGATTTTTCTATTTTCGATATAATTTTTGTCGTTGGTTATATAATACATGTAAGTATCATATTTTCGAGTTCAAAGGCATGTTGTTTTTGCTCATACCATACACCCACTATCTGTTTTGAAATGTAACATAAATTAAAGTTAAAAAAACATGCTTTTGAGAGCTGCGGCTATTTTTATTTATATTGACTGATTCGGGCAATTGGAAACGGCATTAGGTGGATAATTGGGAACGTTCCTAATTACCCCTTACCTTCCTAATTACCCATACTACTGCTGGTTGAGTTAGTAAAAATATTTAAACTTTACAAATTATTACAGATACCTCGAAATAACGTACGAAAGACTAGAACTAAATACCAGATTGAAATTCTTAAATGCATCCATTAACATTTTCAGGCAGATTCAAGTACCAACACAAGATACAACTGTTGTTCCTAAATACAAAAATGATTTGGGCGTTACCATTAACACTTCTCCTTCATTCACTTCCTTGCTTCTTGACGAAATCATTAATAAACATGTTATTTTTAAAAGAGAAACCGTCTCTATGCTACAAAATCCTCAGCTATCCAGCTATCCAGCTCAGAAATAAGAATTCAATTAGAGGTAAAACAGAAGAGACGAATTAAGAGAAAGAGACGCTAAAAAACAGAAAATATCATCAAAAGAATACCGGACACCATACCAAAGAAGTCACGACGCAAGGGTAAAGGAGTAAAAAATTTGAAGAAAGCTTTACAAAAAAAGAAAACGAAGAAGAGTGTTACTGCATAATGTGTTATGAAAAGTATTCAAAAGAAGATTGGATCCAGTGCGCCGTTTACTAACGTTGGGCCCATGGGCAATGTACTTCCGGTGAGGCTATCAGAGGTTATGTGTGTGATATGTGTCGTGATTAAACATTGTTTTAAATTACCTCATAGCGTTTCCATTTCCCCCACGAGATGTCCTCAATTACCCCATAGGGTATCGGGTAAATAGGAACAGCGATGTTTTTTGTTTTAGTCTATATTTTTATTAAGACGTACATATATAAAAATGTTTTATTACTATTAAGTAAATATATAAACGAATGTTCGTGTAACAATAAAATTTATTTTGTTTATAACTTTTTTCTATTATTTTTTAGCGTTAGAAGTTAAGTGTTCCCAATTCCCCTACAAGAAGTCATTATAGAAATGTTAGGTTAGCATATAACTAATAACTACTGTAATATATTACTGTCCTTTTAGACAGACGTAGACTAGTACCTAGTAGAAGGAAATTTCGTCAATAACTGTAATTTCCACGGGATAGTCTATTACAAATATTGTTCGAGCGTATTGTTTTCATACTTACCACGTTAGACATATATGTTTCAACAACTCATATATATATAGTATACATATAGTACATATATACATATGTATATGTATATATATATATGAATAGTTAGCCTAGCTTAGGTTAGCTCAGACAGGTCGGGAATTGCATAGAAGAGGCAACAACGCAAGCCGAGTTGTGCCGTGCATCTTTGAGCCAGTTGTCAAATAAAATCGGCTGAATGCCTTAAGCGCTTGCCTAAGTAGTCCGGCGAACCTGTTAAGACATTGCTAGGTCAAAAGCGTAGTCAGATCGAAAAAAAAAAAATCAAATGGTAAGTTATAGTAAAATGGACAACATAAATATATTTTCTATAAGGAAACATTTAGATGTGGCAACGTTTATAGTGATCTATCTAACGTTGTTGGAATAAATAATCTCAAAATCATTTCCTCGCCGCGGAGACGTGGGAAGCGGTGTGATGCTTAATTTATCTAAGTTGAATAATATTGGGTATTATCTGTTATTTATAATTCAAGGACTTGTTTAAAATATCATTTCCTGTTGTGATATGTGGATTAGTGACCTGTTTTTCATTTGACATGTCGACCTAAGTTATTTTTAAAATATAATAGAAAGACTAGAATACGTTAACATTACAAGCGTCAGGTTTAATTTAAATATACAAATGTAGAGTTTCATCCAGTCATAAGCAAACCCATAGCAACTGCTGCGGGTCAAAATAAAACCCGCGCAGTCGTAACCTGGGGGCGAGAACGCGGCGCAGGGCGGGCGGCTCAGTGGCTGGGCGGGTAGTCCTGCCAGTCGCGGCGCAGCCAGCCGCCCGCGCGAGTCACGCGCCCTCATCCGCGAAACGCGATCAATAACTTTGAACTTAACAAATCCTTGATAAATCTCTATTTTGAAAAGTGTTTCTTCTCGAAAAAGCAACGGTATACATATAAGTGGGTAACGTCCGTTCGTAATGCTGGTTGTAATTATCGCTATCATAAAACATGGCTACCAACAGAACAGATGATAATGATAACGTTTTTAAGCTGTTTTTGTCTAAAGCATGTTAGCATTTAAACAAAAATATGATTCTTATAAGTATTTTAATTAATTTATGTCGTTATTCAAGTATTTCTATGAAATCTCTCAGATTTAACGTTACACAATAGATATAAATAATTAATTTTATAGATTACTAATCCATTATCGATGTTTATTGTTGCTATGATAATCATTTTGTGACTTCTATGACGATTTTAAACTTTCTATTGACATATATTTATAATCGTTCAATATGAAATACGTATATTATAACCAACCAAAAGTGATTAGTTAGATGGATTATCATATTTTGAATATGTAGTTGAAGATACATTCATAAAAAATAGTATTTGTGTTATATAACGCGATTTTTTTTGTGACGTAAGGTGTCATGTTTGTGCTAAGTTACAAAAAAATACACAACCCTGGCAGTAGATAGGACAATGATGAGAATTACAATAACAATTTAGTACGTTGGCGATCCACGTAATTAAAGTGTATGTACACACCTATATATTTCTTTTTATAGCGAAGAAAACCTATAAAGTTATCTTTAAGAAAAATGTGTATTATTCAGTTGAAAATTATGAAACGAATATCTATTAGGTAATTTCGTAATTAAGATTAATATAAAAATGAAATTATAATGAGAATTCAATGAAATAATGCGTAGTTAAGTAAATAGCATTCCAAAATAATCGTAACTATTATTAAACCAGTATCAGTTTTTTCTCCTAATTTTAATAACTTTTCAATCAATAAATCAATGAGTCTAGAAATAATATTGTTCGATAGATTTTGTTACAATCTGGGGTGACACTGCAGTATGTTATTCAATTATTGTTTTCTTAAAATTTTTCTTTGTTACCTCAGAATGCATATTACTTTATGTTATGCGTGTAACTTTTAATTTTCAAATGTTAGATTAAATTAATTAGTTCTGACTCTTTGTACTAAATGAAGTATTTCTATGTTACCATATTAATGTTTGAAACCAGAATGAACTCAAAGGTTAGCCAATAAATTTTATTTCTATTTTCTAAGATGGCGACAATTAACTTAATAGTTTTTAAATTGTACTTAAATTAAAATAAACTACAGATTATAAATTCACATAAATTATCTTTTAGATATTCCAAGTCGTGGTGTTCGAGTGTTCTAAATGATGGAATGTCAATGTGAATTACAGGCTGATGTGACGTCTAATTATTTAAAAACGGTATATTTGATTTAATAATTTGAACGAACTAAGGCATGTCCGCAGCTCCACAAACGTATGATATTATTACTATTTGTTGCAATAAATAGTAGAATTATATCAGAATGAATATTGTGTATTATACTACTTGTTCAAAAACTTATATATACTAATTTTCAGTGAGATCGGTTGAAAAGTTTAGAAGTAAATGTATTACTGCTCCATCGAATGGCATTTTATAGTAAAATGTAGAACATAAATTTATTCTCTGAAAAGAAACTTTTAGATGTGGCAACGTTCATAGTGATCTATCTAAAATTGTTGGAGTGAATAATTTCATATCTATTTTCTCGCCACCGAGACGTGGGGCAAGCGGTGTGATGCTTAATTTTTATCCTTTGTAGATAAACTATGTTGTTGATAATAAACAACACAAATGAGGCCGAGGGTATGAGTTTAGTTTATAAAAATGTAATAAGGCATTTAAGATCTCCGAAGTAAGAGACGTGAAAAGTTGTTTTAAAAATTTTAAATACTCGATTAGTATTGTATATGAAACTCGTTTGTAAGGAATAAATCGGAACATGACTTTTATATCAATCTCTTAATTCTTAAGAAAATGTATGATATCAATTACTAATCATATACAAATTACAGTTACTACCTCTATCAAATAGGTATCTGAATTACATTTAGTTGAATCTTCTAGGTTTAAAATCATGTCGAAATCTGAAAACAAATATTCAAGTCTCATGTAAATAATAAATATATTATAATTTTATTTTTAAACTCTTCACAATGCTAAGAATTCTTTTGAATGAGCACTTTTGCTTCCTTTTTAAAGTTGTGATGTTACTAATTGTGAAAGTGGAAATAATTATAATTCTTATCGTTTATACAAAATTGAAGAATTGTGGTACATGATTTTTTTAATTTACTTATATCCCAACACCCTGCGAATAGGAAAAAAATATGTCTTTTGTCTTTGTAATATTTTAACGATACCTTTAAACTCAATTATTTTCATATTGGTTCCCTGTTCTGTTCATTTTGACCTTTTGCGTCTTTTATCTATAAGAGACCTGTTTTTATTTGTTTATTTATATAAAAGTACATTAATGTTATTCAATGCTAAGTATCAAAAAACAATCTTAAATTCTTAAGTTCTGCTCTTAAGATTTATTTGTGAATATCGCCTAAATCGTTGAAAATATCTTAATAATTCATGTAGTAAAAAAAATTCCACATAAGTTAATAAGCAATAACATGTAAGATAAGCTCTCCTCTCTTTACGCGCTGAGATAATTGTCACAGGGTATAGACATTATTTCTTATATTGGTATATATCTACAAAGATAAGGCTCCGAGGTAAGCGAAATAATATACTGGATTTTTTCTTTAAACATAAAGAAACAACTAGTATTTTTTATTATTATAAAGCGGTCTTTAAATTGAGATAAGAATAAAAATAAAAATGAATAACATTATTATCGTTTTAATGAATTTGATCTATGTTTTGCGAACAGTATTTTTCTTCTGGATGAAAATTATCCTGTTTTCCGTCCCGTGATAAGCGGTATGCAAAATTTGATAATCATTTGAGTATTTAAGATGTGAGAAATAAACAAACAAACTCATATTCGCATTTATAATATTAAGAAAGGATAACAATAATATTTATTGAAAAGTTTGTGTCATTACTATATAACTTACGAGTATATACTATGTAACGTATACGAGTATTGAGTATTAATTTATCTTCGTAGAAAGTAGTTTCTCTGAGGGATGCTGGAGGAAATTACCATATATTTTTTAGTTTGAGCTCCGAATATAATCTACGGGCTCCGTCAATTATTGAATTTCAAATTACAAAAATCGAAACTCAATGGATTTAATTAATAAATTTTACGAACAAACCTGTTCTTAAGGTTTTACTTTATATTAGGTCTTTACCTATGAAATTGACGTTTTGTATGAAAACATGTAAACGAATTTTTTTAATATATTTTTTATTTGTATTAACCGAATCAATGCATCTTTCCCAACGCAGTGGCAGTTTATTGATGCCATTCTTAAAGAAATCAGCTGGACGGGAGGCAACAAATTCTTCAAAGGCATTTTGTACTGCCTCTCGGGTATTGAATTTTTTACTCGCCAAGGAGTTATCCAAATTCTGGAAAAATTAGTAGTCTGTAGGCGCAAGGTCTGGTGTGTAGGGTGGATGACGGAGAACTTCCTACCCCAGTTCTTGCAACTTGGAGACCGTCTGCTGTGCAGTATGAGCTCGCGCGTTGTCGTGCAGGAGCAGCGGAGACGAGCGATTGATCAATGCTGGTTGGAGATGTGCGCTTCTTCACCATTGTGTTCAGTTCTTCACAGTACACATCTACAGTAATGCTCACCCCGTTTGGTAAGAAGCTGTTATGAATCACACCGGCGCTAGACCACCAAACAGTGACTATCACTTTTCTAGGTGTAAGTTTTCGTTTAGTGCATTATTTAGGTGCTCAACCAGGATCCAACCAATTTGCTGAGCGCTTGCGGTTATCAAACAGAATCCATTTTTCATCGCAGGTAACAATGCGGTTCAAAATTCCTTAATTTGTGTGTCTGTTGAGCAGTGCAAGGCACGTCTCGACGAGTAGTTCGCGCTGGCCATCATCGAGTTCGTGGGGCACTCATTTGTCAAGCTTTTTTACCTTGCCAATTTGCCGCAAATGGACCGATATTATTTTGACTTTTTTTTTTTTTTTTCGATATGCCTACGCTATTGACCCAGCAAGGTCTTAACAGCTTCACCGGACTACTAAGGTGAGCGTTTAAGGCACTCAGCCGATTAACTTTATTTTGACGCTAAAGTTGAAAGCTGTTACTAGTTCAGCCGTAGATTGTGTATCATCAGCTTCCACAATCGCCTTTAATTCGTCATTGTCGATCAAAGTCTTCGGACGACCTATTACATATTAGGTACAGTTTCGTTTAACAACTTTGTCGACGTTTCCTGTGTAGTTGAAGTTTTTGGATACAAATTATAAATGGCAGTAGCTCAGCGTTCAGAACTTTATACATATCGACGACTACGACGACGATCGACGGGGCGACGGTTCGGAACCGAACGATTTTTTTTTGTTATTTGTATTTTTTTTTAAGTAGCATAGAGAGATGAAATATAGCTTAAATTTTTAACTAATCTGTCTGCTACCTACAGCATAACGAAAAAATACCAAAATCCATTAATAATTTCATGAACTTCAATTTTTTAATTACATCCGTTATATCCGTCAAGCCTAGGATCGATCCCTCGGTAGGGAGCCCTTGAATGCGTTGCTTGCGCAACACGGTGACACACAAATATACATCACCGCTACAACACTACACGATCACCCCCACACACGTGCACGCCACACGCTTACACATGAAAGTGGAAGGTTTACTTTTCTTTTCCCTTATCGAACTGAAAACTCTCAATTTTCCGATAATAAATATATGGAGGACTTGTTGAGGCGTGTATGCTTGGTACACATATACGTTTCAACAACTCATACATATATGAATAGTTAGCTAGGTTATCTAAGATAGGTCGCGATTTTGCATACAACAGGCAACAGCCAAGCCGAGGTGTGCCGTGCACCCTTAAGCTGGTTGCCAAAATAAAATCGGCTGAGTGCCTTAAGCGCTCGCCTTAGTAGTCCGGTGAAGCTGTTAATAATAATAATAATAATAATTTTATTTATTTCAGGCAACAATTTTAAATTAGACAGCCAATATTATGTTAGTAACATCTTAATACTAATGGTTAATACATGTATAAAATAATATTAAATAATAGCTACGCCTAACTGGGAACAGTAGGGTCAACATTACCTTGGCCCAGCCACGTGAAGACGTGTCCAGTGCCTCAGCATTGGAGAGTCCCACCTGTTCGCCAATGTGTTTAAAATGCTGTTGGAGCTGTCACGAAAGCGGTTCAGTAGAGACGCACAGCGCTTTCTAATTATGGCTTGGAATCCATCAGTGTGTGCTTCGGCTAACATACCAGATGCACTACAAAACCGTGGCAAACCCATCAGCACTCTAAACCCATTATTATACTGGACTCGCAGCGCGCTGTACGCCCTCTGAGTATACCGGACCCACAGACTGCTCGTGTAAAAAGATTGGCAGTAGGCTTTAAAAAGCGTTGTCTTCACTGGTACTGTACAGCGAGCAAATCTGCGTGCCAGCATGTTGCAGCGGACGGACAGCGCCCTGCGCTCTCTCTCAATATCATCATTATCTCGCAGGTCATCAGTGATCCAATGGCCTAGATATTTAAACTTTTTTACATGATCAAGCACTGCACCATTCAAGGCAACATGTGGCACATTCAAACAACATTTGGAGCCTGCTCTAAACACCATAAATTGGCTTTTCTGTACATTATATGTGAGACCGTGGTCCCCTGCATAGGACTCACATACGGCGAGTAATTTGCGCATAGCAGCTATCGATGGGCTCAGCAACACCATGTCATCCGCGTAACTGATGTTGTTGATACACACTCCATCAATGTAGCATCCGACTCTTGTGCTGCTGAGCTCACCGATCAGTTTGTTCATATACAAATTGAAGAGTCGCGGAGACGTAAGCCCCCCTTGCCTCACCCCACACTCCAAACCATACTCGGCCGAGTATGTGCCGGCCCACCTAACGCGATTCATTTGGTGGCTGTACCAGTAACGCAAAATTGACACAACATCGGATGGCACATTGGAGTTTCCTCCACAACACTTTATATGAAACGAGGTCAAATGCCTTGGACAAATCGAGGTAACAGGCATAAACCGGCGTTTTTCTGGACGTATAGTACTGGACAGTTTGCTTAAGACATAAAATAGCGCTTTCGGTGGATAAACCAGACCGAAAGCCAAATTGTGCATCATTTAAAGTAATGTGTTTTGATAGATGTTGGTCAAGCAAACTATCCAGCACCTTAGCTACAATCGTCGCCAGTGATATTGGCCTATAGTTCGACAAATCCGAAACATCGCCTGTTTTATTTTTTATGACAGGTACAACTATTGTTTGCATAAGATCGTCAGGTAGGCAACTATGGGTCATACAAAAATTGAAAAATCTGGACAAAATTGTTGGAAAGTGCGGGCCCGCGTACTGCAGGTGCTCAATGCTGAGATTATCGTGTCCTGGGGACTTCCCCTTACCATATTCTGGATCACTTTTGCCACGTCTTTTGCAGAAAACTTGCAACTCATGTCATCGAAACTACTCTCATCATCAAGCATCTCAGTCTGAAGACCTAGGGGAGAGTTCACTTTGAAATGTTCTTGGAACTGTCGGGCTATATCACCAGGCTCTTGCATGCCAGCAACGCTCACAGGGTGGACCAACTTAGGATTCAGTTTATTTGTCGATTTCCAGAAGAGTCTAAAATCCTTGTCAAAATGATGTTTTGCAATGCTGTCCATTTTTAATTGTAGTTGGTTAAGACCTTGCTGGGTAAATAGCGTAGTCATTTCGAAAAAAAAAAAAAAAAATGAAGAGTTTGTTTGTTTGTTTGGTTGAACGCGCTAATCTCAAGAACTACCGGTCCGATTTGAAAGTTTCTTTCAGTGTTAGATAGCTCATTTATCGAGGTTGGCTATAGGCTTACATATCCTCTCGTTAAAACCAATTCCAGCGGAGCACTAATGAAGAATGTCTCAAAATCGGGCTATTTTTAGAGCATCCGCTGCGTGTCAGTGTCAGTATTATATGCGTTGCCATGGTAACATGATAACATTCTGTCCGAAATATTATTATGGTTTATTTTGTGTTCCTGTTCAAAAGTTTATTCTACGTTATTTTATATTTCAATTTTTGATTATAAGTAGTACGTTGCTATCGCAAACACTTTGAGTCTATTTTGTGCTGCTATTCTAAAAGGTTAGTAGTAATAATATTCGTCTATCAATACAGGCGAAGGAATTAATCCATACTGCCAATTCTGAAGTTGTCAATATAGGTAGTTCTTATGTATTCTCTACCCAGTTTTCTTCTATGTCTAAGTTAATGTAAAGGTATAAGCGCCAAATCTTCTATATAATATTATTACTATATATATTATATATTTTTATCTTCTTAATTTTCAAGACCCCAGAATACATGCTCTGTGGTATTATTTTTCATTCATTTCACTTATGCACAATAAACAAACCATATTACATAAAACTCCGCCATATAAGAATAAAGCGTATGTATGTAATATTGAAATAAAAACTTTTTGATGAATACATATATCTGCGGTGCTACAAATATCAACATCTTTTTTAATTCTGTCGATATGTCTGTTTGTTTATTTGTTCCGGGTAATCTCCGAAATGGCTGGACCTATTTGAACGGTTTTTTTTCTTGGAAATGACTACGCTATTGACCTAGCAAGGTCTTATCAGCTTCAATGGACTACAAGTAATATTTGAACGGGAATTTTACGGACAAATAACAAACTAATTAGCTGTTTTATTTTAAGCTAGTGAGTTCAGCAGACGATACCCGCTCTAATAATAAGACAAACTATACCTAAACCTTGCCCAAAAATCATTTTATATATTGGTTAAAACGGCCTAAAGATGAGTTTTTGATCTTATCGCGAACAGACATATAGACAGACGTGAAACACGACTTTGTTGACACTATGTTGTGATGACCTGTTATCCGTGCATTCGTATGTGTGAAATTGACCAAAAATATGTTGTTCACTGTAAACATGCGCGTGTGACGTACACTGTGCTGGACTCCAAGAATAAATATAATTGAAAGTCATATGTTTATATGTGATTTAAATTATAGCAAAGTTATATTAATAACTTGATTATATCAACAATGTGGACATATTATATAATGTACATGTTACCTGTTACTGTAGATGATGTGCGTGTCATACTTACAAATATTTTTGAAAGAGTATTATTGTTATTTACACATCTAATAACAATTTTAAATTTATTTAATACATTCAAAAAACGCGTGCGGAGCCGCGAGTAACAGCTAGTAAACTTATAAAGCATTGAAAAGTGAAAAATAAATATATTATTAAATTAACCAAATTAAATAAAAAATATGAATATTTGCGCTACCTAGAGATATATTGGAAGTCGGTGCCAACCGAAAATCATATCATCTACATAGTTTACGTCCACTCTCGCGTCTCGTGATGTATAATTGTATAATGTAATATACTTTTCTACCTGCAACAAATTTGAAATTTTGGAAGTAGACAACAAATAAAAGTAGAAGATCTGAAATTCGTTCATAGCGATCGTAATTAGACTTCTAGTAGTTATGCTAGCCAGGGGACTACCTATATATAAGCGGCAATCTATATATAAGCGGAATCTAACAGAATAATTCGAATCTAACACTCGAATAATTCAAACTATTCAAGATCATTCAAATAATTTCAATTATGTGAATAATTCAAACCATTTTAAGAATTAAATATTAAATTAATAATTAAATATTTATAAAATACTAAATAAAGTATTTAGTATTAGTATTATGTTTATAATAAATAAAAACATTTACTGTTTATATTATAAATTATTTAATCTAAGTTTAAAACTTAGTTGTGAAATATTGTATCTTTTCCTGTAGCTATTATACGATGGGTCGGGAGAATTGACGGGGTTGGAGGGTGGTCCTTTACAAGCGTCGATGCGTTAATGGTCATTAATGCTAATGGCACCTGTCAAAACAATTCGTTTCATAAATATCATCGGTGTTATTAAAAAAAAGTGAAATACGTATTAAATACTTGCTCTAAAAATGTTACGTTTTAAACGCATCGCAGTGGCTGAATGTTCGCCATCTTGCTCTTTTGTCTTGCTTTGGTTGAGTTAGGTTAGACTTGCGAAAAAAGGATAACGCGAACTTGCCTCGAGCGAGCGCGGTGTATTTTATAAGAAACTTTTTTAAAGCAAGTATTTAATACGTATTTCACTTTTTTGTAATAACTTCGCATATAACGTCGCTTGGTTAACTACTTCGTAATTCATATCTTATTATACATCTCGCGTTTACAATTGCTACGCTCTGCGGGTACGGCGTAGACATTACATTTTTATTTATTCGAAGAATATATTGGATATTATATTAGATATTAAAGTCCCCAAGTAACATCTTCTGAGAAATAGCAAAATCTTGAAATCATAACAAGTACCATCTAAGAAAAACTATTTAAAAAATATATTTTATACAACAAATTCTTGAGAAACGATAGTCGCTCTTGCTTTGGACTTAAGAACAACTATATAAATATTGTAATTATGTAATGTTATATCTTTAAAAAAGGGACTTTATTGTGATAATTGTTCCTATTGCTCTTAACGTCAGCCTTAGCCTCGATAAATGATTTATCTAACGATGAAACAATTTTTCAAATCGGACCAGTAGTTCTTGAGATTAGCGCGTTCAACCAAAATCCAGCTTTGTAATATTACTATAAATTAAAAAAAAATCTTTGAATAACTTATTCACATAATAAAATTATAAAATGTTCCATATATTTGAACGCATGTCTCTTAAAAACTGGTCAAATTAATTAAAATGTAGTTTTCATATTAGATTTTCAGGATGGACCTAGATATAATTATACTATAGGGCTTAAGCGTTTTAGGGCTTTGACTAAGGTATTAGATATGAAAATATTATAAATCAACAAAATTTATATCCAGATAGAATACAAAATTATTACTAAATCTTTCATACAAAAGCTTGTATGTTTTAAAGAGCCATACATGCAAGAGACTTGTACAAAATTAATATTAAACTTCACATTAAAGAACAATCAATAAACTAGAGTAATGATATACTACAGAGAATGAAATATTTTTTTAATTCGTAACAATTTTTAATTGATTTATTTTCATATTAAGGAGAGGTGATCGTATTATTGTTTTTAATGAATATTAAAAAAAAAATTCTTCTATATAGTTAAAATCGTAGGGTGTTGGGATTACTGTTATAAATTTATTTTTTAGAATTTTCGAATTTCTTATGCAAACATCCGACGATAGAGTTGGTAAGGTAATGTGATTATAATAGTATCTTAATAAATTGTAATGTCTCTTTTTTTTTGAGTCATAGCAGGCAGACGAACATGTGGGTCACCTGATGTTTAGTGATTATCATCGTCCTTAGACACTTGCAACGCCAGGGAAGTTGCGAGTGCGTTGCCAGCCTGTGTTTGGAGGAGAGGGGAATAAAGAAGGGGGAGTAGGGGAGGAGAAAGGTCTTCCGGCGCTCTCACTGACCGAACGAAACGTAACAGTGCAGCATTATTACTTCACGTCGGTTTTCTGTTGGTCAAGTGGTACTACCTCCGGTGAGCCGAACCATTCATGCTGAAACCAGTAATAGCTTCAGCGTGGGTCTACCACCTAGTAAAACTAAAGATATGTTAGCTACACGATATTATGACCAAACTAATTGCACGAATACGCACACATACGTAAAGTAATATTGTAACACCACACTGTCTTAGATAAAATGCGGAAGTAAGATGGCATACTCTCAATATCGGTGGAGAAAAAGAAAGAGTTATATGTTGCTTAGATACGGGACAGTCGTCAAAAATAAGTTAACTAGCGAAGTTTTAACAAGGCGTTGTCGAAGCATTTATGACGTATCTATATAGTTATAATATCATCGATTTTAGTATAGTAAATTTTATGAAATTCGAATATTATTATATTTACTTACACGTGGAAACCTTACCAAAAGAGGGAAAAATTAATTTAGTAATTAAGTACTTCTTACACGTATTAATTTAAAAAAATAAGCTTTTGAGTATATTCGGCTAAATACATTGGATATTCTGCTAAAATCATTATGTATAATATTAAATTACTGATATAAATTACAAACTTAACATTAGCAGGTTTATATCTAAATTGCTAAATTTTGAAACGCGACTTCTTATAGATTTCATTTCTTCTTGGGTTTGCATCAGCTTCTTTGTATATTTTCTTTTTAATTTGTTAGCAAGTTAGAAAATACAAATCAAAATAAAATCTGTGTAGAGGCCAGAGATTATATTCTCACTGATTACCCTATTGCGTTCATGTTTCCGGAAATGAGATCGTTAGTGCTAATATTATATTAAAGTATGTTTTAATCGTATTAGCATATGTTAATTGGATTTCGGGATTAACAACATGATATAAAATAAATCGATATGTTTAATTTTCTGCTATAAATTGCTAATGAGGTATATTAATGACTCGACTGCGCAAAACCAAGATAATATATACAGGGTATAAGCTATTACTACTGGCTTCAGCATGAATGGGTCGGCTCGCCCGGGGTAATGCTATCCTCTCAAAAAAAAAACGACGTGAAGTAACAGTGCTTGCATTGTTGCGTTTTGTTTGGTTAGAGAGAGCGTCGGAGGCCCACTTCTCCTCACCTTCTCTCTCTCTTCTTTCCTTCCTCCTCTCCCCAACACAGGCTGGCAACGCTCTTACGACTTCCCTGGTATTGCTAGTGTCTATGGACGATGGTAATCACTTAGCATCAGGTGTTCCACCTGTTCGTTTGCGTCTTATGATATAAAGAAACGTGGTTTTAAATCAATTTAAAGAAATAAGTGCTTAATACTTGACCTAATTAGAGAAAAACAGAACTGATATACGCTAAATATCAGGTTATTTACGGAAAAACATACTGGTGTAATAATATGGACAGGAATGAATCACACCGTGCTGCGCAATTCGG
Organism: Antheraea mylitta; assembly: GCA_014332785.1. Classification (NCBI taxonomy): domain Eukaryota; kingdom Metazoa; phylum Arthropoda; class Insecta; order Lepidoptera; family Saturniidae; genus Antheraea; species Antheraea mylitta. Next base: position 8,585,704 of record JACEII010000001.1, read on the forward strand.
CCTACGTCCCGACCTTCGCCACTCTTCCCTTTGTTAGATCGTGCGGCATTCCGACGATAAGCAGTTACGTAATGATTAATCTTGAAAAGCGCCCCTATAATTGTTCATTAAACCGAGATATGTTTCTTTATATTTAAAAGTATCGTTTCCATACTTTAAAAGTTTTAGAACATACTTTAATTAAGGTTCTCTTTGTTGTGTATTAGTATTTGTTTTGATAGTATTATTTAATTCGTTAAATGTAACCGTGAACTAACAAAGGATTGTAGAGTTTTAAACTTAAAACGGTCATATATTTATGTCGTAGGCTTTGTAGCTTACATAGTTTCTAGCGTGTCGTTAAAAAGTCATAACCGTAAAAGCAGTAAAGTAGGCTATATAGTATATTTAAAAAAAATGCGTGGAGTCCCTTCGCGCGGAAAAAGTGAAACTTCGTAATGTGGAAATGTGGAAATAGGAAGGGCTAGAAATTGATTTTTAGTGAAATCATATTTTTTCTTTAAGACAAACTTTATTAACACTGCTTACAATTTACAATCGATCGCATATTTTAATTATCATTTTCGAGTGGAGAAATATCCAAATCTATAACATTTACAACGGGATTACGATAACTAAAGTAAGATACGAAATTTTTGATTATTTTTCTCGCTCTGTCTCTTTCTATTTCCTCTCCCCAGGAGCGTTGAACGTTTAACGCAACAATGCTTTCATACCCCCTCCATGGTGTTAAACGTTTAACGCAACCTTATTGAAAGTCGCATTAAAAGTTTCACTTCAAAAGAACAGGGTATGTGGTTGAGACATATAATAGAAGTGAAACTTTTGTGTTACAGGGAAACATTTTGATTAAGAAAGTACAACAAAAAGTCAACCATGTATTCCATCCCATACTCGATCACCCGATCAAGTAGTGACCGCGCTCAACATTGCTTAACTTCGGTGGTCGGACGGGAACCGGTGTTTTCAACACTTTATCCGCCACAGTGCTTACCTCCACCACTTATCGCAACACAAAAGTGTTGCTGACTAGAATTTCAAAGCTCTCTCATAAGAAATTTCACTTCAAAAATATTTTGTGGTCAGTTTTTATTTTGCTTTTCTTTAGTAATAATTATAGTCCTTTTTAATGGTGTGATTATAATGTAATTATTAATGTTAAACCTTTACCTATAATATTATAAAAAGGCAAAGTTTGTGAGTTTGTGACGTTGTAGGGGGTAATCTCAGGAACTACTAAACCGATTCTGAAAATTCTTTTACCTATTAATAGAAAGCCACGTTATTTGTGAGTATCATAGGCTATATATTAACCCGAAAAATGAAGAAAAGACTTTTTTGTGGTAGTCGTATATGCAAAGTAAGTCGGAGAAAAAACGGTCGAACGAAAACGAAATAGTTCTTTTATGAATATTTACAGCCCGACGAACTGGGCACGTGTTAACTATTAGTTATATTGTATTCAATTTTATCCTTAAAAACTTGCATATAATTATCATTAATATGAACTAAAAACTTCATTAAACGTTTAAATCTTATTTATATTCATGGATGGTAGTGAAATGTTGTTAAGTAAACTTTCCAACATAATGTCGCATGTCTGTACCACTGCAGTGTCCTTGAACTCCAGTACTGCGACCTCGACGTGTGTGAAATACGAAATATCTGCTTGGCATTGCTCGGTAAAGCCAAAACGAATTCGATTTATCCATATTATTTTTTAAATAAATTATCATTTATTTTCAGTATAGTGTCAGATCGATTTATATTCTAGATTCAATAGGGATAGATTTGTAAGCCTTTATAAACCTGTTTCAATGATAAATTTTAGGAGGGCTTTTTTATTATTTTATATATACACTAGCCTCTGCCCGCGATTTCGTTCGCGTGGAATAAATACTTTGGGCTAATGCTAACATGCAGCGGAAGCTCTCACGAGGAAAAAAAAGCTGATTTTTAAACACTTCATTGGTGTTCCGCTCCTATTACTTTTAGCGTGATGATATATAGCCTATATACCATATACCTATACTATAACCATACTATAGTATATATATATATATATATATATATATATATATATATACTATAACCATCCTTGATAATGAGATATATAACATTGAAAGAATTATTGAAACCGGACCTCCAGAGATTACCCCATACAACGTCACAAACTTACAAACTTTACCTCTTTATAATATCAATATAGATTTCTTCTGTACGTGTGTGTTACTGAACTCCTCTTAAACGGCTGGACCGATTTCGATGAAATTTTGTGTGCGTGTTCTAGTGGATCCGAGAATGGTTTAGATTCACAATTCGACCCGGTAGGTGGCGCTACGGTTGGCTTTTCGGATTTTTAATTTTTTTTTTTAAATGAAAACGCTGTTGACCTGGAATGGTCTTCACAGCTTCACCGAACTATTAAAAACGGCAACCAGTGGGATTTGAACCGACGTCTCCGTCGGTGCGCCAAAACCCATATACAGTTTGATTGCGCTACGACGAACTTAATTTTTTTAATTATTAAAGCAGGACGTCCTCAAGTAGTACAGCAAAGTGATCGTCTTGTGCCTGATGGTGAGCATAATACAATCCAAAAACAAAGATAATCACCGAGACATACGCCATCCTTTGCCAATCGCCGATCATGCTGGCAAATTCACAAACATATTTTTTAAATTTTTAGTGCTTTTAGGCGAAATACGTAATGCTATAGCAGGCATTTTAGGTTTCTTTAACAAACCAAAGTGTTTTGCTATCGGCGTTGAATTTCAAATATCTTTTAATACTAGGCATATAAAAAAATAGTTAAACTGTAATTTTTATTAACAGCATACGCTAATAAAATTGCCAATATATAATTTCGATAAACAATTTCTACCAACTAAATTTTATGCATTACCGTAATACAATTTATTTTTGTTTGACTCTTGGTAACAAATACAACGTAGAAGGTTAAAATATATGCGGCCGTCTTAATGTGGGAGAGTTTGAGAGGACGTGACGTCATAATTATAATACGTTTGTATTCAAGAATAAACAGCTATAGAATAATGACGTAACAGAGATGGCGACGTCAAAACGGCGCCAGGACGCCCTTGCCTCAAGGATTTGGAAGGACTCTGAGACTGAGGTATTATAAGCTTTAATGGTGTTCATTTATAACCAGCCATTTGTTACATGAACTTGGATGAACTTAAGGTATCTTTGACTTTAGTAGAAAGTATTGATTAAACAATAATTCCGTTTGAACTTGTTTAATAGAAATACTGAGTGCAACGTTCGCAAAATGAATAAAACGTAGTTGGAGAAATTCTAGTTATACAGTTTTTATGGAGATATTTAAATACACAGGATTACTAGGAATGTATAACTTTGTCTGCTAATAGAACTAACTACGATATAGAAATTCTCCAGTGAATTAACATTAAAATGGTAACTTGGTAGTAAAAGCAATTCGATGTTATTACAAAAAAGTTAAATACGTATTAATCTAACTAATCGCTAATCACGCTAATCACTAGCTGTGCCCGCGACTTTATTCGCGTAGAATCTTATTTAAAAAAACAGTTATTAATAAAATCAAATCATCTTAAATCTAAATTGATCACAGAAATGTTGCTATAGCTAATCACTAGCTGTGCCCGCGAGTTTATCCGTGTAGAATCTTATTTAAAAAACAGTTATTAATAAAATCATCTGAATATATTAAGTTAATTTACTTATCCACTTTTCATTCGTATTTAAGTCGCGTCGTCATTAAAATTACAATATCTTTATCTAATGAAACAAAGACTAAATGTTACTCGAGGATATACTTTATAATTGTCTTGTTGAGGTTTTATCGTAAACGTAGTAATTTAGCAGTGACGCGTATTCAATGAAACAGACAGACAGATATACGGACAGACATTTCTAAAAGTGACTAAATGTCTTTGTTACTTAGTCCAAGACACCCGTAACATCTTTTTTTACAAAAATCTGTGGATTTATATTCTTATTATATGTATAGATGGGTAATTCAACAATTGGTATGTAAAATGTTATAGATATAAATATTAATACGTGAAGCAAAAAAATTGTACCCCTTTTTAACCTATTTCCCGTCAACGGGTGAACTTGAAATTTGGCATAGTTAAAGTTTATATGGCGGAGAAGTGCAGAAATCTGTTTATTTTATATAGAATGCATTAGAAATACATTAAATTAATTAAAATATGCACTACTCACACTACTGCTTGAATTTTACACAACATAACACACATGTAAATAAAAAAGGACATTTTGACAGCCATCAATAATTAAGAATTTCAAAAAAGGGTGTGAAGGAGGTTGGTATGCTCGACTATATGTATTTTTTAACTACGTTCCAATTACCATTTTTCATCCTACATTCAATAAT
>JACEII010000001.1:8595108-8780103 GCA_014332785.1 Antheraea mylitta
ATCCCAATGGAGGCTCTGTTACCCTGCAAATAAGTGAACTGTGCCGTAGGTATTCTATGTGAAATCAGCGTTAAATTACTTGAAATTATAGCTCTCATTACGTATTATAAAATAAAGTCCTCTGACACGTCTGTCTGTTCGCGATAAACTCAAAAACTACCGAAGGATTTTCATGCGGTTTTCACCAGTAGAAAAAACTGATTCATGATGAAGATTTAGGTCTTTTTATAATCAGGTTCGGACAACGCAGGGCTCACCAGTATACATATAAATTAATTGATATATGTAGGCGTGGCACTTTAGAATGGCTGCTCTTATATGACAAATTTTTTGGTGTGTGTTGTTAGTGTCAGGTTAAAATTTGTATGAAATAAAATGTTTAAAAAATTGTTTGGAATAATGAAAAAAACGGGTTAGAAATCTCCATATAATGAGTGAGTGAGACGGAACGCGGTAGGAAGATCTCCAAAAATATGAATAAAATTGACATATTGACACACAGTTGTTTAATAGTATAATCACGCGAAGCTGGCGGGCAGTTAATATAAAATACAAAGTAACAGTTCGCTAGACAAAGTTCAGTCAATGATATATCGAAAAACATATGTCTATCTGTGCGTTCTTTGCACTAAACCTTTATGACGGCGCATAAGTCCCAGCACTTGTGTTCAGACTCTTTGCCTCTTGCCGCCGCGCTATCGCGTATTCACGGTAAAGACAAGTTATAATAGCGGCACGCTATTACTGCCTTTTTATGTTTCGAATTGACTAATGCTATCGGTCTGACAGGCCTTGACAGCTTCATCGGATTAAACTACGACGGCCGTTTTGACCCATTACAATAGCGACGTGAAATGTCGATTTATTTTCCATAAACTTATAGGTAATTAAATGCTGTCTTGTTTTACATTTAGCATTGGCGCGAGTTTGGTAGGCTTGGTAGTTGTACTAGTCAGCGATCATATATATGTACACATATAATATATAGGTTATAAATATATAATAACGAATATTGAAATATGTATATAAATTCTGAGTTGTGATGTAGATAAGTACACTTGTAATTATAATCCATTAAGGATTTGTCAATGGTGCAGTTTTTTGTTAGTAAAGCTGTAGAAAGATTTGTTCGCTGGATCATATTACATAATTAGATAGATATATAAAATTATACATTCGCTACATTTTAGGACTAACTGCACTAACTTTTGTAGGTGGTAGAGCCCCGCTGAAGCTATTTTTGGTTTCAGCATGAATGGGTCGGCTCCTCCGGGGTAGTACCACCCCTCTCACCGATAACCGACGTGAAATAACAGTGCTTGCATTGTTGTGTTTCGTTCGGTCGGTGAGAGAGCCGGAGGCCCACGTCCCTTCCTCTTTCCTACTTTCCCTTTCCTTCCCCTCCACCTTCTCCCATATACAGGCTGGCAACACACTTGCGACGTCCCTGATGTCGCTAGTGTCTATGGACGGTGGTGATCACTTAACATCACGTGACCCACCAGTTCGTTTGCCTCCTTTGATATAAAAAATAACGTCATTATTGGCAATAAAGAACAACAATTTCTTTTGTCAAACGTAAATATTATTATTTTTTTTATCGAACTGACTACGCTGTTGACCTAGCAAGGTCTTAACAGCTTCACAGGACTACAATTAAATTATACAAAACTTTATGTGCGGATAAATGTCAAAACGGACATCATATCTTGCCGCTACTATAAACGTGTACTACGGCGTCCGGCAGTATTCGGGTCAGCTGACTTCATACACTATGAGGACACTTTATGTATTATAAGAAAAAGTTCGCAACTTCTTCTTATCTTTGCCGTACCGTGAAGCTGTGATACAATCTCCCGGCTAGTGTGTTCCCTCCTTCCTATAACATGGGGTCCTTCAATCGTAACGTGAAGAGACATTTACGCAGGCCGGCATGACAACGGCGTCCGCCGAGGGATGGCGTGTCTCTCGGTTGTCGCCATTGTTTTTGGATTGTACTGTGCTCACCATCAGGCACAGTACAGTCACTTTGCTGTGCTCCAATAAAAAAAAAAAGTAAGCTATATTAAAAATCCAATAAGCATCTTATGCCTGTGAACTGTAAAGCTGGTAGATAAGAAATAAAACAGGCTAACGAATAATAGTCATTAAATTCAAGTACAGTTCATTCAAAATATACACATGCATTAAAATAATTCTATATGAATCACAAAACGAACTATAATGAATAATTAAGCGATTTATCAGTTTAGCATATTCATTGAAATTTTATTTTTCAATTTAATAAAACACCAACGAAATTAAACGCTTTGCTTAATTACTTTTAAACTTAAATCACCATAAGACATTAATAAGACTATTTATGTAGAAGTGATTAAACAATAAATGAATATGCTTATATTTCAATCCTAAGAAGTTTTACAAATTATTATTTCTGTTATCGAAAATTCGAAGACAATAAGCCTCAAGTGTCTAATACACTACTTTGCCACAATCCTGAGAAGGTCACGGCTTCGAAACAAAGCCCATTTGCGGCCAAGGTCAAGTGATACTGCAGAGATGCTAGCAATTCAGTTGAAAACTTTTAAGGTGGATATCATTATTTATTTCGTAGCGAATGTTTCATGGTCTGTAGGTTTCAATACAATAGATATATTGTTACAAATTAAATATCCAATCAAAAATATAAACCATTCGACTAATTCGACGGAAGTTGGAATATCTGGGAGATGACATATCTGAACGCTATATTACGTGATTATCACGTGATATAACGCTCAGATATGTCATCTCCATACATTTTTTCGTTTTCTATTTGCGTTAGTGATTGTAGATAAGCAACTTTGGTAGGCCCCCAGTTCCTTCATAGAAAAGGTTATGAAACTTTGCATATATGTTGTCAATGGTACCTAAAAGGTTGTAGGGTCATCTCTTATCTCGATAAAGAGTTGGTCCCGAGGGATTAAATCTACATTAACATGAACGAAGCCGCGAGCAAAAGCTGGTATTTTATACTTATATAAAATTTTGCTGTGTAAAAACGTTTATATCCGTTCTCAATTGATGTCGGTATGCTGAATATTTTTTACTTTTCTTTGTTATAAAACAAAAAAACGACTCGTTTCAAATCCAAGGCGGTAAAATAAGGAGATGTAAAAAAATAAGTCAATATGTAAGAACAACTTTTTTTTTGTCAATCCCGCCGACTTTATTTCATTTAAATTCACCCGAAAATTATATTAAAATCTTCACCATGGGTGTCTATGGATAATTGGGAAAAGAACTATTTAGTGATATTTTTTACAGGTTTCTACTAAAGCGAGTCCGTCCGTAACGGTTGATGGGGTCTCAACTTACCCCGGACTGGGGTTCGGGCCTATGGGTCCCGTGGTACCCTTACCTGGTGATCAGCCCGGGAAGCAGTTACAGCAGCACCAAGACACCACAACTGAACTCCCAACAACTATCAAACCGAAGAAAGAAAGGACATTTGTTATAGCGGCTGTTGAGTTTCATAGAGTTGAAACACCTTTCCTAATAGGCCTGTGGATTTTTTTCGCTAGTATCGCAAAAATTGGTAAGTATTTAATGCAACTTTTATAAAACAATGATGGTTTAACTGATTGCGTGTTCAGACACTGCGTAGCATTGTATATTCAAACACTATTTCAGTAACCCTAATTCAGTGAAGGAGCACATTATATATAAAAACCATATCATGCCAGTAGGGCTTCTTCTAAGCCAGCTTGGCTAGCTATAACCCTCAAATTGTAAATTTGGCACCAAGCAACCGTTCAGGTGAGATTGTATTCGAATCTATACAGTATAAAAAATATTAATTTTACGTTGAAAACATTGTTTAAAACATAAAAAGATGAGCCGTCACGTGAAGTCTGGCAAATGTGAAACATCGAAATTGTGTGTATAAGTTATATGCATAAAAGTACAGATTACGACAGGAAGCAGCTATAGCATAATGAAAAGGTAAAGCATTATAAAATTGTTCCATAAAATAATGACTATTTATTTAGCTTATCACATAAATGTTCATTTTTATTAAATACAAAAATTCAACTAGACGCTGGCGCGGTGTCTGGCGACATTTATCAAAGGGCCCTAGTTAGTCAGCGCGTGCCTCGTAACACTACTAGAACAAGTGGCCTACAAGATAGGGTTGCAAATGTTTTTGAGTAATCCGTTAACAGTGCAAACTCTTAACAATGGTCTGTTTCGCGTCGCCACGCCAACAATCAGGTTTACTCTCCGCCTATGTTTCACATCAAAATACTTGTTTAGGTTAAAATTATGTCGTTATTTTTCAATACACAATGCGGTGGGAAGTACACATTCAAGGAAATCATATATATATTTTATAATAAAACTAACATTGTTACCGACTAAATATTTAAGCAATTATAAATAAATAACCACGTTATCCTAACGAAACTATTGCAGAAAAATTTTATATGATACTGTATCCACGTTTTAAGCTATTGCATAGCTTCTATCGCGGGCCTTGAGCGTGGAGACCGAATCCAAAAATTCCGTAACGAAAAAACCTAACACCAATCAAGTCTCAAACTTTTCTTTTTTTTATTGTATTGCATAAAAGTTATGTTCTAAAGATACAGATATAGATATAGATAACAGATTATAGAATAAAGATGAATTCCGTATACACACTTTATAATATTTATTGTCGAATTCAAAACTTTCCTCTTCGATTCCTTTTCAGATTAAATTTTGTTTATGAAAATTTAGACCATTGTATAACAAGATATATGTTTTAACTATATACTAACGAAATTATAATATTACTACTTTAAAATAATGTCAAATAATATCAACATAATCTTCATAATATCACAATCGTCATTGAGACAAAATATTTAAATATCTATGCTTCAACATTCTTGTAAAGCAATTTATTTCCACATCAGATATAATTAAAATACGTAAAATAAAACAAAACTTCGTTTATACATAAAAAATAAGATTACTTTGAAATAATTTGAGAAAGTTTTCTTTATCAGCAAAGTTGGTAAGGCCTTGTATAATTGAGAAGGTTAAGTTCGATAGACTCAAGGAAAACTGCGACCTACATTCAAAGAATTCGCTTGGGGACACGAGACTTGACACTAATTGAAGTAGCAAAGGCAGCAATCTTATTATAGACTTGATGACATTGTCGAAACATCAAAAAAATATTTTCAAATATAGCTATGAATAAGAGTCATCAATAATACGATATGTTAAAACTGTAAAAATAATACCTTTAGATATTTACGGTAACAAACCATTAAAGATTAAAAGTGTAGTGAAGCAATAAATAGACTTGACTATAGGTAAATTTACGACGATGATTTATGATGATTTAGTTACTTGTTACCTACATTATATGCCTCGTTTAAAATTACCTAGGCCAAGATATTTATTACAAGCTTTCTGTTTATTTCAGATGTTTTGAATTATGTGTGTAACGCAATATGTGTATCATTTTATCGAGATTGTCGATTTCTTTTTTAATAGTCATAATCATTTACAAATCGAAATTGAGTGAATTGATTAATTTAACGTTGTTTGAAAAACCCATTTTCATTAAATAATTTATTAGAATTTTTAAGACGAGACATAACATTTTATAAATAACTATTACCATTTGTTTTTGTTACAATATTTTTCATCTTCGAGTTTCATCATTAATGAGGTGTTTACTAGTATTCGATTTTTTCTTCCTTTTAACTGTAAACATATTACTGTGTCTGCTTTTCAAAAAGCTCCTTCGAGATTTCACAAAGAACGGATTGTAACATCCACGTTGATTCGAATCGTCCAATTGGCACTTTTTCGTTTTACTTTTGATATGACGCGTTGGTTGAGGCACGCGAGTGTTATACGCAGTTACGTAGGTTGTTTTAGGATTAAAGCCAGTTCTTTGATCTTTGACAATCACTTTATAGCCATGAGACGGACATTGACTATCTATCTCCATAGAAGTGGTGACCGAAAACGATGATTCTGATATATCTGCTTCTGATAGTGGACTCGTAAATTTATCTTCATACCTTAAAGTATGCACGCTGGTGTAATAGCTACCAATTTTAACATCGACACAATCAATGGAACTACTCGAAGCCTTTGATTTCATAAGACAATCATTATCAGTATAATTTTTACTTCGAAATTGGCAGCCGACATCCCTTATGTATATAACTGTTTCGTTACTCTTATTTTCATTAGGAATATGTGTCGAGTCATATTGGCAGGACTTATTTGACCTACAGGAACAACTATATGGAGATGTTAAATGAAACGGTGAATAAGAGTTTCGCATACCGTTAGCTGGAGGGTTTGCCAAAAAAGCTGGAGTTTGATAGCTGTTTGTTAATTCATAAGCATTCTGCATCTGAGAAACCATTGCATTGTGTTGGTCCATGTTGTTCACTAAAGAATCATTTTGACATTCGGGCATATATTTGCATCTGGGTATATGAGGACATTCAATATTTCTCCTGTTATTTTGAATTGGAGTGCTTAGCGTGTCATCGTAATGCATAGGTCTTGAAAACGGAACACAAAGAGGTAAATTCACACAGCGAGGTCTGTGAAGGCATGGAGGTATATATTCACAATTATTTTTAAGTACGTTCATTCTTTGACATGATGGAACTACAGTGCACGGTGGATGATGCCGACATGCTTTTGTTATTCTTATAACTCTAGGAGATGATTTTGGAAAGTACTTGGTTTTGGTAGTTTTAGGGTTACAATACTTAATATCATCACCAGACAATATCTGACAAACTGGTACCAATTCGCAAGGGGGCTCATGTGTACAGACTTCGGCACCGTCTACTGTTTCACCTATTACACTTCTCGGTGAAGCTCTGTAAGCATAAGTTGTTGATAACATTTCTTTGCCACGACTTACTAAAGTTTCGTTTTTTCTCTCTTCTGCATCTTCTTCTTCTTCTGTAGTACTTATAACGTTTACTTTTTCTTTGCAGTTTGGGCATATCAATTTCCTTGGTCTCTTTTGTGGTCTAGTTTCATTTTTATGTGTTTCTATTCTTTTTTTATTAGCATCAGTAATAATAGGTGAATTTTGTTTATCAGTTAAATGCATTGCAGGTTCATTATCCGTAGCTTTTTGCAACACTTTAAAACTGGTATTAGTAGGTTTATCTTCTTTGTGTATATTATTACATTTCTTTTTCTTTTCTTTATTTGTTATTACATCAGTATTTTTAGTTAAACAAACTATCGTTGTACTAGTCACTTGATCTTTAACTGTCAATGATTTACTATTTTTTGCTAATTCAGTAAGTGATTTTTTGTCTGTGCATGGACATGCATAAGAAAACAGTTGACATGGGCATGGATCTGCAGTTCGTTTCCCACGGTCTTTCTTTTTGAGACGTTTCTGTTCTGTAATTGGCTTTGTGTACTCTGTGTTATATTTTGCATAAGACCAAAACTTTTGGTGTTTATCGCTTATATTTTTATTATTGTCAGAACCTTGGTTACACGCATTTTCATATTTTTCATCCCTTAAGAAAATTTCAGACGATAAAATTATATTTCGCATATTATTCCTTCTTTGTTTTTTTAAATTGAGTTCTATGCTATCACACGGTACAAGTCTCGGTTTCACCTCTGCTATGCATTCTTGGACAATAGCTTCTGATTTTCGTCCAAAAACGTTCATGTCTGCTGGCAATTTCATTGCTTTAAGTACATTATCATTCGATAAGCTGATTTGAGTAAGACAATGAAATGAATGTCTTTTTGCAATATTGTCAAGATCGTAAAATATTGTGCTAGTTGACGGTACAACATTTTTATTACTATCGTTTTTGTTTAAACAGTGATATTTTTCACTAGTTACATATCGAGTATTATCCATGAGCTGTGGGGATTTTTTTATTGTGTCACTGTATGCTGTTGAACAAATAAACTGTTCTTGATCACATTTATTTGGTTTCCTGTAAAGTACATTGTTGAACGGTGTTGAACCGAATATTTCATATATACTAGTATATGATTTTGTTTGAGATAATAACTTATCTTTCTTTTCGTACATATTGGAAAGGATCGCAGCTGCTCTTTAGATTGATGTTTTATTTATTTGGAAGCAATACAACATTTACAATTCACTTATATTTACTTAATAATTTAATTTTTTTGTGAAACCATCATTTCGTATTTGTAAAAACTTGGTTGTTATGACACTGCAATGCGTCAATTCTTGAACGGTGACACTTTTATTTTCTAATTGTCTGTATAATTTATGGAAACGTTTTGTTGCAGGTTTTCACATGGCACCCAAGTTATCAAGAATGTTTCCAGAATCATGTCTCCTTATATTCGTAGGAGTTCTTATTGGAGCTTTACTTTTAAGCACTCACAGCGTTCATGTACAACCATTAACTCCAGATACTTTTTTCTTATATATGTTGCCTCCAATAATATTGGATGCTGGATACTTCATGCCAAATAGATTATTCTTCGATCATTTAGGAACTATATTATTGTTTGCTGTTGTCGGGACTGTGTTTAATACTTTAACTATTGGTAAGTTATAATTCGAATACGTCAATTACATTTTTCTAAACTGATTATATTGATAACCAATAGAAATGTATGTATGTATGTTAATGAAATTAGAGACAAAACCATGTAATTTTCATGTAGGACCTGTGAATATTTTCATGAATTATCTTCAGATATATCCTCTGGTAAAACATATAAGAATATATAAAATATACAATACACCAAGAACTTATTACATATATAAAAGAGAATTACTAGCCACCATTTCATAATTTCAGATTATTACTTGGATGCAACTCGAATTCTATGATATTTTAAAATGCGTAGAGACTTAAAGAGTCACTCTTTGAGAATAATACCTTTGCTTTGATTAAGTGGGATACAATTTAGTGAAACAATTACAAGAAATTACTTATATTTTTTAAAATGTACAGGGGCATCATTGTGGGCCTGTGGACAAACCGGGATGTTTGGTTGTACTACACCATTGCTCGACATGTTACTATTTGGTGCTTTGATATCTGCCGTGGACCCCGTGGCAGTTTTGGCTGTGTTTGAAGAAATTCACGTCGACGAAGTTTTGTATATAGTGGTATTTGGAGAATCGCTCTTGAATGATGCTGTTACTGTTGTTTTATATCACATGTTTGAAGCTTATACGTAAGTTCATTTAACTTTAAAGCAGTAGTAATGTATGCAGTTATACTTAGTTTTAGAAACTGGAATATTTAAGTATATACGTATTTATACAAAAATAATACATAAATTAAGGACACATTAGTATATATCTTAATACCTTCATTTAGATATTGATCTATGTGTTGATATATGTGTCATTATAGTTCAAATTGAGCTAAATTCATTTTTTTATCGTTCATATAACTTTTTTTTAAAGATTTTTAGATACCAATGATGAAGTTCAAATTTTGCCGTCCATAAGATTTTTAGTTTTTTTTTTATGATACTCATATTTTACATGTAAAAGATTTCGATTTTGAAAAATTATGTAAATTGGATTTAGCTCATTTGGAAATGAAACTATTCGTGTTTATCTATACAACATTCTGGTTTACATATTACGTTGTATACATTAATGGTATACCTGATAGTATATAAATGAATATTACTAAGTTAAAGGATCAAAGTAAAGGCAATAACGTCGTTAAAAAAGCCGTCCTAAAATAGTTAAATGAAATATTTTTTTTAACTTAATTTGAAATCATATTTATTTATAATTATAAACAAAAAAATATATGAAATAATAATAAATACAAAAAAACCTCACAATAGTCGCTCACAGATACGATTTTTGACGTACAGAATAAAACGAAAGGAAAAGTAGGTTCGGAACAAGGGTCAGCAGAACAGAAGAAAAAACAAAAAAAAAATACTACATGTAACTAACATTCTCACATATTACATTTACTCTTATAGGTAAAAAGAATGTGTTAAGAATTATTATGTATGTTTTTTAACAGGGAAATGGGTCCATCCAAGCTTGTTTATACGGATATTCTGGCTGGTCTCGCGTCCTTTCTCGTGGTGGCTGTAGGAGGTACCTGTATCGGTGTCGTATGGGGCTTTGCTACGGGCTTGGTTACGCGGTTCACTAATGAAGTTAGAGTCATCGAGCCTATCTTCATTTTTGTCATGGCGTATCTAGCTTACCTGAATGCGGAGATGTTCCACATGAGTGGGATATTGGCGTGAGTATTTTTAACATGATCTCTATTGTTTTTGTTCGAGTTAAAGAAATTGAAAGCTACCTTCGAATGACTCTCAACTATGACGATGATTTGCTGATTTCGAAGTTGAATTTCGAAGAACGACTAGGTATTCTCACAATAAAAGATTTATACTAGCGAGCAACGAAACGAAGAGCGCTCCTTATCTCGACGTAAACTATGTATCCCTATGGTGATTCGTTCTAAACAGTCTATTCACTATCTACAACCAATGACTCAATTAGGGGGAATACTAGTGTTTGGGGGAAAGGAGAAAGGTGAAAAGGGAGAGGAGAGAAGAAGGGTGGGGAGGGGAAGTGGGTCTCCGGCGCTCTCAATGTCCGAAATAAACACAACAATGCAAGCACCGTTACTTCACGTCGGTGTTTCTCTAAGATGGTGGTACTACCCCGGACGAGCCGACCTATTCATGCTGAAACCAGTAATAATTTCAGTTTGGCTCTGCCACCTATAAAATTTATATAAATTGTAATTACAAATACACATTGTTTGATATAGTAACGCTGTCAGGTTTTTATCCTTATCCCAGCTCAGGAGGGTCGGGTTGAATTTATACCAACTTATGGTATAAATTCTGTTGCCAATTACTACACGAGATGTAACTAAGCATATCGTACATACATACACATCATAAATATACATGTTATGTACTCAGTAGTTATTAATGTTCCACTCTGGCCATGCCCTACTTGGGAATTCAGATCGATTTGTTTGACGTTATGAAGCGGGCCGATAAGTCTGCTTAAAGGATCGTATCCAATTTAAACATATCAAGTTTCTACTAAGAATATCAGGGCAGTGTTTTTTCCATATAAGTAGAAAATGTCCGAGCCATTTAGTAACACCCTATTAAGAGAAATAGGTCGGAAATGGATATAACTGGGGCAGACGGGATGATGTCTATATCTATGAAACACGCTTTTCTGTTGTTTGGATATGAGGGAGAATATACAATGCGATTAAATAAGCGAATTTATTTATTTAAGATAGCTTAGTTTCGATTTTTTTTCTGAACTTAAACCGAATTTTGGTTTGAGCTGTTTTGCATGCAATTCTACGAATTACTGATTCGACCTAACTATATACCTAAATAAAAACCATCGACGATTGTACCTAATGTAAGTGCATCAATTAAAAACGACTGCACCTATTTGGTTAATTATTTTTCTGTTGAGTTTGTAAATTGCTAAAACAAGGTTTATAAGAAAGAAAATATTTGAAAAATCGCAAGAAAAATGTGTGTAAATGAATCTCTTCATAATAAGTGAGTGAGATAGAAGACTGTAGGGAGTTCTTTAAAAATCTTGATGAATTGAGTGTTTCAACAGACACGTTCTGTAAGTATTTCATTACACGTGGTGTACGTGTGGTAGAGCCACACTGAAACTATTATTGGTTTCATCACGAATGGGTCGCCCATCTCCTCCCCTCTTCTCGCCCTTCTTCCATCTCCACTCCCCATCCCCTTTCCGCCCATTCTCCCAAAACACAGGCTGGCAACACGCTTGCTAGTCCCCTGGTGTTGCTAGTGTCTATGGACGGTGGTGATCGCTTAACATCAGGTGACCCGCCTGTTCATTTGCCTCCTATATGATATAAAAAAAAACGTTTATGTAAAAGGAAGTTTTAAATCTACTTCGTTGGTACACTCAAGCAGATCCGGGGCGAGCAACTACTTATATATAAATCACGTATTGATGTATTATGTGTATCCATCTCATTTTTAATCATAGAAGAAAATAGTTTGTTGCCTAGTTTGGTAGCCACTGTAAAAAGTAGTTTGTAAAATGTACAAAAATGTTAATAAATAAATAAATAAAAAAAAAAAAAATTCCTCAAAAATATCGTTTAAACTTTGGTTTGACCTGAACTTTTTAATCAAATAAAGATGAAATGTGAAAACGAAATTGAAGTATTCGCTAGAGAACTCGAGAAGTACAATTTTACGTTTCTTTTTGAAAACATTAACAAGTATATTGATGATGGTTTATTAAGTAAACTTTTATGTGGGCGCAGTTAATAAATTGAAACGATAAATTTACATGTATTAATTTTGCTTTTGCTTACAAAGTGGAGGTTTAGATAAAGGGCAATGATAACAATTCTGCAACCAATTTTAAGACTAGAAATATATATACTTTTAAGCTCGTGTAGGCATGTGTTGGTACATAAACGCCTATCGAGAATAGGCATATCTATCAACTATACTAATATTATAAAGACGTAAAGTTTGTGAGTTTGTGACGTTGTAGGGTGTAATTTCAGGAACTACTGGTCCGATTTGAAAAAATATTTCAGTTTATTTTATAGCTCATTGTCACAATAGGACCAATAAGAGCGGAGCACAAGAGTGGAGCACTAATGAAGAATGTTGCTATTTTGTTTTTTTATCCGCTGCGTGTTAGCCTTAGCCCAAAGTAACTATTCCACGCGAACGAAGTCGCAGGCAGTTTGAGATATTCCGAAACTTAATCTTTACACTCGCACTCTTAGTATTGTATCTTAATATCCCCGTTTAGACTGATACAGAAGAGTTATTATCTATCGTAACATTGGGGTCTAATCAAATTATTCTATATGAAGAATGATTGTTTTTATGATTTTACTTCGGTAAGATTTTTCATAGTATATACTTTTTTACCCGACTGCACAAAAAAGGGGGTGTAATATTTTCATAGTTAATGTATGTGTACGAGTTCATTTCACCATCATTTCTAAATGATTTAATAGATTTATTTGTGTGGGAATCAGAATTTTAACACCATTCCGAGTGAAAATGACTTTAATTCTTTTTTTAAACACAATTTCAAATTTCTCGGGTGAGTACTCGGGTAAAATAATTCTTTGAATTTCTTTATAACATTAACGAATATTTTAAACATGGTGAAAGTTTTAAATATTCAGAGTAAAGAAATAGAATATAATGTGTAGGAAATGAGAACAAGGAGATCGTTTGTTCAAATCTGGCTTGAAGGACTACAATGTAATAACTGAGTCATGTTCGCACAAATGTTTCGTAGCTCGATTACTAGTGATAAAGTCTTATGTTAGGCAATAAATGTTTTTTATTTGTACCAGGATAACGTTTTGTGGTATTACGATGAAGAATTATGTTGAAGCGAATATATCGCATAAATCGCACACTACCATCAAGTATACAATGAAAATGCTCTCGTCTTCATCAGAGACTATAATCTTCATGTTCCTCGGTGTGGCAACAGTGAACAACAATCACGATTGGAACACGTGGTTTGTTCTACTGACCATTGTTTTCTGTTCAATATTTCGTATAATTGGTAAGACATTGTTTGTTTAACTAATCTTTATTAATTTCATTTAGTATTTGTGTTAATGATATCAAAGTTATTTCACACATATAAATAAGTGTGATGACTAGATATAATAGTTTATTAATGCAAATAAAATTTAATTGTAAACGAAAAAGCAAATTAGAAAAGGAAATGCTTAAATTGGCCCTATATATTCAGTGCAATGATGTTATAATTAAAACGCTGTAGATACGTCATCAGCGCTTCGAGTCTCAAGTGAAGCTGCTAAGGCCTTGCCAGGTCAATAGCGTAGTCAGTTAAAAAAAAAGCACGACAACGCCTTGTTCAACTTGGCTAACTATCGTTATTTTGACGGTTGTCCTGTTAATCAGCCCTTTCTTTTCTCAAACTGACTACGCTATTGACTTATCAGCTTCACCGGTCTACGTTAATCCGCCCGTATCTAAGTAACATTACATAAAAGGCCGGCACGACAGCGGCGACAGACGAAGGATCATTTTCCGCACATTTTCCGATATTAAATATATGGAGGAGTTGTTGAGACGTGTATGCTTGGTACACATATACGTTTCAACAACTCATACATATATGGGTAGTTAGCTAGGTTAGCTAAGATAGGTCGCAATTTTGCATGCAACAGGCAACAGCCAAGCCGAGGTGTGCCGTGCACCCTTGAGCTGGTTGCCATAATAAAATCGGCTGAGTGCCTTAAGCGCTCGCCTTAGTAGTCCGGTGAAGCTGTTAAGACCTTGCTGGGTCAATAGCGTAGACATTTCGAAAAAAGACAGACGAAGGATGACGCATCTCTCGGCAGTCGCCGTTGTTTTTGGATTGCACTGTACTTACCATCAGATATATTGCAGTTACTTTGCCGGGCTACTATAAAAAAAAATAATTATTTTTTCATTACCGATATTAAGGATATGCCACTTTACTTTCACATTTAATCTAAGACAATGTGGCGTTACAATATTACTTTACGTATGTGTGCGTTATCGTGCCATCTGTTTTGTCAAAATATCATATATGTAATGTTTCGTTATAATATCATTGTTTCAGTGACAGAAAACATTACAATGTAACCATGCCATATATGTAGGGCCTGTATATAATAACGTAATACCTTCCTGGCAAGTAATCATTCTAACCTTGAAATTATCTCGCCAATCACTTACTAGTATATTCGGGCAGCTGCGCTTGTTAAAGTCGCCCCTTTATAAGATTAGTGTGATTACTATATCAAGCCAAAGTAATTTCCATCTTACTAAAATTTTCCACCAAATGTTATTCTTATCAAACTTAGCATACTTAATTAAAGTAGCTAACAGAAATCTTTATTATTGATGTAAAACGTCTATAGGCGGAGGGTAAACGTGATTGTTGGCGTGGCGACGCAAAACACGATTTTTGTACTATTAACGATTTCTCAAAAGCATTTGTAATATGTATAACCATAAAATTCAAACTGTTTTGTCGGCCACTCGTTCAACTAGTGTTACGCGGCATACGCCGACGACCTAGCGCCTTTTGATAATTGCCACCAAAACACACCGCTCCTGCGCCTATTTGATTTTTTGTATTTAATAAAAATGGATATTTATGTAATCAAATAAATAGACGTTCATTAATTTACGGAACGAATATGTAATGTTTTATCTTTTCTTTATGCCATAGTTAATTCTCGTCGTAATCTGTTCTTTAATGCATATAACCTATACAAAACAATTTCGATGTTTCACATGTGCCACGCGTCCCGTGACGGCTAAATTTTTTATTTGATTACATAAATGCATATAATATGATAGTTAAAATATTGTAGATATTATTAAGAGCAGTTGAAATGAAGAAAATGAACAGAAAACCGTTATTTTCAATAGATTAAATCATTACTATGTGTTATGTTAACTCTTAAGAAAGAGGAGCCCGAAAATCGATTTATGTTTTCACTAACTCAAGCTTCAGCCTTCAGTAATTAAATGAGGGTTCGCTGATACAGAAACTCGGTCAACTGCTTCAAGGAGTCAATTTTATATAATCTAATTAAATGTTTGTTTCAGGTGTGTGCATATTTAGCGCGGTTGCAAATAAGTTCCGTTTGCATAAATTAAATATGGTAGAAAAGTTTGTGATGTCCTACGGAGGTGAGATTATTATTGTATACTTTTTTTTAACGTGGGGAAATCCCTTATGGATACCCACCCTTAAGACTTACTATTAAGGATTGATCTTTAGTAATCTATTTTTGGTATGTTTGTGAACATATGATGTAAAAATTGTAAACCTAATTATCTAACATTTATATTAAATTAATGTGGAATTTTTATATCCTCCACATATCTAATGAGATATGCCTTAATCCCAAGGAGGGTTGATGACAGGCAGGAAGGCAGGCGATTTTAAAAATTAAGCTAAACCATACTTTACAAAATGATAAATATGATTAAGAATGAATATGTCAGAGATTTTTGACTAACCGTCATTAAATTGGTGTGCGTAGAAATGCCAACACGGATAGTATCTAAACACTATGTATATTAATATATATCTGTTATCAAATATTTTTTATGTAAAACATCTACAGGCGATGGTAAGCCTGATTGTTGGCGTGGTGATACAGGCCGTGTGTGTAAGACGTGGCGACGCGATACCATGTGCAATCTCTCTTGCCGCAATGAGCTATAATATTGTTGAGAGCGCCGGAAGACCATCTCCCCTCCCCATTCCCCCCTCCTTTTCTCCTCCCTTCCCTCATACACATGCTGGCAACGCACTCATCCCTGATGTCATTATTAAATAAATAAATGTTATTAATTCGTGGTTGAAACTCATCCGCAACACAAATTTCCATAGTTAGATTTATTCTTTACATCTTTTGTCGTGTTTGGAGGATTTGGTAGACTCTTAGCCGCAGGAGTTACACGGAAACCAGCTAAATTTTGAAACTGGTCTATGTCTCTGGCTTAAAAATGTTAAGGAACCTTTAGTCTAATCAATAATTTTAACCATACTTTCAAGGTAGCGTTTTTTCTAATGTCGGTTAGTTACCATCTTCAAATTCCATTGCTTATGGCAGCCTATAGATGTTTTCACTTATTGTGGTCAAACGTTAACACTAATTATCTTAAAAATGTACTTCTTTTTTTTCTGTCCATTATCCGATAATTTTAATATTTTGTGGTCATATATGTTGCCAGGTTGCCACATGGTTTCTAAAGTGTCTGGTTAAAGCATATTTTGCGGGTATTTAAGAAGGAAAGTTTTTTTTTTTTTCGAAATGACTACGCTATTGACCTAGCAAGGTTTAACAGCTTCACCCGACTACAATGAGAAGGAAAGTTCATACAGAGCAAATATTCAGCTACGTGATATGAATAATCGATAACTGAATCAAACAGTTTATATAAAGGTCAAAGCGACATTTTATTGGCGAAATTTCTTTTGTTATAATGGCTGCCGTTGACAATCTTCTTTAAAGGAAAAAATGTACTAGATACATCATATTATTAGGATAGATTTCCAATTATACAATATTTGTTCACAAATTCAAGCGTCATTGCTAAATTGTCACCAAACCAAATGTTTGACTATTCATTTTAATAAAGTTAATCTAGAATAACACACATAATGATTATGATTTGTTGTTTAAAGCCATTTCGAACTTGCTTTTGCCTGTTGCTTCGCTCGCGTTAATGTCGATTGGCTCAAGGTTTTCTATGTGGAGGCACGCGGGGTTACGCCAGTGCCCTTTAAAGGAAATTCGAAAATACCGAAGAATTGCATAAGTTGGTTTTCGTTATGAAAATTTTAGAATAGTATTTTTACTATTATATGCCACAAATACTCAAAATAACATGGCGTACATTTTGGAACTTTTCGAGAAAAAAAAATGTATGGTACTTACTACTATCGTTATACAATATAATATGAAGTGATAAAATCGCCTGATTTGAACTATCTAACAAAAACATTTTTTATGGATCAAATTTACTTAATGTCCTTTTTTTTTATAATATCAAAGGAGGCAAACGAACTGGTGGGTCACGTGATGTTAAGTGATCACCACCGTCTATAGACACTAGCGACATCAAGGACGTCGCAAGTGCGTTGCCAGCCTGTATATGGGAGAATGGGGAGGGGAAGGAAAGGGAAAGCAGGATAAAGGAAGGGACGTAGGCCTCCGGCTCTCTCACTGACCGAACGAAACACAACAATGCAAGCACTGTTATTTCACGTCGGTTATCTGTGAGAGGGGTGGTACTACCCCGGAGGAGCCGACTCATTCATGCTGAAACCAAAAATAGCTTCAGCGGGGCTCTACCACCTACCAATTTTTTCATCTTTTCAAACCTTTTCATCCATCGAAATTTTTTTTTGGATGAAAAGTACTTAATGTCCTTTTCTGTACCTTTGTATATATGTATTATATATATATACCTATGTATCTAAAATTTCGTAATGATTGGATGAGCAGTTAAGGTGAGAAAGCGTACAAAACAAATAAACTCACATTCCCATTTATAGTATAAATTAGAATTAGGCTTAGGATGAACCAATTAGGGTACAATTTTAAACGGAAAACTTAGTAATCTTTTTCGGAAAGGCTCCGTGTATATTTTGCGCTAAAAGCGTACTCAGTGTGTGTTTTACTTCCTAGCATACTTTATGGTAATACTATTATTATGTGTAATTAATATTATCATACATCATATTTTTGAAAATAAGTTTCTTTTCTTCAAATTACATCTTATTTATAATTAACTAGCGGACCCGTTGGTCGTTATTCCGCCTTGATAATAAAAAAAAAAACAAATTATAGACCTAAACCTTCTAAATGAAACACTTTATTTACTGGTAAAATCCGCATGAAAATTCGTTCAGACGTTTTTGAGTTTAGCGAGAACAAACAGACAGACAGACGTGTCACAGGATTTTTAAAATATGTAATGATTACTTACAATAATGGAATAACATTTGCAGGATTACGAGGTGCAGTGGCTTTCGCATTGGTGCTGCTGATAGACCCAGATGTAGTTCAGTTACAACCGATGTTTGTTACCACAACAATAGCGGTTATTTATTTTACGGTTTTCATACAAGGAATTACCATAAAACCTTTGGTGAAAATACTGAATGTTAAGACAGCGGAGAAAAGAAAGCCTACTATGAATGAGAGGATACACGAAAGGGTATGTTTCTTTTAATTAATTTATATATGTAACGAACAGTCTGTTCTCTCGTTGTATAGTATAGCTAGCTGTATAGCTTACATATATATTCAATATGCAGTAAATGTTTTAAGCGGCTTTGTTTAATTTTTGGGCGCTAATTATATTATTGGAAAAGGAAAAGAGTTTTAGAGTGTTTTATTTATTGTTTTTTTTTTTTTTTTTATTGATGCGCGGCATAGTGATTGCACTATGCTTGATGTTAAGCATAGTACAATCCAAAAACATCGGCAATCACCGAGAGACAGATTATCCACCGCCGGTCGCCGCTGTCATGCCGGCCATAATGACGAAAGTCACCCGGTACTGGATATGCACAGGCTGATCCCGAAACGCGACGCGCAGAAGCGAGTCACTATAACGGGCTTTTTCGCCATATGCATGGTGGTTGCGACCCAGTCGGGCTGTAAAACCATACCATCCCGCTTTTGCCATCGCCTCGTTCGTTATTCAGCAGAGTGCACCACGTGCAGGTGAGGTTGGCTTGGGTGTCTCAAGTCTTAAGATGTTACTCGACACCCCTTACACCCCAAAATGTCAATTGTCAACAAATCATATTGAATGTCAAATCTTCCATTTTTATACGTATAACAAATATTATTCAGTATATGTTAGGTTTATACTACAAGAAATTGTCCGAATGCCGTTTGAACTAAGAATAAAGCCAGTTATTATATATTTTTTTAATTTTAGTTTATGGACCATTTGATGGCTGGCATTGAAGATATTTTAGGAAAACATGGTAACCATCACATGAGAGATAAATTCAAGAGATTTGATAATCGTTTTATAAGACCATTTCTGCTAAGGAATTATCAGGTAACGTTATATGTTATATTTATTTCTAATCTTCTTAGCTCATTTCTTTCAACGATTAGCAATGGCCTGTGGCTACTTAACGTTGCCAAATCCCACATATAATTATCAGCCATAGATAATTATACTTAATATTTGCATAATAAATACTCTTATTTTATTCTATTTATTGAATACTAGCCTCTGCCCGCGACTTCGTTCGCGTGGAATAGTTACTTTGGGCTAACGCTACCACGCAGCAGAAGCTCTCAAGAGAAAAAAAAACGATTGAAACGTTCTTCATTGGTGCTCCGCTCCTATTAATCTTAGCGTGATGACACATAGCCTGTAACCATCCTCGATAAATGAGCTATATAACACTGAAAGAATTTTTCAAATCGGGCCAGTAGTTCCTGAGATTACCTTCTACAACATCACAAACTCAGAAATTTTACCTCTTTATAATATTAGTATAGAAAATACTATATTCATTTCATATACACAAAATATGAACCTATATATGGATAGCTCTTATGTATGTATGAATCTAGAAATGAATGTATGTATTAACTAATCAAATTTAAAGCAGGAGTACCAATAATAGCCAAAATTACAATTGAAAAATAATTTTAGGGTGCAGAACCAAAAATTTTAGAAACTTATTCGAAGTTAGCTATGAAGGATGCTATAGAATATATGCAAAGGAACGCCTCTACGATCGGTAACATATCTGGAGCAGAATCAATGTCAGCGATATTTAAAAATTATACAAGTTCAAATTTCAACGGAAGGTTTGTATCCAGAATATTTAATTTTGTAACACTATAGGGGAGAGTGGGGGAATTAGGAACACTTAACTTGAAACGCTAAAAAATAATAGAAAAAAGTTATAAACTAAATCAAATGTTATTGCTACATGAACTTTAGTTATCTATGTACTTGGTAGTCATAAAACGTTATTCTAAATTTACGTTTTAATAAAAATATAAACTAAAACAAAAAACATTGCCGTTCCTGTTTACCCGATACCCTATGGGGTAATTGAGATCATCCCGTGGGGAAAATGGGAACGGTATGAGGTAATTAAGAAAGACGTTGGATCGATCTTTCGTACGTAAATTACGAGGCATCTGAAATAATTTGTAAAGTTTAAATATTTTTACACAATCAACCAGCATTACTATGGGTAATTAGGAGGGTAAGGGGTAATTGGAAACGTTCCAAATTACCCACCTAATGCCGTTCCCAATTATATCATAAATATATCATAAAAATTGTCGCCACTCTCAAAAGCCTTTTTATTAACTTCAATTTATATTGCATTTGAAAACAGATACTGCGTGTATGATATGAGCAAAAACAAAATACCTTTGAACTCAAAAATATGATACTTACATGTGTTTTTACTGATGACAAAAATTATATCAAAAATACAAAATTAATTGTTCGACTTACAGTGACAACACTAGTGCATCCATTCAATTCCACTTTCGCATACGCAATGAATGGCTCTGCGTTCATCCGTAGAATAGGTTCGCAACAGTGTAGTATGGGGAGATGTACTATTTATCTAACTGTTCCCAATTAACCGTCGTTCTCAATTATCCCACTCTCCCCTATAGTGGGGATTTATGCTTCCATTTTTATACTGAATTCTAACAAAAATAATGATAAACCAAGGTAGTTATTACTCAAACTTTAGTACACAATTTTTCAGTCCCAGTTTCAGCCAAATAGATTCATCAACTTGGAATATTGATATGCAAGAGTTGGAATATAACCCTTCAAAGAAAGATCTTACTGATGCCAAAATACATCACCTACTTGCTGAAGAACTCTGCAAACCGTTCAGAAGGGTACGTACTTATAAAATAAATGAATAATAAATCTAAGTTCATAATAATACCGAAGAAGTAGTCGCCATTTGATCATAATAAATAAAATTTTCAATTTGAAAGAAAAACAGGCGATATCATCTTTTACTACAAACTCCTAATATTTAAAAGAAATATGCGAAAAAAGTAGAAAAAATGACAGAGCTGATACAATTAACACAAGTCGAGTTAGAGTAAAATTGTCTTACGATCTTTGAAGAGTGCTGAATATATCACAAATAATCGTGCTTGCTACTATGGTAGCTTAAAGTCCAGTAATGTTATAAAAATTTAAACAGAAGTGATCTGAAGTACATGTTTTTAAATCAGAAAAGTTCAAAATAAAAAGGAAGTAGTAAGGATTAAAATTAAGATCACAATGTTCACGTCTTTTCTCAGCATCTAGAATGATAGTTCATGGTGTCAGTGAAAAATAATGTCGTTTAAAATAATACACCCCACTGTATATACTTCCAAGATTGTCATTTGAAATTTAGCTTTATATTGGTAGTAGTTACGTAA
Organism: Antheraea mylitta; assembly: GCA_014332785.1. Lineage (NCBI taxonomy): Eukaryota > Metazoa > Arthropoda > Insecta > Lepidoptera > Saturniidae > Antheraea > Antheraea mylitta. The sequence continues at coordinate 8,617,113 of JACEII010000001.1, forward strand.
TAAAAATCGATTATTATACTACTATCCTAAAACCTAATCATAGCTTTCTCATAATAGTATATGTCTGAGGTTTTTTTGACCTACGGGATTTACAGATTAGTAGGTACTGTAAGTAATATAATAAAAAAATCTCCTTTGGGAAAAAACTGATCTTATCTCTAAAAAGATAGATTATAAACATATAATTTATGACCTTAGCATCGTCGTTTGAGCTACAGTCGTCACGCAGTGAACGATCGGGATCTTGGCATACAAGTCAACTATAAAACACATATGAATATACGTAGGCGTGTTGGTGACAGGAAACACCACCACAAGCGCAGTAAACGTGGAAAACAGGTCATTTATTATAATTGATAATGTAATGCTTCTAAGTTTATTAATAGTATTTTTCTCTCACAACTCTCTCTCATACAAAATAATTGAAAGAAGTGACACAAAAGAGGTAGGTATTTTTTTAAAAGTAGATGACATTTTAAAATACATTTCTGGTCTTGTTGTGGTTAGAAAGAAAACTAAATCTTTTGTAGAAGCGTAGCCTAAGTATGAACAGAGTTTGTATGAATTTCTAATCTCTTTTTTTATTTGGTCTTTGGTAATTATTTAATTTAATCGTATTATTTTTTTACTATAATGATAATCTACTAATTATTTTCAGGATGGAAAAAATGTCACTTTCCCAGAATTCCAGCAAAACGGTTCGGCAAAACAGTTCACGCACGGTAAAATAAAGTATTATAGATTAGGTACTTATTTTATTCTTTATTATTATTCACGAGTGTTGATCGCATGCACGTGTGGGTTTAAGTATTTGGTTTTATTTATTTTTATTTATTAAATATTTTAATATCGCCATTTTTTAAATTATTTTGCGAACACTAAAGCTTTGTATATAATATAACATTCTTATAATATATTTTTGTCAAAATATCTAATGAATTTAGCAATAAATCGCAATTTATTTTGTCACCGTCAAAAATGTTATCTGTAATGAATGTGTAATAATCCCACACAGTATATTATAATTATAATGTATATTTTCTATTTTATGAATAAAGCACTATGTGATTTTAATAAATGCTAATGTCGAGCACATAATGTTTTATGTATTTTTTATCTGAGATGAGATAACATTTGCAAATTGTATTGCAGACTACATAGATGAGGTGCTTCAGGAGGATGGAGACGAGAGGGAGTCCAGACGAGACGGCGATGACGGCGGTATTACATTCACTGCCAAATCCCCGCGTATGTATTTCGCATGTAATACTCTGTGCGACGCTGTGTTTGGATTTGAATACTGTCTTAACTGTACATAGAATTGTATACAATCTACGTTTAACGTTCACTGACTTTAAATTCAAACCAATTCAAACCATTGAAGCCAAATTGACTACATTCTGAAACCTAGCTTTATTAAGGACTCCTACTAACATAGAATACAAGAAAATTGTGTGATTTTAGACATTTTAGGATCGTAGGCATTTTATTGAAAAATATTCGATTTAGGGTATTAAAATGGCTTTTTTAATCTTAAATAAATAAGTGGAAAACGGGAATGATAGTGAGAAACCAATAGTAGACAAGATATCCAACTATGTATTTTAATTAGAATCTTCGTATTACAGTATGGATTACATAATAAATACAATCATTCAGACGATTGACGCATGTTAAAAATTGAGCATAATAATTATTTAAATGATTAAATCATTTTGGATTGAGCCATGTTCGCAGCCATATTGGCCTTGGTTGCTCTGTCGAACGCATTTCACTTTACTCTTACTTCGCAGCCGGCTGTAATGCGACATGCAATAGTTGAACGAAAAAATTTAAGGCGATAGAAAAAGTTTAAGGTTATATAGTACTAATAAAAAAGTATAGTAAAAAGTAATCAACAGGATTAAAGAATAATCTTAAAATACCAAAACGAATTTATAAAGTTATGTCAATAACTAAAATTTATGAAATCGTATATTCAAATCCAAAATCAGTATTTCATTGGATGTTGTGTACACTCATGCATTATTCATTATTTGCACACTTTTCGTTTTTGATATAAATAAAAAAATATCGTGTATTATCTTGCTATTGAATCTGTGTAACTACGGTTTTATTTGTTGGTCTCAAGAAAGTTTCTCGTTTGACATGGCCACCTACTGTGAGATTGTGCTGAGACGTAATTGTGGTAGCATGTTTCGCATTTTGTGTTCTATATATTGTATCGATACTTTCAGCTTTAATGTTAGTCGATCTAAATTTGTTTTACTTCTCCCATACCTTCTGTTTGGTTTCCCATTTTAATACTGTTTATTTACGGTATAATTAGCACTTTATGCCTCTCTTATTATTTTGACATGACAGTTTTAATCTGTTTAGTTAAAAAAAATAGACCTTAAACCCGTTATGTTGATATTTGTAATTCATTTCAATGTCTTATTAGTGTTTTTTAATTTTTTTTTGTTTTTGTTTGAAATAGATATTTTTTCTATAGTTATGTATAACAATGAAGCTATGATTAATAGTATTGCTAGCTATGATTTGTTTGTTATCATACCTGTAATTATCCTTCGTGTTTTCACTTCTTCGCTTGTTTTAATATAATTTGTATGTCGTTTTCTTCCCTTCTGGCGACCTTCATGTGGCACCGCAAACTCATTGATACTCTCGACAACTGGCGACGCTGATATTATCAGCTGGATACAAAGAAGTCAGTCCGACGTCCTCGTATAAAGAAAATAGTAGTTCGCTTTTAAACCAGTTGGCTAACCTGCCGGGATTCAATCCTTTGAAAGCGAGGATAGTAAAGCAGTATGCTAAAACACCTGAAGAAATTCTACCGACAGCTGTTGAGAAATCTTTACCGTGGAGAAGGGACAGATCCACGTATAACTTCGGTATGTGTTTACTAAAAAGAAACTGAACGTTTTGCCTGTTAATCTGACTCATCACTTGCGTCTGATGATCAAAACAATTTCTATGACCATTCCGTTATATATTTGTTTGCTTACATATGCATTCTGGTCTATTATTTGTCTTAAAAATAATATTATTTGGTTATCTAAAGGGTTATATGACAAATATTCAATTTTTTTTCATCAGGCGCTCTTTTATAAATCTTCAAATAAATCGAAGATCTTCTATTTGAAACGATACGAATGCATGTTAAACACATACTATGTTATTTTCATGTTTATCTGTTTCAGTTTCTTAGTTTCATGTATGTGCTACTTTATAAGTGCAAGTAAAATAACGCAATATTAATTACTTGTGCTTGTAAGGAAAGCAATCAGTTATTTATGTTCAGCTATGCTTAGTAAATGTGTTGTTTAAAATAATTTTATTTCAACAATTCTAACACCTCTAATAAGTTTGCTAGTTTACAATTTATAAGATATTTTTTATTGCCATTTAATTTTAATGTGACTATATATAACTAATTCTACAAAACAACATTAACAAGGTATTAAATAAAGATATAATTCTAAGTAGAGGAAATACGTAATTAACAGGAATCTAGAAATGTGCATAAATCTCTGATTTTATTATTTTTTATATTATAGAGTAACAAAGAGGTCTATCGTTATATTTACTAGTTACAGCAGTCTACGGATGATTATAGTAGTCGTACTCTTGATTTGTCATGTTGGGCAAGACTGAGATAGTTCAGTATGTTCGATTTCGTAAAGCGTTATCTTTGTTAACACGGTTATTGCGCTGTGCTTTACAAAACATCTTAGCTGCAAGTCTCTCTTCTTCCTGACGTGCCAAATCAAATGGTACTGTACAACGTAAACTTGAAAGAAACACATTTCTCAGACGTGTTACAAAGAGTTTTTATTCCTAAGGACTCAGTCGGAACAGCTCGTGTGCTAATGTAAATCGCCAATAGGCATCCTTCATACTGGAGGACGGCGACTGTTTATTTGAGGCAGAATTATAGGTGTGTTACTTCCTTAGTCGAAGCTTGCGCAAGATCTACTGCTTACTCGATTATCCTGCATTTTGATTTATAATTTTTTTTTTCAAAAGATGATTTATGTATAGAATTAGGCCGTAAAATCTAACCAAAATAAGTCTAGCTTTATTGTTATAAAGTTTATGTTATGCGTGGTTAATCTGTTTATGGAACAACATTCTTAAATGTTCATCTTACCGTAATTGATAAGTTATCCCGGAATTTATTTATTTTATAACTGCGATCTTAGTATATTTTTGTACCAATACACATAAAACTTTACGCTACACTCAAAAAGTTACTAGCTTTAATAGGGAATAACTTTAAAAATATTCGAAGCTACTTCGTGTTGAATGTTGCAATATGAACATTTTAAATACTTTACCTGTTATGTTTAGGCCAATTACCAATAAAATATTCTTTCTTATTTTAGTTCCTAACGAAGATATCCTTGAAGAAGACGAAAGAAAATTGTCAGACGACAATGGTTAGTATACACATTAACTGTTATAATAAAATAATATAGAATAATAGTAAATAAATAAAAAAACACTCAACAGTTGCTCACAGATACGATTTTTAACGTACACAATAGTAAAAAAAAGCAAAAAAGGTGCGGACCGAGAGTCAGCAGAATAGAAGAAAAAAAAGCCTTTTCTATACTTTAATGTCAATGACGGTGTCGCTGTTCATTTAATACCAGAGCAAAGTCTATGTTAATTTTGTATGTTCAGAGCTCGGTAATTGGAAAGCATGACAAAATATAGATTAAGTTCTCTATAGTTCGCAATCTTTCTTGAAAGACATTTTTTTTAATATATAGCATCATTTTAAGCTTCACAAGTATATCTTATAGCTTTAAACGATTTTTTGGACATTAATACAGTCCTACTATAGAATAATTATGTAAACATCTTAATAACATAGCCTGTAATAGACCAACGGTCATAGACTTCTTCCAAAAGGAAGTTATGAATATAACCACAACGTCAGGACACGACGCGACGTACTAGCGATTTCAAACTTTGAGGAATCCCAAATTCTATATTTTCTCCCATACCGTGAAACTACAAGCACATTTCTCAAGTTTAGGTTTCCTCACCCTCCACCGTAAGTACCGTAGTGTTACCAAGTTTAATTACTTAAAAAAGTATACGTGGATTTCGAAAAATTCGTTAGTACACGCCTAGGTTTGAACCTGCTCACATCAAAATGTCAGTCCACCGTTAAAACTACTCGACCGCCCCAACTTTATATATAAATACTAGTGGTCCCTGCGGACGTTGTCCTACTGGGATAGTATCATTCCTAAAAGTCAGTCGCAGCACCACCTCCCGGGTATAATTGTGAATCTAAATCATTCTCGGATCCACTGAAACATGCACACAAAATCTCATCAAAATCGTGGTGAAGAAATTTATATATTAAGATAGTTATATGTATATAGAGGTATATAAATATATATCCAGGTATAAAGATAAATCTTGCAAATAATTTTGTAGGAGCTAATCGTCTGGACTAGTGAATAAATTCCATAAATTATTTTACTTATATGAAGCTACATTATTCCTCACTGATTAAGTCTATATTGTTTTAATCATAGTTAGCTTCATGTTATAATTAATGTTTACGAAGTCCTGGATAAATGATAGGTGTTTAATATTGAATAACATAAAACACTTCAAAGAAATACATTAAAAAGGGTAGTTAAAAACGATTTTAATAATTATTCTTCAGATACGTACATGACAGTGCCGGAGCATGCTCGTGTAGCTACACCGACTGCGACAGAAACCATGCTGCCATGGAAACGTGAAGAAACCGAAGGTTCTGGAGCTCTCAAACAGTCAGAGTTCCCCGCATGGGCATCCAATAAAGAATACTTGGCGTACAGCTCACCCTCAGCGACTTTCTTAGGTACGTATTTTAATGACAAAATTTTATTTAATAACAAAACAAAGTTTTAGAAATGTTGGAACCTATTGTACTATTAATTGTAATATGGGTGGATTAGTAAAGATGTCTGGAGTTTAGAAAATGCTTTTTTAAAGACAGTTTATTCCGTACTGACACACTAAGTTACATTAATGTCCTGTTAATTCTTATGGTGAAAATTGCCTTCATGTGCCATAAAACATTTTTGTATAACTCAAAGATATGTATAAAATTCCCTAAAAAAATGTAGGTTTACTTTTTCAAAATGTATATGTTTACTGAATTAATGTTTAAGTAAGTTGTGAATTTCGTAAAAGTATATCGTATTTTTTTTTAATTTTTGTGGTTGTCGAAGAGCGAAGAGTACTACCAAAAATATACATTCCTCTTTCGTTAACTAAGACAATTTAAGCAAAACTATACAACTATAAATTTTTACAACATCCTGCTATATTGTTACAGTTTTAAATCATACAATAGATATTAATTATTTAAAAAAGTAATGAGAATTTTACGTAATATTTATTACATATTCATGTTTGGTATTATTCTGGAACATAAAGAAGAGCGACCATGTTATTAGAATGCGTTCTAGACTTCAGATTATAAAGTAAAAAGTTTTTCTAAAAAGTCTATAATTCCATGTGAATTTAGTGGATACAATCATACTATTGATGTTAACAGGAACACACTACAAATTATTTTATTAGATGCATAGTGGGCCGTAAGTCAAAATGTAGTTATAAATTACGGCCTTATGCTTTTAAGATGAAGTCAAGATGACTACCTTCCAAGTAAAACCTTATTAACTACTACTATAAATATCAATATTGTTTACAAGTTTTATTTTTCACCAACGGCATTTCTGAGTTAAATGGCGGCCTTATAAATAGGTACAACTGTTTGGTTATAGAATTAAAACAATTTTTGCATCATACAAATAACACCTATGCTTTTGCCTAATGGTAATAATTAATAAAGTCATATAGCATGCCTAATCCTAATTTTTTAGCTTTTTATATCGTTATGCTTAAAAAACATATGTGTATAACGTATGTATTCACTTAAGAAGTTATACTTCTTTAGTTAAAAAAAAAACATTATATGGAATTGCTAATGTTTCAATTAATAAATTATAATTTTCGGTATATCTGTATACATAATCAAATCAGATACCAAATAAAAGTAGAATAACTGTAAATAATGTTACAATAATAATCTAAAATACAAATAAATAAAAAGAATACATACCAACAGTTAAATTCAAATCTATAAACTCTCTTAAAAAGTTTATAGTATAAAAACCAGAATATACTCACGAATACTCACAATAAATTATCATTCACAACCATATATAATTTAAAATAACTAATTAATATACATGTATATCTATTTATAAATATATTTTTATCTCCACTGATTAAAACACGTGTTGTAGATTCACATGTATTTTAATAACTATCCTGTATGTACATGTAACTATGTAGTTATCAGTTTTAAGGACGCGCTCTCAAATTATAGAAGTTCAATTTCGACTTCGAGTTCTACTAGACGCATATAGCTCACTCAAGCAGACATGAAAACTGATAAGCCCCGCAGTAATACCGCACTATAAACGACTTTGATACTTTTATGAAAATATTACAATATTTACTTATTATTTATGTTCTACTTTTTGTTGTATTTGATGTTATAGTACCAAAATAAATTATAGTTTCTCAAGGTCATACTCACTCAAAAACAGTATAACTAAACGTAAATATGTATACGTAATAGACAGAAACATCGAATTTGTGTTCAAATATTTAACTCCTTTGTGCCCGATCAAGGCTTAATTTCTCAACATTTTCATGAAGAGTAGTATTGTGGTAACTGGATCATAGTTTAGGTAATAGCTAGAAACATTAACATTGTGCTTAGATATTTAGTCTCCTAGTGTAGGAGCAAGGTTTCAATTTTTTAGAGTTTGGTGAAAACAGTTTTTTTTTTCGAAATGACTACGCTATTGACCCAGCAAGGTCTTAACAGCTTCACCGGACTACTAAGGCGAGCGCTTAAGGCACTCAGCCGATTTTATTTTGGCAGCCAGCTCAAGGGTGCACGGCACCTCGGCTTGGCTGTTGCCTGTTGCATGCAAAATCGCGACCTATCTTAGCTAACCTAGCTAACTATTCATATATGTATGAGTTGTTGAAACGTATATGTGTACCAAGCATACACGCCTCAACAACTCCTCCATATATTTATTATCGGAAAATTGAGAGTTTTTCAGTTCGATAAGGGAAAAAAAAGTAAACCCTTCCACTTTCATGTGTAAGCGTGTAGGCGTGCACGTGTGTGGGGGTGATCGTGTAGAATATGAAAACAGTATTTATAATAATCTTAGTATAGTATTAATAGTTAGAAACATTGAGTTTGCACTCAAAGGCTTAGTGTCAGCTAAATGTTTCATATCCTAGGACCGGCTGAGAGCTATTTCGTGATATTTTTTTTTTTAATATTAATAACATGATGTTTGCGCTCTGAAGTTGAGTCTTGTCGTATCAGATAAGAGTATAATTTCTCATAGACCAAGTGAGTAGCTGTATCATGATAGCCGAATTTTGGTACTGATAATCACTAGAAACCTCAACTATGTGATCAGTGGTCTAGTCTCATAGAGTCAGATCAACGTTTCATTTTATGGATCAGATGAGTAGCTGTATCATGATAATTGAATTTTAGTATCCATAGTAGCTACAAACATCAGGTTTGGGTTCAGATGTTTAGTCTCACACTATCTGATGAAAGTTTCATTTCACATGCGTAGATGCGCTAGCTGCGTAAGCGTATCTTTGTCGTGATACCAAAATTTTTGTATAGTATAGAGTAACTAGAAATGTAGAGTTTATGCTGAAAAGTATCATAGTGTCTTAATGTTTAATTCCTCATGGGCTAGACAAGTGGCTATATCGTGATAACTGAATTTTAGTACATATAGATATTAGCTACAAACATGAGTATGTGCTCAGAGATTTAGATAGGAGAATTTTTAACTTAGCGTTTGCTTCTATATCAAAAATAATTCTGTGAACAACATACTACAAAACACCTGAATTGTAAGTTGTAATACCGATAGTACAACGGGCAGCATATGACGGCCTTTGTGTAAAACGAACCCTAATTCCACCGACAAACTTTGCATCTCTAGCTTAGATACACTTTTCACCAAATGATTCGTTTATTTACTATTCTATGTAGCATATGCAGGTATTTCTTTTTAAATTAAGAAAACTGTAAGTTTACTGAGATTTTGATACCGAGAATCAGGCTGTTTTGCGGGAGGAGACTACTGAGAATTGATTATTTTAAATGAAAACTCGTTAGTTTTAAAAAACAATCATCCGTACAACATTGTTAAAGGTTCAATGTATCTGTAGTTAGTCATCATGTTTACCAAAGTTGAGTAGTTTTGTTGTAATTCTTGCCGAAAAACAGTGAAAATGGACCTTTTTTGAGAGCGCGTCCTTAACGAAAACTTGACTAACATTTCGCAACCAACTTCATGGTGTTGGGTTTTGGTGTCGGTGTGCGCGCGCATCGTAAAAATTCACATTCATAACTTTTTCCTAAACGTGGCAAAAGAAGTATAACTTCAATAAAATTATCTACATAATTAATCGTTTTGATTTATTTTTCGATCACAGAAATTTTTATGTTTACACTTTATTATATTCTATATTTCACTTGTTTTTCTTATACGGTAGATTACTAATATAAACTTAATAGCAACGCCTTTTGCCTAAAAGACAACTATAAACATTTTGAGCCTACTTAAACAATAAGAAACATTGTTTTGGATTCAATACCGCGATTGTTCTTTTAATCTATATGTAATTTTAAGACACGAAAGAATAAATTTATAATAAGATTCATTTGTTATTAGTTATACAGCATGCGTTATTGGATGCAAAACAATAATACTAAATCACAGTCTATATAATTCAACTATTTTCTATTAAAAACTTTTCTAAATATTTTCTGATTAAAACCGCTCTTCTTCTCTTCCCTTCCATTCCTTTGTAAAATCACTTTGCTCTTCTTCTCTTCCTTTCCCTTCCTTTGTAAAATCACTTTCATCTTCTTAAACTCCTGCTAACAGGTGGTATAGAGAAGCCAAAACATCCAAAATCTATCATAGGTCTCTTTAGACGAGAGAGCTCTAGTTCGACGCAAGGTGCCGCTGAGGCAGCGGTGGCATCAGACTCTGAAGGAAACAAAGAAGGCAGCTGTAGGGAAAGTTCTTCGAAGGAGGCTTCTATGCGGCAAGGGCCTACTTTATTGTCAAAACGAAGTACAAGCCTCGGAGGACCATCTGTCTTACTAATGGAGGACGTCGCACATTCGGATCCTCTTGGCGCTTCGACAAGGCCCGCTAGTATTATGCAGGGGCCACACAGGGGTCAATGTCGAAGGGGATCGATGTTAGAATTAACAGGGTTCGTATCTTTTATCCCGTATATACCTTTTACAAGTCCTTAATAATATTATAAATGCGGATGTGAATTTGTTTGTTTTTTTTCACGCCTGAACTACTCAACCGATCATTATGAAATTTTCTATAAGTATATATTGTAAAAATACTGCTCGTGAGGGATAGGTTAAAGCTACATTAACACGAGCAACGCCGTGAGAAAAAGTTAGTTTTGTATAAAGTTAATTAGGAATAATATTTAGTGATTTTTTGCCCGTTTCCACCAACACTTTTGTCATGGGTACATGTTTAGAAAGTTTTAATGTATGTAGGTGCTTACTTTAATTCGTCGATGCTCAACAAGATAATTAGTTAGTTAAAGTACATATTACTTGCAGTTTTGAGCAAATCATCATAAATAAAAGTATATTATTCAAATTAGTTACTCAATTTACATACTAATACCATAGTAAGATATCCCATTCATTTGCATGTATACAATTATTGTTGTTTTCTTTATTTAATATAGTACTGAGTACTTCCTTAATATTCGCAATTTTGATTTTCCTTTTTTTTTTTACTACAGATCATTGTCAAGAGATGCTATAACAGAAGAAAAATGTAGTAAATCATTGCCAGAAAGCGAGCGAATGGGAGTGAGGCGACTTCCACTCGGTCAACAGAGCTTGCCTCGTGAACCGTTCTTCAGGCAACTGACTATGGCCTCGAACCTTACAACAAGCTCATCGTCCGAAGACTCATCAGACGAGAACACCTGAGTGCCCCGCCGTGGTGACCACGACAGGTTGCCACTGTTAAAGTACAGGACGTTAGAATAACATGATTGTTTATCGCGATAATAATATGAATTAAAAGTGCTGTGAACATGTGGTGTAACGTATAAATAACTTAAAATAATGATAATAAGTAGACCGCTAATATTTAAATTCAGCCTTCGATATGAAGTATTATTTATTTAAGTTTATAAATTGACTTAAATATAATCACAATTTTTCGTCGGTTTTGAGTTAACGTAGACAATTTATTAAATATGAATGCTATTTTAAAATGCGTATTAAATATAAAATTTTAATAATGAATATATTTTAACAGAAATGAACAAATATGAAACGCACACCATGTTAGGTGGTAAATATACCTAAAATCCGCGTCAATCCTTTTGGCCGCTCTGAACATAGTTACAAGTCCGTTTGTGCTAACCACAGGCTAAAATTTAATACAAAACAAATTTAAATTATTATTTTAGGGATCTATAATTGGCATTTACTTATCCTTAAGTTGTCCCGATGTGTTTTATATCTATACTAATATTATAAAGCTGAAGAGTTTGATTGTTTGTATGATTGAACGCACTAATGTCAAATACTTACTATTGGTCGGATTTGAAAAATTCTTTCAGTATTAGATAAGTCATTTATGGGGGAAGGCTATAGGTGGGGCGCAAGTGAAGAATGTTTCAAAGTCGGGGTGTTTTATCCTCTTGAGAGCTTTCGCTGCGTGTTAGCGTTAGCCCAAAGTAACTATCCCACGCAGACGAAGTCACGGGCATAAGCCAGTATATAACATAATACGTATCTATAACTACGTTTGTGTTCAGTGCATCTATATTCGGAGAGGTTAAAAAGATTGGAGAGGATTGCACGTGTTATAAGTAAACTTGCACTTAGCTTATTTAGTAATTGTTCAATTCCCAAATAATATTATAAGTAGGTATAATCAAAATAAATAAGGGCTTTGTTATTTTCTTATTGTATTTTGTATATATACGTGTGAATACAAAGTAACAGTATGATGTTAAAAGTCTAGTTATTATGTTTAGTTAGTAGTCATTAGTTTGATTAAATTTATATGAATACTAATCGGCAAACTTAGTAGTAAATAAAAAAAATATAATTTCGTATATTTGCTGTAGGTATATAGTCTTTTCACACTAATCAAATAAGAGTTCAATAATTGATATTGTTTATGTAAACGATACTTTCTTCATTCTATTTAATTTCATGGAATCCAAAGCCGCCAATTCGAAAACATTAATTACTACCGACAGTGTAAAATAATATTTCGAAATGTTTTATGGACATGAAAATAAATTATGGAAACTCGTAACCTATGATTACAGAGATCATACTTTATCGAAATTATTTTTGTAATATAATAGGTATTGTGATATCTGTTATTTTGGCCATGAAATAATAAACCAGAGACAGTAGACACAAGGCAGACCAATAAGCGCTTCCGATTTCTAAATTTTGCTTAGATAATTAGGTACTTTATTATCTGTTGAATATTGTACTAAAATGTAATGTAGTATATGAAATGCTTTGCTTCAATAAATTATATGTAGACATTTTAAAAAGTTCGTATTACTTTTTTGTGTTATCTACATTTTACTTTTATAACTAGATGAAGTACGAATAAAATGTAAAAATTATGAAAAATATTTAAATTGTTATTAGAACTAACCTGTAACTATTATTGTTCCGATTGTAGCTGAAATAGCACGTTTATATTTGATAAGTAAATTAGTACAATAATAGCATTAGTTCAATACATTTAATAAATAAAATGTAAATAATTTTGTTTTGTTCAATGTTTTAACAATTTGTAGGGAGAAATGAAATATGTATATAAATATAAAATATCAATAATAATTTTATAGACAATGTTAACACTCTTTATTTGGAAATTATTTGAGACTTATAAATATATATATCACAATCCAAAACTGCAACGGCCATCGGATAATAATACGTTTTACATATAGATGTTGTTTTGATCAGATTTGTTGAAATACCACTTCTGAGTTCTCTAAGTTAGAAGATGACTATAATATAAACAATAACAAAGTTATAAAAGAAATATTCAGTTAAATCTCCTAATTCGTGGGGAATTGGTTCCATAATTGTGTCGCGAATACGGAAGCCGTCAATAGAGAATGGTATTTTATATAATGTGAAAATGTTTAAAGAATATAATATAATATTTTTGATTGACTTTCATCATTTATTACAGTGGTACTCAACCTATTTTTAAACGTGCCACAAAAACGAGTCGCTCATCGTGTCGCGAGCCGCAAACTACAAATATTTAGATATTGAAAAAAATTGTCCAATAAAAAAAACTTGATATAACTCTTATATCACAAGAAACGCATTGCGGTCGGGTTATCTGGGATCTATTTAATCGACTCATCTTGCCTATAGGTTTTTTGATGGACACAAAGTTTTAAATAATTAAATATAAAGTATAATCGGGTAGGCCAGCTACAAAGACCGGCAGGCTGCAGGTTGAGTATCGCTGATTTAATAAGTCATTACATTTCGAATGCATAGCTTGAAACTCACGAGGATGACCGAAACACTGTCCAAAATTAGACCAACCTTTAAACTTTTTTGTTATAAGTTTCAACTACAGGAATAGAATATTCTCAGTAAACCAGTCAATTAAATTCATATGTGATGGGTTTGTTTTTCGCTTAGATGTTGGATATCCTAAGAGTTTAAAACATGAAAATAAATTAAATAGAGTTGATTATAAAGCTTCACACAATTACAGCATATATTAAAGGCCCTAACGATACGCGGAACTTTTATAACTTGTACGTCACGCGTCGTGATGGCGGCTTTTGTCAATAAACAAGCCACGGTAAACTTCATTTTTAAGACTATTTTGACGTTTATTTGAGTGTTGCCCATTATAAATAATAATTAGGTACACATATTGGTAATTTTGAATCCACGAATAATGACATTTTCACTCGCGAATACCGAACAGGTCACAATTGTTTTAATCGCCAATAAGGAGAGTATACTGTAAAATTTAGGACCACAGTACGTTTAATAAAATCATGCCGATTCACAGTGAATGCGTGAATTCACAGTGAAATTCACAATAGAAGGTTACTGTAGAATATTTATTTTGCACTAAGTAGATATGATTACTAAATTATTTTAATTCCGAAAACTGAAGCAAATGAATTATTAAATCTGCAGACCATTGTCTAACGTGCTAACTGCTATCTTATATGTAATATGAGAGTATACTTTCTTTATCACAACTTTTTTATTGCTATATACAATATCCGATTTGCTTTTGCTCGTGTGAATGTTGATTTTAGCTTTTTCTAGGGAATAGTTTGTTTTAATGGAATGTATCATTTGTACCCCTGTTAATGTATATGTAAAATTTCATGATGAACGCTTGAGTGGTGAAGACTAAAAAGCGTAACAATGATATTATTCTTGAAGGATAATTCAGATGTAAATCAATATGAGCGAATCCGCGGATAACAACTAGTTGCCTATAAATCCGTTACAAATGCATTAGCTTTGTGTTCTTGAAATCTATTATCGCAATACGTGTCGTTTAAAATATATGTCGGCTTAAGTTTAATGTACAAATAATATTGTTTCGTAATAATTTATTGTGTGATAATTAGTAATTTCTCAAACTAAGATTACTTTATTAGTAAATTCTCAGACTAAGAATACTCAATACTATTTTTTTTTGTAGCGCGTAAATTGTTTTGTAGTTTTATACAATTTTATTGTTTTTGTGTTATTTTATTTGTGTTACAATATTTTAGAACTACTTACCTAGAATGCCAGCGTAATTATTTATAATCATTGATATTCTTAAAATGTAGGCATGGTAACCATTTTCTTAAAATCGTTTTCAACTAGAGAGAATAAACATTGTTGCTTAACAGATATATAGAAATAACTTGTTTAAAATTCGAGATTCTTCTTTTTGGATAATGTAATTATATATTAACAATTAAAATTAAAAACCAGAATATGGACTTTTATCTCACAGGCAAACAAATTCTCACTACATAATATTAAACAAAGTCCTCTACCATATCTGTCTGTGGTAATGTAACAAATGTATGTTTTTAAATTATTGTCATTTTTAAGTGAAATAGTAAAGCATGCATAATGACAAAGATGGCGCTAATGTAGAAAAAAAAACTGTGAACTCAAGTTTTTTTTTTTTTCGAGATGAAATCGCTGTTGACCTAGAATGGTCTTCACAGCTTCACCGAACTATTGAGGCTAGCGCTAAAGGCACTCAGCCGATTTGGGATGTTTGGGCGACTAACTCAAGGGTGCACGGCACACCTCGGCTTTGGCTGTTGCCTGTTTTATGCAAAAAATGCTACCTATCTGAGATAATCTAAGCTAAGCTATCTAGATATACGTATATGAGTTATTGAAATATGCATGTGTACCAAACTCATACAAAACAGAAAGGACTCAAGTTAGTCGTATATGTACCATGCTATATCAAAGCGTGTTTGGACCTTTTGGTATAGTACCGCTATTTATTTTTACTATTTCGAAGAAATGTAACAATATTAATACTTCTTACCTTTCGCCTCCCCGATTTTTAATAACAGTTTTTACGTCCTTAGAACAATTCATTTGTAGGTAGAAAAACCAACGCAAACGTAACATGAATGATTTTGTAAGCATCATGTTTGTTAAAAAGTTTGTCTGTCAATTGAAAAATAATAGTGCCTAGTGTAGATTTTTTTTCAAAACTGTAAATTAATTGTAATATAGTAAAATAATTTACTGTGCAAAATAAAATAAATAACAACAATATCAATATTTTTGTTTATATTTAAAACCTACTTATATTCCCATAGATTCCTTATAAATGCCTAAACTAAATTAAGCTTGCCTAGCGATCCTCGTCTGGGATAAAAGATAGACGCTACATTACAGTTAAATGGAATATGATTTGATTAAGTATTTAGAGGTCTAGAATCGACTCTAGTAGGATATACACGTAGGATAGGAAGTCTAGAATTGACTGTAATAGTTTTAAGTCATATAATTAATGTCTAAAATCGATGTTATTATAATAAAATCTCTAACATCGACTTGTAGTTTTTAAAAAGTCAACCCAAGCGCTCCCGAAATTAACTACCTAGACTCGCCAACACGCATTGTAAGAATTTGTCGTCGCAGCTCAATAATAAACACTTCTTTATCGTCACGCCGCGCTTACGTACGGCGACGATAATAGAATGAAAAGAGTTTGCAATTATATTTTGTTTTGTTTCTGTATCACCACATTGCTGGGGATCCAAGCGCGTAGCCAGGGTAGTGGATGGATGCTAATAGTGAGCCCGTACTTAGCCCACATTCGCGCTAAGCAGCAGAAGGGTTTTTAGTGTATAGGAGTCCCACATAACCC
Source organism: Antheraea mylitta (assembly GCA_014332785.1). Classification (NCBI taxonomy): domain Eukaryota; kingdom Metazoa; phylum Arthropoda; class Insecta; order Lepidoptera; family Saturniidae; genus Antheraea; species Antheraea mylitta. Next base: position 8,633,684 of record JACEII010000001.1, read on the forward strand.
TCACGCTGTTTCCCGGCAGTGTTAGGTGTATCCTATGTAGGATTTTCCCCTCTTTAAAATAGGTCAATAATGACCAAAATTGACATTCTACTTGATTATAATATTAGAATAAGTATTTACATGCATGTTATTTCCAGTATTATTCGATATTTTAAATAAATTTGAATGAAGATAATAATTGCAACACAACATTATAAATTATATGGAAATATTCAATTCAACATAACTACAATGACTATACGTACATGTTTATTATACAAACATCGTAATTTCATAATTTATTATCTGAAAAATATTTGTGAAATTAATAATGTCGATGCGTAAACTATAAATGCGAAAAAAGAACATCGAAAGTGAACTTTAAACAATCCCAGTTCATAATAAAACAATACATAATGATATCATCACAAACTTTAACATTTTTGAAAGCGAGAGGTTAATATTGAATGGCTTCGCATATGCAAGTTTAAAAACAGAAAAAATACTTTTTTTTACTTATATCTCTTCTTGATATAAATTTCTAATTAAAAGAAATACGTAACTTCAAAGAAGATTTTTTTTAAAGAAAATTTCCCATACATACGTTTTTTTACGTCATATATAGATAACGTATATTAATAATAATGATTAAATTTTATCAACGTCTGCCTTGAACTAACTGTATGAAGAATTAATTTATAAAAACATTTATCTTTGATTCATCGTTCTATTATTATTTTTATATATAGATGTAGAAGTTTTGGCACGGAAGTATTCTTTGTTGAGAATGTTTTGCTGTACATTTAATACCAAGTAAGATATTGCTTTCGCAAAAAATATAGATAAAGTTAAGAAAGACATATTACAATAATGGTATGAACCAATTGTTTAGGTATTAAAATTATTACTATAAAAATCGTTTACATAATATTAAATGTATACAAGTTGTAAATAATGAAAACTAGGAGCTGGGTGAAATGGAACGTATTCATATAAAAAACTATATTTGAGAGCTATAAATACGTACATAGATATGTATATATTTTATTGGTAAACATTTAAGATGCCTAGCAATAAGTCTGTGCATCATAGAAGAAACTGAAACTAGAAAAAACTAAGTAGAGACACATTGTATTTTAAGTACATATTTTATATTATGTATTATGTGGTACATACCATCTAATTTTACAAATTCATGTTGGCAACATTTCCAAAACGTCAAAAACTTGTTCATTTGCTTGCTTGCTGTCATATGATTTTTCTCTATGTTTTATATTTTTCCGAAAAAATAACGGAAAATGATACGTTACTGTAAAAGTATAGAATTTTGTTATATTTTAGCAAGGCGTTGATTTATCGTGTTTATAAGTGGTTGTGTGTTTTTGTTTTTTTAATGTGTACATAATGTGTGATAAACGTATCAATACAAGAATGAAACATACTTTTGCATTGTAATAAACTAGAAGAGCGGTAAGTAACGTTACAAACTTATCAAAATAATTGTATATTATGTACAGTGTGATTATTTCGTTAAAACATTACTGAAAATTCATATTGACCCATCTGAAACATTTACGCTCTCGTCACCGAGTACCTTTCTAAAACGTCAGTTTGTTGTTTTTTATTTATCTCAAGCAGTAAAAAGTTACTATTTATATATTCAATACATAAACTATCCATTTACTGAATATAATGATTGAAATCTAATTTATATGGATATCTAAAATACATTGGGTTTTATGTTATAATCTTATCAGCCTCATGTCACTTATCAATAAATGTACTAAAGCATTAAATCCTATTGTCTAATAATACAAGAATTCATATCGTCTTGATAGCCCTTTAAATTTTAGAAAATATCTTGACTGATTTTCGTAATATATTATTGTTATTAATCTCAGAAATAATATAAGAATGTGTTTTTATAAATGTGGTAATTTTTTTTTTATTAAAATTATTCAGTTCCTTGCAACCTGTACAGTAGAGAGGCAAATCATAATGTAATTAAATGTTGGAAGTATATTTTTACTAATTGATTTGTGAACTACTATCTAAAAAAATATTTTTTTTATTTTTTAAAAATCTCAACCAGTTTATGAAATATTTAGGTACCACTTTTTTATGTTATGTAAACAACTAATATAGGCATATTCTAATAAGCATCTTACTTGAATTATACCTTTTACTGTATGAAAATAATGACTTATTACTTGTGATTATCCTTAGTTATTTGTTATATGCTATTTATTTATGAGCTAAAGAAATATATACTATTTAGACAGTACTGCTCTGCTTAGAAATAAATATTCGATTTTTTATATATTTTTCTGATGAGAGCAATCAAAATTTCATAAAATTTAACCTACAAGTTAATGTATTTTGAAGTTGTTCAAAAATTACGAAAATATTGGAAATAACTTAAATTAGTTTACACACAAAGTTATTTTGAAAATTTTATATTAATATATTTCGTGCATTGTATTTAATTGTATATGAGAGGGTGTATAAAAATAACATTGATCGATAAATTGAGGAGTAAGATTGTTGTGACATGTTCAGGTATAAGTCAAATAGATAGAACAGTGTTAAATATACAATTACTAATGTAGGAGTACGGAAAGACTGAAGGTATGCTTGAATTGTGTAAAGAATGGGGTGTAAGGGGTGTCGAATAACATCATAAGACTTGAGACACCCAAGCCAACCTCACCTGCACATGGTGCATCCTGCTGAATTACGAACGAGGCAATGGCGCAAGCGGGGTGGTAGGGTTTTATAGCCCAACTGGGTCGCAACCACCATTTATGGCAAAAAAGCCCATAATAGTGATTCGCTTCTACGGGTCGCGTTTCGAGATCAGCTTGTGCATATCCAGCTTATTACGGGCCTGCATGATAGTGGTGACCAGTGATGGACAGTGTGTCAATCGGTGGTCGCTATTATTTTTGGATTGTATGGTGCTTACCATCAGGCATAATGCAGTTACTTTGCCATGCTACAATAAAAAAAAATACTAATATTTTAAAGAGGTATAGTTTGAGAGGTTGTGATGTTGTAGGAAGGAATCTCTGGAACCATTGGTCAGATTTGTAAAATCTTTCAGTGTTATATAGCTCATTTATCAAGAAAGGTTATAGGCTATATAATATCACGCTAAGATCAATAAGAATGGAGCACCAATAAAGAATGTTTTAAAAGTTGGGGTATTTTCCTCTTTAGAGCTTCCGCTGTGTGTTAGCTTTAACCCAAATAAATATTTCACAGGGGCAACATCTCTGGACAGAGGCTAGTATGTGTTTAAAATGTGTGAATAATGAGATGACGGTTGTTAGAGGAGAATAAAGGAAGATAAATAGGTTAAAAAGATGGTCAACATTTCTTCAGTTACTATATATATCTTTTTGGGATTAGAATGAGATACCTATGGCTTGTTTAGTAAAAACTAAGGCTTAGTAAGGTGTATCTATGTAATTTAATTATCTTTCACTAACTGATTCCTGTGACTTTGTAGTGTGTATTACTTTAATATTATAATTTATGTAGAAGAATAAATACAAGCACCATATCTCTTACCCATTCTTCATGGTACATCACTGGTAATGCTAAAAATGCCTATAAAAATCATATTTTCTTTAAATATTGCTAAATTTATATTAAATGATGCAATCCTGATAGTTATTTTTGTAGCTATCCAGTAGATTCTTAGCCATGTAGGCACCAGGGCAGTCCATGCATAATTTTATTAATATAGTTTAATCAAAATAGGTCATTCAAATGAACAAATTAATAAATAAACATAGTTAATAATTAATTGAAGTTTTACATTAAAAAAAACAGATTTATAAACAATTACTCATGAAACATCACATATTATAAACCAAGGTTCTCTGCCATGTCTGTCTGTTCACGATAAATTCAAAAACAACTGAACTGACTTTTATGTAGTTTTCACCAATAGGTAAAGTTATCCACAAGGAAGGTTTAGGTATATAATTTGTCAAGGTTTTTGTATTATTAGGGGTGGGATAACGTCCACCGAGTCTGCTAATTACAAATAATTATGCATATAAATTAAGTATTTACTGTTACAGATTAACATTAAAGATGGAGCATTCAGATCTCGTGGCCGAAATGGCTCAGGTTGAACACCTAACAACACAGGAAAGACTTCACCTGGCAAGAAGGTAATATATTAATTATCGTTTAAAATCAGTATTCGTTGAAGTTCTCAACATTCTAGTTATAATTTTAAAAACGCTACTCACTTCACGTAGTTATTCCATTTTGTGGGGTTGGTTAAAAAAAGGCTATGACATTAAAAGCTTTATTTTGGATTGTATTGATAAGCAATGTCAAAATATATTAAATAATCGATGATCCATATTTTTAGAAGAAAATAGTCTATATATTTGTACAAATCGTGTCCACAATGTGAGAAGTAATTTATTTTAACTGCATGTATATTTTTTCAGAGGCATTATTAAAAAACTCTGTTAAAAAGGATTATTAAAAAACTCTTAAAAAAAATAAATTTATTAATTTCAAAATCTTATTAGATTGAATTTATGAGATATAATGCTCAATATTAATCAACTTAAGTTAACAACATTTACAAGAAAAACAAACCTGCCTTAGTCTTAAAGAGAGACATAAAAAATGATCTCTATAGAATTACCCATTAGAATAAGAAATTGAATAGGTGCTCTGGTCCCTGTTCATTCTACATCATACTCTGCAACATAAATAAAGATTAAATGTTTGTCATGTCAGAAGTGTCCCTTCTTATTTCCTTTTTTTTTTGGTTATATGAGAATTTTGGAAATGCAGTGAAACTACTTCAAATACTTAATATGTATTAAATATTTCCTTAATAAAAATATAATTTGTAATTACAATATTTTTTTTTTGTGCACGGGCAACACCTAACTGTTTATTGAGATGCCACATTATTTTACTTTATTTTTTTTAACAATATTAATGTACGATCCTGTTTTTGTGATTCTGCCGAGGTAATCCTAAAAAACTAAGATAATAGTCGTTATCAGTATGTGAATCACTATGTGTTCATCCTTACAACCTATATACTATAAATTCCACAATTGAATTTTGTTTGTTACACTTTCACATCTTAACTGCTGAATCCATCATTATGTTTTTTTTTTTATCGAACTGACTATGCTATTGGCCTTGCAAGGCCTAGACAGTTTCACAGGACTACACTATGAAATGTTGCATACACTTTGTTGGGAGTATAGAAAACATAGGAACAAAATTAGTAGTAAGTACTATTCCCAAGTTTAGGTCAAATCTTCAACGATGGGAGTGAATCCGCAAGCAAAGCTAGTTTGATCATGCATACATATGTGCGTGGGTATATAAATACGTTTGGTATATAAATACGTTTGGTATTTTAAATACGAGACATTTTTTTTTTTTTTTCGAAATGACTACGCTATTGACCCAGCAAGATCTTAACAGCTTCACCGGACTACGAATACGAGTCATCAATTCAAGTTCCTTAATGCGTATCGTAATAAAAATTAAACAACAAATTACTATCAAACTACATTAAATATTAGGTATAATTATCATTATAACAATTAGAATTAAGTACAAACGATCGCCACTTTACCTATTTATGTTTTTATTCATAGAAGTAAACTTTTACATATGTAGAATTTGGAGACAGATATGAATAACCACAAGAAAAATTATATACAATCTAACGGATATATTGCATCCGTTTCATACTAGGTAAAATTAAAACTGGTTAAAGTCACATCTAAATACCAACCCTATGAATTGGTGTGGCTGTCGGCTACTTCGGTAAGCGAGTAGTAAATTGTCATAATAAGTATTTTTTACGCATATTTTATTATAAAATCATAAAAACCTCGTATAAAAAATGTTTCGGAGGTTAGTACAGTTTATAATATTATAAGTAGTCAATATTTAGTTTTTAGTTGTGAACTCTAGTTACTGTCGTTAACACCAGTTTTTGAAAAGACCGGATATACGTAGGAAGCTTATCGGGGATAATTATAAATTCAAATATTAATTCCAGTTATCGTAATCAAATCATTATTGATGAATTATTATTGTAATAAAATGAGATATGTTGACAGCAACGGAAAGTAATCTAACTAACCAGACAACGTTGCGACGTCGACCTGGAAGTGTCCGGACTGTAAATCCTTAGAGGAATCGTTTATAACACCACATTACAGGATCAATGTTGGCAACACTGCTTTACATTGTTTTCTGGATGCAATGGTATAAGACAAGCTATTGATTTATTGAATTGTTCTAATTAAAATTAGGGTGATGTTTCAAAGCATAGTTTTCTATAGTTTCTATCAGTATGCAAACATTTTAGACACACACTTGCATTTATTTTTAACGTTCAAAAAGTACCCGATTAGGCCTCCCACGGCAGCGGCTCAAGCCTAGGTTCGATCTCTCGGTAGGGAGCCCTTGAGTGCGTTGCTTGCGCGATACGGTGAAACACAAATATACATCACTGCTACAACACTACACGATCACCTCCACACACGTGCACGCCTACACGCTTACACATGAAAGTGGAAGGGTTTACTTTTTTCCCTTATCGAACTGAAAAACTCTCAATTTTCCGATAATAAATATATGGAGGAGTTATTGAGGCGTGTATGCTTGGTACACATATACGTTTCAATAACTCATACACATATGAATAGTTAGCTAGGTTAGCTGAGATAGGTCGCGATTTTGCATGCAACAGGCAACACCCAAGCCGAGGTGTGCCATGCACCCTTGAGCTGGTTGCCATAATGAAATTGGCTGAGTGCCTTAAGCGCTCGCCTTAGTAGTCCGGTGAAGCTGTTAAGACCTTGCTGGGTCAATAGCGAAATGATTTCGAAAAAAAAAAAAAAAAAATTAACGTTCAAAAATGTAATACGTTATCAGAGGTGATGCCTGGTTTTTAAACAAAAGAAATAAACAAAGCCCTCGTCTTTGTAAGAATACGTGTTTTTGTAGCGTCAATGATTACGATATATCTATTTTTGGCGTATAATTTGAATAGGTCAGATATTGTATACTTATGAGGTAGTATGCAAAAAAAAGTATCTAACCTTTTTTAAACAGAGTCTTAAACCACACTTACTTATTTTATTGGTTTCTCCAGATTTATACAATCTACATCGCTTTTTTGTTGTTATGGATTTGGATATTAGATTCGGTAGATATCAAATTTGGATATGAATTAATATATCCGTAGTTCTGTTTGTACATGTAATTGCTCTTCAAAGCTATAGAAAGAGACTATTCGAGTGATAATTGTGTGTAGAACGTATTCATATGTTAAATCTACGCATGATTCCAATCCTGCAATTAATTACAGTTTTCGGTGAAGGAAAAAAGTTTTGAGGTAGCGCTTGTTGTAAAGCCCGCCTGGCGAGCTTCCACACTCAAGATGAAAATCTGTTGCAAAGCACCAATTAGGTGTGTTCTGACAACTACTTTAAAGGTGGTAGAGCCACGCTGAAGGTTTCAGTTCGAATGGGTCGGCTTGTCCGGGGTAGTACCAAACTCTCTAAGAAAACCGACGTGAAGTAACAGTGCTTGCATTGTTGCGTTTCGTTCAGTCAGTTAGAGCGCAGGAGGCCCACCTCCCACTCTCCCTTCCTTTCCTATCTCCTCCCGCCTTCACTACCAACACAGGCTGGCAATGCAATTGCGACTCCTCTGATGTTGCTGGTGTCTATGGCTGTTTATGATCACTTAACATCAGGTGACCCACCTGTTCGTTTGCCTGATATAAAATAAAAATCAGTTCTTCTGTAGGTTTACTGTTACGAATTATCTTAATACATCGCATTTAATGTCTAAAACAACATCTGTACTTCCAATATTCCATATTCAAATTTTTCTTCGAGATTCTTCGAGATGAAAGGTTAGTCACTCGCAGTATTCTAGGATATGACACTTCATGGTCACATTTAACATATAAAATACTAATATTAAAACAAATACTAATAAACAACCAAGAAAACCTAAATTAAAGTTTGTTCTAGAACTTTAAAAAGTATAGCTACAAAAAGTGTAAATAAAATAATACATCTAATTGCAATGAGCGCTTCCAAAAGCTATAATGGGCGAACCGAAGTTAATAGCTTTCTATAGTAAAACGGGCAATATACACTTTTGTTTTGTTCCTGAAGTTCCTACGTTCCCATTCAAATGAAAGGGAAATCACCCGACGGTCATTGACACTGTGCTTTAATATAAACGCGTTTTTGAGAGGATTGTGTATAATTTTTGTATTTTTCTAGATAATTAAGTCAAATATTAAAGCACCTATTATTTTTATTGATTTATAACGAGAATTAAGTTTTTTTTTTCGAAATGACTACGCTATTGACCCAGCAAGGTCTTAACAGCTTCACCGGACAACCCGAGAATTAAGTGTAGTGTGTCCTCCATAAATATTGCTACTGTCTAAAGAGTCACGTGGTATATATAAATAAAGGTTTGCCATCAGATTGATTACGCTCATTTTTTTTTTCAAGTTTTACAATACGACCACTTGATTTCTATTAAAAAAAAAATACAATATGTTAATTTAATATGAATCTATTAAAGTTCTAAGAAGCAACGAGTTTTGAAAGCATTACACACTCAACGACGTAGGTTTTCATGTAAGCGGTGTGGTGTACAATGTACATATGCAGAAGAGGGAAAGTAAAGGGCTAACATTGTTTGCACAGAAATTTTGTAAACAAAGTATAGTTTTGCGTAATAAGTAATTTCTTAAAACAGTTTTTTTGTATGACCTTAAACTATTATATTAAGGTAAATAACGCAGACGAAGTCGCGTGTTTCAGCCAGTTATGAATTTGCAAGCTTAAGTAACCTTAAGTAGGTCATAAGACATTTTTATAATTACGCCCAGCTAAGCTAATTTTATATAAAAGATACTTGGTGTTATTACAAAAAAGGTAAATAAATACCTTGCTTTATAAAGATTTCGTACTAAATACACCGTGCTCGCCCGAGATAAATTTGCGTTATCCTTTTTTCGCAAATCTAACTTGACCTAATCCGTGTAATTTTAGGGTGTAAGGGGTGTCGAATAACATCATAAGACTTGAGACACCCAAGCCAACCTCACCTGCACGTGGTGCACCCTGCTGAATAACGAACGAGGCAATGGCGCAAGCGGGGTTGTAGGGTTTTACAGCCCGACTGGGTCGCAACCACCATGTATATGGCGAAAAAGCCCGTAATAGTGATTCGCTTCTACGGGTCGCGTTTCGGGATCAGCCTGTGCATATCCAGCTTATTACAGGCCGGCATGATAGTGGCGACCGGCGATGGACAGTGTGTCAATCGGTGGTCGCTATTATTTTTGGATTGTACTGTGTTTACCATCAGGCATAGTGCAGTCAATTTGTCGTGCTATAATAAAAAAAAAAAATAATAATAATAATCAAAGCGAGACAAAAGAGCAAGATAGCGAACATTCAGCGAGCGCGGTGCATATAAAACGTAACTTTTTTAAAGCAAGTATTCAATACGTATTTAACTTTTTTATAATAAAAACTCGTTATGTCTATGTACAAAAAGTATCGGCAAATCGTAAATTTCGTCACATTCTATATAATAACACATGCAAATAAGTAATTATCTAGATTCCTTAATAGACAACCGTCAAATTAAAATGGAGTAGTCTTGTAGAGTAAGATGGAAGCCCGCGATTTTAGTATTGATTGAGTTTCTAAGCCTTATGTGTAACTATGGCAAACAGGCATTTTTAATAACTCCTATTAAATTTATCAGATATTTTATACATAATAAATATGATTTAATTAATAAAAATGAATTGTAATAACTGTGCCTAATCGATTGACCTCAGATAGGGTATATCTCTAGATATCGTTTCATTAATCCCAAATTAATCCTGTTTAATTAATTATGTTATATTACATATTTAGATTTTACATAATCTTTCGTATAGTTGTTTATATAGACTTATTTTTATTTATTGTTATAAACTAAAATACTATTCATGTAAAATATTTTAATAAATATATTATTTCGTTCTCCCTGAATCGTGCTAATAATTGGGAAACATATAGGTGTTTTATTTTACATCGTAACCTTGCTGGGATAAATAAGTAAGGAATGTTAAGTGATTTTTTAAAATTTATAAATCGACTGTTAGAATACTTATCTCTCATAAAAGTTTTTATTTAAATAAATAAATAATCATAAAGGTACTAAAAAAAACTCGAGTTCGTAATTAATAAATGCATTCTTCGACTACCGTGACCAAAACAAATGACAGGGCGTAATGTACCCTCAATTTGTTTTTGCATCAAAATCGCGGCGATACCGTCACAGTATAAATATGAGATACAATACGGAAACTACCTACAAACGCTCGAAAACGGCATGCTCACACGAACACGCGCATCGACGAGAGGTTTTTAAAGGTATTCTATAGACTACACCGCGAAAACCGCTTAGGGGTTTCGTCGATGCGCATGTTGTGTAAGTGTGCCGATACGAGCATTTATAAGTAGTTTTTTTTTTTCTCGAACTGACTACGCTATTGACCTGGTAAGGTCTTTACAGCTTCACCGGACTACTAAGGCGAGCGCTTAAGGCACTCAGCCGATTTTATTTTTGGTAACTAGCTCAAGGGTGCACGGCACACCTCGGCTTGGCCGTTACCTCGAAAAACCCGATCTGACCTAGCTAAACTAAGCTAAACTATACATGTATCCATTTTTGGATCATGCAATTAGAATTGCATGATACAAAAACACAACATGTAATTCGAAAGGAGGTAAACTAAATCTATTCGATTCAGTTCGATAAGGGAAAAAAAGTTAACAAAAACAACCCTTCCACAGATGTTGTGAGGTGCGTGTCTGAGTAACTGTGTATGTGTAAGATCGATGTGGGTGTGTACTGTATCGCGAGACAATATCTTTGTGGTTACCCGGGTAGCCACGGACAAAAATACTGCCAGGATTACGCGAACAAACAATTTGCGGGTAAGAAAACGAGAGCTCTCTGCCTGTGACGCACGAGACAGAGATTCGCGATGTGGCCGGCCACAGAAAATTTAAACAGAGATCGAATTTACAGTTTAAACGAACGACGCCGGCGTCGGGATCTAAAAATAGACAAGTGATATTATTATTTGACGATTTTAGGGGAAGAGAGACGTAAACATACGAGTTTACTCTTTCTTATATTGAAAATTATTATTTTTTCGCGACGGCGGCAGGGGCCAACCACTGTATCGTTGCCGCAATGGCGGGAAACTTCACGATCGCGCGAATGGGGCCCTGTTTGGGGTCGTTTGCGACCTCGTCGTAAGCTGAGATCTCGGACATCTCATGGAAGACTAATAACTGGGCGGACCAGTCCATGCCGGAGAGAGAGACAGCGGGGTCAGCCTGTGAGGGCTTCGCCACCTGGAGTCTGGGATCGACTCGCGCTGCGATCTGCGGCGACCACGGGGCCTGAGGGGCCCGCGCGGGGAGAGGGTCTGCGTTAGGCGCAGGAGCGGACGCTGCCGGCGCACGTGACGCGCGCGGCAGGCTCGGAAATACCTGTCGAGAATCGAGAGGCGGGGGGCGGGGGCGGGTAGACGCCGCAGGCGCCCTGGAGGGCGAAACCTGCCTCGCGTATCGGGGCTGTCTTGAGCGCGGGGCGCGGGGACAACCGCGATAATTCGCGGTATGTCCCACGCCGCGGCACAAGACGCAACTCGGAGGATCGAGATTTATAAGTAGTTTCCATGCTGTCTTTTTTATGTATACTGTAATACCGTGTTTAAAAGCATCCGTGGCAATTTGTAACGATAACGAAGGGTCATAAATGACTAACACCGGCGTAGTACATAATTTATTTTAAAGTTTAATGAAGCTTTACATTTCTTCGTGACCCTAAATCTATCGGTCATTTTTTTTAGTGATTTCAGTGAGAGGCCTTCCTATAACCTCAAAAATAACTATACAAACCTATAAACTATCTAATACCATGTACATCAAGTAGAACTGGGAACTGAGATACAGCTGTTAATTCTAATTGTCCCAGTTGTACACTGATAGGGCTAGGCTTATTATACCTTCTCATATAACCGCATAAAAGACGCTATGCTTATAAGTTGTCCAAGAATGCTAGGATTTCATATACTATATACCCATAATGACTATGTGGATTGTGGAGACCACGTGGAATCCAGTTTTGTGAATGTTCAGAGCTCATAACGACCGACTTTGGGCTAGCTTTTAACTGCTATTATTAATATTAAATATACGGCTGTAATCCAAGACGAAAATCTGACAGAAACTTTGATGAAAGTCAGGCTGTAATATAGACCGAATATCAAGCTGATATCTAAGCGCAAAATCAGGCATGAAATAAGAATAAAAACAAGGTGAAAATGAGTCTGAAGTCCAGGCTGAATATCAGGTTGGAATCCATGCCGAAAATACGGATGTAGTCCGGGCCGAAAATCTGAAGTCGTGACAAAAGTCAGGCCGATAACTAGCTGATATCTAGGTCCAAACCAAGCTTAAAATAATGGTGAAAACAGGTCGAAAATGAAGCTAACATTCAGGCCGAAAATTCATCTGAAATGCAGGCCTAAAATCAGGCTGAAAGAAAGAACTAAAGTCAGGCTGAAAATCAGGACATAGGCCGTTCTGAAATACAGGCTGAATGCCAGTACGAAATCTCGGTTAATATCCAGGCCAATATAAGGCTGATATCTAGTGCGAAACCCAGTCAGAAAATAAGAATGTTAACCAGGCCAAAGGTGAGGCTGACATCCAGTACGAAAATCCGGTTGAAGTTCAGGCTAAAGGTTAGACTGAATATCCGGGTGAAATCCAGGCGGAAAGACGCAATGAAATCCAGGCCGCCACTCAGGCTGTAATCTAGATCGTAAATCAGGCGGTAACTCAGGCCGAAAACTAAGTTGATATACATGCCAAAAACCACCCTGAAAACCAGGCCTAATTTCAGGCTGAAATCCTCACCGTAAATCGAAAAAATAGTAATTATTACAAAAAACTTGGCCTTTTCTTTATGTTCCGCCAATTTTTTTTGTGTGTGTACGACCTTTTCTATATGTTCCGCCAATTTTTCGAGTATATGTTTTTTCATGTCAGCGGCGTATCTACATAGTTTATGCGAGCCGAGTAGTTAACTCACAGAATAATGTTGTATCGTACTAATAACGGTATAAATTATTTTTAACCATAATCAAAATACAGTAAAAGGTAGCATGTTATTAAAAATGTGTGTATTTATATTTGCATTAATTAACGCTTTCACTGTGTATACATGAATCTATTGAAACTAGTTTTGTTGTCATAACGAACGTATATGGGAGTTCAATATCTTTTTTGTTAGTTGTTTATGCTTTTGTTGTAGATTGTTGTTGCGTAATTGAGTGGATATGCCAAAATGTTTGAATTGTGTTTGACTTGTGAATCCATAAACAATATAAAAGATTCATGTATACATGTTTCTGAGTACTTTATAATTTACAATTATAAATATTATGTGTATACAAACAAAGTTCTTAATAATTACGGATATAGATCTTCTGAGAATTTTTGTTCTAGTCTATAAAATGTAGAATATTAATGCTCTTATAGCAATAAAACAATAAATAAAAATCGATTGCCGAATGTACCTATGTATGCGCGTCACTTCAGAACGATTACATATATTCGGCTAATTCTTTTTATTGTGTTTGTAATTGTGAGGACAAGGTTTGTATGAGAGAAAATGTTTCAATAATCGAACGGAAAAGTTTGAAAAATGGATAAAAAATGGACATATAGAAAGTATGTGAGACACAAGACAGTAAGGATATCTTGAAAAATATTGGGATAATTGACGGAACGTTTAGTTCAGTTCGGTACATTGCGTGGTCGTAGTATAAAAATAAAGATTTGTTGCCGTTTTCTCTGGTGTATATTAGTTGGTACCTAGTAGTATAAAGACCACAAATAATCGCTGTTCTTACAGAATCGATAAAAAACAATATCCAAGTTCTCAGTAACAAAAAAAACGAACTTAGATTACTCACCAATGTATATACAATCTATATCTATACACATAATCTATACTTAATATTATAAAGCTGAAGAGTTTGTTTGTTTGTTTGATTGAACGCGCTAATCTCAAGAACTACCGGTCCGATTTGAAAGTTTCTTTCAGTGTTAGATATCTCATTTATCGAGGATGGCATATCATCACGTTAAACCAATAGGAGCGGAGCACTAATGAAGAATGTCTCAAAATCGGGCTATTTTTAGAGCATCCGCTGCGTGTCAGTGTCAGTATTATATGCGTTGCCGTGGTAACATGATAACATTCTATCGGAAATATTATTAGGGTTTATTTTGTTCCTGTTCAAAAGTTTATTCTACGTTATTTTTAATTCCAACTTTTGATTATAAGTAGTACGTTGCTATCGCAAATATTTTTAAAGTCTATTTTGTGCTGCTATTCTAAAAGGTTAGTAGTAATAATATTCGTCTATCAATACAGGCGAAGGAATTAATCCATACTGCCAATTCTGAAGTAGTCAATATAGGTAGTTCTTATGTATTCTCTACCCAGTTTTTTGCTATGTCTAAGTTAATGTAAAGGTATAAGCGCCAAATCTTCTATATAATATTTCATAAATTTTTATCTTCTTAATTTTCAAAAAATCATGCTCCGTGGTATTATTTTTCATTCATTTCACTTATGCACAATAAACAAATCATATTACATAAAACGCCGCCAATTTAACACAATATAGAGTCAAATAACACAAGATTATGAATAAAATACAAAATCCCCTACATGACAGATTGAAATACCGTCAAAAACTCCTCAAAAAGTTTATTCTACGTTAGTTTTGTTCCGAATTTTTGGTTTGTGATACATTATGTATTATAAGAATAAAGTGTGTGTATATAATATTGAAATAAAAACTTTTTGATGAATACATATATCTGCGGTGCTACAAATATTAACATCTTTTTTTTAATTTTGTCGATATGTCTGTTTGTTTATTTGTTCCGGGTGATCTCCGAAATGGCTGGACCTATTTGAATGGTTTTTTTTCCTTAGAAATGACTACGGTAAGGACCTAGCAAGGTCTTAACAGCTTCAACGGACTACAAATAATATTCGAACGGGAATTTTACGGGCAAATAACGAACTAATTAGCTGTTTTATTTTAAGCAAGCGAGTTCAGCAGACGATACCCGCTCTAATAATAAGACAAACTATACCTAAACCTTGCCCAAAAATCATTTTATATATTGGTTAAAACGGTATGAAGATGCGTTTTTGATCTTATCGAGAACAGACATATAGACAGGCGTTAAACACGACTTTGTTGACACTATGTTGTGATGAACTGTTATCTGCGCATTCGTATGTGTGAAATTGACCAAAAATATATTGTTCACTGCAAACATGCGCGTGTGACGTACATTGTACTGGACTCCAAGAATAAATATAATTGAAAGTCATATGTTTATATGTGATTTAAATTATAGCAAGGTATATTAATAACTTGATTATATCAACAATATGGACATATTATATCTATATAATAAAAGATTGAACATATATTGTTTGATAATGTATAGCTTAATATTTTCATTCTTTTCTTATATAGTGTAAGTGAGCACTGAGGATGATACATAGATAGTAGTTTAAAGTTCCAGCTATGTGGCTTATGATAAATCCCATCCCATTCGATACACTATTAGTATTCACATATATAATGTACATGTTACCTGTTACTGTAGATGATGTGCGTGTCATACTTACAAATATTTTCGAAAGAGTATTATTGTTATTTACACATGTAATAACAATTTTAAATTTATTTAATACATTTAAAAAACGCGTGCGGAGCTGCGGGTAGCAGCTAGTAAAAATATAAATCTAACGTGTCAGTACCTTTTTGATCTTCGTGAAAAAAAATGTTTCAGATGTCAAGGAATCTATACATATCATAAAAATGAAGTGTCTGTATGTAATATCAAAATAAAAAAAATGACTGATTGGGTATGAAAGTATACACGCTTCGGATACAATTTTTAAAATTTTTGTCGGTCTGTGTGTCTGTTTGTTCCGGGTAATCTCCGAAACGGCTAGAGCGATTTTGACAGGAATTTCACTGGTAGATAGATAAAATTACAACGGGTGACATAGGCTACTCTAAATACGACTAGATGTTAACCACGGCTTTGCCCGCAATGCTATCTACAAAACGGCTGGAACAATTTTCACGGAACTTTCACTAACAGATAACGGACATTATAACAAATAATTTAGTCTAATTTAGACTAGCTGTTAACTGTGGCTTTACCTGCAGTACTATCTCCAAAACGGTTAGACCAATCTTCAAAAAACTTTCATGGGCAGATAGCTGCCCCTACAAAAAGGAATTCAAACAATTTTAGTTTATACTAGCTATTAACCGTGGCTTCATCCGTTGTACTATCTCCAAAACAGTCTGGCCGATCTTCACGAAATTTTATTGGCAGATAGCTGACCTTTTAAAAAGTAATTCAAGCAATTTTAGTTTATACTAGCTCTTAGCCGTGGCTTCGCCCGCAGTACTATCTCCTAAACGCTTAGATCGACTTTCACGGGACTTTCACTGCTAGACAGCGAACCTTATAAAAAGTAATTGGCATTATTCCATTTTAAAAAAGCTGTTACCCGCGACTTTGTCTGTTTGGAATTTAACAAGATTTCAACTCATTCTTAATTTTTAATTAGAGAAATAATCATCAGCCTATTGTTTACAATTCGACATTTTCAATTATTAGTAACTTCGAAGATAGACTAAGTCTTCCTAATAAGATCTTAGACCACAACCATATTACGAAAAGAGTTCCATAATACAATTTCTTGCGACACAGACAAGCGTTACGCTGCTGATGACAAACCTCATTAGGCCCACTGCTAGTATTTATATATCTAAAGTAAACATATGTTTTTAAAGAGCATTTCTATAATTGTACATAGTCTCACAATTTTATAATTCTTTAATACAATTTAAAAAAAAAAACGCGTGCATAGGTAATAAAATACATATCAATCATTTTTAGAAATGTCTGTCTGTCTGTTTGTTTGAACACGCATCACTGTTAAAGTATTGGGTTTACAGTTTAACCACACCATGATTAACTTAGTCTTTGTTTCATTAAAATCGGTCCACTCAAACAAAAGTTATTTTAATTTTAATGATTATGAATGTACAAGAAAACAGTAGATAAGTAGAACAGTAAAAAAGATCCATCTGAAAAAAATAAAACCAAATATAAGTACCTACGTAATCGATGTAGTAGAATGTGCAGAGATGCGCAGAGACGACATATTCATGCATCTATTGAACATGGTGATGGACCAAAAATCTGGAAATTTTTAAAATCAGTAGGAGTTGGGAAGTCAAGAGATCTTGTGACAACTAATATAGATGTTGAAGCTTTGAACAACCATTTTGCATCCAATGTCCACAACTTCGATTTGATCACGAAATCAGAAACATTGAACAATTTACTAAACGTGTCAAAACCGTTGTATGATGGCTTCATCTTTAATCGAGTAACTGATAAAGAGGTAGAAAATAGTATTAAAGCTATATCCTCTAATGCAGTTGGAAATGACGACATTAGTCGTAAAATGATTCTTCCAATTTTAAATATTATCCTACCTACCATCACATTCATTTTCAATATGTCCCTATTCTCCTCTACTTTCCCAGCTATCTGGAAACAAGCTACTGTTGTACCGCTTCCCAAATGTAGTAATCCAGCTGATTTTTCCCAATTTAGACCCGTTTCGATACTTCCTTTTTTATCAAAAGCATTTGAACGACTTGTTCATAAACAACTCTCATCATTTTTACTTGTTAATGATATTTTAAATCCGTGTCAATCAGGTTTTCGTTCCGGTCATAGTACTGTAACGGCGCTAGTAAAAGTCTCTGATGACATACGTCAGGGCATGGAAAACCAAAAGGTGACGATACTTACCCTTCTGGATTTTAGTAATGCTTTTAATACTGTTGATTTTGACGTCCTTCTAGCATTACTTGACAATATAAATTTGGCTCCTTCTGTTGTAGAGTGGTTTGTAAGTTACTTGAAAGGCCGTCGTCAGCGTATCCGGATCGACGACAAATATTCACAGTGGTGCGAAATTACCACTGGTGTTCCACAAGGAGGTGTACTCTCTCCTCTGCTTTTCTCAATTTTCATCAATTCCATAACTAATTCTCTCTCCTCTTCTTATCACTTATATGCGGACGATCTGCAGATTTATTACCAAGCACCAGTGACTGATTTATCTGATGCAATAGACGTCATGAATTCAGATCTACATAAGGTTGGACACTGGGCTGAATCCCACGGACTATCTCTTAATCCCAACAAATCCCAATGTTTACTCATTGGTAGTACTAGGCAACTGCACAAGATAGGGAACTCTTTAGCACCCATCTGTTTGAACAATGTTACGATTCCTTATTCCACCACAGCCAAGAATCTAGGTGTAATTTTTGACAACAATTTATCTTGGAAAAATCATGTGAGTGAAGTTAGTAGAAAAATATTTGCCTCTTTGCGTTCATTGAGAAGAATGTGCAATCTGTTACCTACATCGACTAAAGTCATGCTTGCAGAATCATTACTTTTGCCTATCATTGATTATGCTGATGTCTGCTACCTGGACGCTAATGAGGAATTAATTAATAAACTGGAGCGGCTACAGAATACTTGCATTCGCTTTATCTATGGACTTAAGAAATTTGATCATGTGTCGGAATACCGGTCAAAGCTTAAATGGCTACCTATTCGATACCGACGAAATAGCCACATCCTGTCTCTCCTGTATAACGTTCTTCATAATCCCAATTCCCCTCCCTACCTAAAATATAAATTCGAGATGTTAGGTTTCAGAGGTTCCCCATCACATCGTCTATTTTCTCAAAGTATACTCAAATTCCCAATTTCTCATACTAAATTTTATAATAGATCATTTGCAGTTCAAGCTGTACGTCTATGGAATGCACTTCCTTGCGATATTAGGCAGGCAAGATCTGTGACAACGTTTAAAAAATATCTCCACCGGCATTATCTCTCGCTGTCCTAGTTGAACTGTTTTGTTGCGTTATTTCTATTTTTCTTCTTTTTCTTTTTCTTACATTTTCTATATATTTTTATTGTTTATTATTTTAGTGTAAGTCTGTGTATATTTATATTGCCACCTGTTATTTTAAAAGATTGAATGTCTCCCTAGGGTTGCCTGGAAGAGATCGCTCTAAGCGATAAGGCCGCCTAACTGTACACATATTGTAATTGAATGTATAACTTTGTGTATCTTTAAAGTGTGTGCAATAAAGAGTTTTATTATTATTATTATTATTATAAGTAAATGGACTTAATACATTCAGATAACTTTATTAATCACTGTTTTTTTACATAAGGTTCTACGCGGACGAAGTCGCGGGTACATCTAGTATAATGTAAAATGTCTTCTTATAATCTTGGTAGATATTTTTATCTTATTTATTTTAGTTATGTTATAGTTCAGCTATTGTATCTAATTATACGCATAATTAATTCGGAAAAAAAAGTTGGTCCGGTTATATAGCGCAACAAAATGTTGTATTATGAAAATGGTGCTATGCATTTAATAAGTTTAAAAAATATGTCTTGTTGAATAAAACCTTCGTACTATAATTAATACTGAACAGTGAAAAAAATTTTCGAATTCATGTATTTATACAAATATTTTATCTGTGGTTACACATAGTGATGTGTTAATTCCAAACGATACAGATTATGAATGTCTAATACTAAAATTGGATGCTTAATTCGCGTAGGTTTCCAACACTATGAGCGCTCACCTTTACACCTGTTTTAGGCCACCTGACAACTCGATTCTTAAAATGTTGACTCGCATATAGATTGTAATACCTACGAAATAATATTTAGTAACACGAGCTGATTCTAAAGAGTTAATTGGAGACAAAACTATGTATAGGTGAGTTGTTTTGGTCATTTCGTTCGTTAATCTTTTTTTAAATAATATTATTGTATTTGGAACATTGATTCTTTTTCTTTCTTTCTTTACGTGTATATTAATTACTGTGCTTTTTTAACACCCACATGTATATATAATGCGTTCATGTGTGTATGAATAATAGAGATGCATGAAATCGTTTTGGAGCGGTGTTATTGCGTAATCGGTTGTAACTTGTTTTAACTTCAAGTTTGAGTAACATAGATACAGTTCGGCTTTTGGTACTGTATTAGTACTTCCTGTCTGAAAAATGTAATGGCACAAAATAATTTTCAACCTCTAGGCGGCGCCAAATTCTTTGACCACTCTAAATATCGCTGCGTAGAATATAAATGTATAATACTATATTGTAACCTAAATCGTAAAAATAGTATGCGTAAGCTCGAACTTCGCCTATATTCAGAGCGGCCAAGAAGATTGACGAGTACGGTGATTATCTTAAGCAGCAACCTATCAGTGACTAATGTTAGACGAGACTACAGTCTAAATAAAAGTTGTTTGCACGTCAGATGGATCACAAGCCACTCAGGAAATTAGGAAATTGCGTATTTCATAAGAGCAAAGTGATATCAGAAATAATCAGATATCAGTATCCAAATGGCGAATTTAATTACATACCAGTTTTTTTTTTTTATAGAAGCATGACAAAGTGACTGAACTAAGCCTGATGTTAAGCAAAGTACAATCCAAAAACATCGGCAACCACCGAGAGACAGTTTATCAATCGCCGGTCGCCGCTGTCATGCCGGCCATAATGACGAAAGTCGCCCGGTGCTGGATATGCACAAGCTGATCCCGAAACGCGACGCGCAGAAGCGAGTCACTATGACGGGCTTTTTCGCCATATGCATGGTGGTTGCGACCCAGTCGGGTTGTAAAACCCTACCACCCCGCAAGTTAAACGATAAAATCAAAAATGAGCAAATTGCCTGTAGATTTCCTACTAGGAATTTAACTTTTTGCATATATTAGTTATATTGTCGTTGCTCGGTCTTGGTTATGACTGTAAGTAATTTGAATTACCGTTCTGAGGCATTTTTTTTATTAATGTGGGAAAATCCTTTATGGATACTCACCCTCCTGGGGAAGTAAGTGGGTTATGTACGACTCGCATAGACTAAAACTCTACGGTGTACCGTGCGGCGCAGGGTAGGGGCGGCAAGGGCTCGGTCCTGCTATGTTACCTGAGAACCGCCCCTAATAGGTAGGCAAGCTGGGTACACAGCCAGCCGCATTCGCTCAGAGCGTTCTCCTAGTGGTCCCTTTCTTTTTGTGAGACGACCTCTTCGTAGAAGGCCACAATATTCCACACATCCTCGCTTCCGAACATAGCCGAAATCACACTTGGTAGCGAAAGACCCTCTCCTACGCTGCAACCAGAGTGCTGCGCTGCTCCTTCTACTCAGCACATTCAGATAAAGTGTACTGCGTGGTGTCCATCTCATTGCCACATTCGTGGTATGTGGCAGTGGACTCCTTACGTACGATCCGGTGCAGGTACCACCCGAAATATCCATGTCCATGGAAATACGTCAGGGAGCACCAATCTCTCCTAATTCAATCCGGCAGTTCCGACGAACGGCGTCAATCATATATCTGTCATACCGCCAAGTCCTGCCTTCACCTCTCTAACTTGTCCCTCCGGTCTATCTCCCGCAGTGCCTTAATCTCTCTTGGAGCAATAGGCTCCCCCTGACGTCTCTTAGCCGCCGTATATTTATATACGGCGCCAAGAACTTACTATTCCCATTCTCAGGGAAGGGAGCCGATGAGAACACCATCCGGTATCCTTATATCGCTCTCAGCGTCACAGTGCGCTGTGCAATTCGCAGCACAAAAACGTTAGTGGCGCTGAAGGCACCCATCCACAACGGTGTCCCGTTGGCGGCCATGGCCCGCACGACTTCCGTATTCGGCGGGAGACGGCCGAGCGCCGCCTTCGCCCCGATTATTCGCGGTCCGCCCCCGCCGAAGCCCGTGAAACAACAGGACCTCAGTTTTATCAAAGCCCACCTTGAAGCCCAGCCAGCGGTGGCCTTCGTCCTTCGTGGTCAGGCGCACCAATGTGTTCCAGTCCACCCCATGGGGTACGATAGGGCGTCATGACCGCGTAGTAGATTCGGCGTCGCGGAGATATAATTAAGGCCCTAACCTAACCATTTGGCGATCTCTTTTTATTTACATGGAAAATTTTACGATATTAACTTAACTAATAGTATAAATGCGTAGTTTCTTTTTTTTGTTACGCATTCAATTTTACACATTCTTAACTACTCCATCGATCATCATGAAATCTTGTATACACGTTACAAGGAATATCGAAACGAAAATAGGGTACTTTAAAACATAGTATTCTCGAGGTATAAGTCAAATATACATTAAAGGAAAACCTACTACTACACTCCATTTCGATTTCGATGACGGCGACTCCAAAACGTTTCATTTCTTTCTAGTGTGGGCGCTAACGTGACTCGCGAAACCAAACAAAAAATATAAATATACTAGTTAATGTTATGAACGCATCAATAAATTTCTTCACTGACAATGGCGCTTAAAATACTAATGATAAAAAACAAGTAAACATTCTTAGAAACAAATGTACTGATCGTTATCAATTATGCCCATCATTGATAAAATGTGATGTATTGAAGGAGCAGACTTTCGATATTTACGTTTTCGATATAGATAAAATTGTTATTGATAATTTATATCAAAGAGTTTGATGTATTAAACTGTGGATTTAGCGACCGTGTGCGCTGGGAAGTATGTCATTGACAATAAATCGTATTAAAAAGTTTATTATTTACTGCTAGATACGACTTTAGTTTCGATAGGCGACTGTATTAAATACGTTTATTATTGATTTACTACATATGAAAAGTATATCTATTTTACTAGATTAATTTGTATCTTTAAGTTTGAATGCAACTTAAGTCTGTTGTTTTTTCATTGACAAGGCGTTTATGTTATCTATTTTATCAAAACGCGTATCTCGCGGCAGTCGCCGTTGTTTTTTGATTGTACTGTGCTTACCATCAGGCATAATGCAGTTACTTTGCCGTGTTACCAATAAAAACGCGTCAATAGGAGGCTTAGAACACATTAACTTCTGTGCAGTTTAACCGTTTAATTATAAAACAATAACGGTTATTAATATTCATAATCATCTTCTTTCTCTTATTCTACTTAAATAGGGTCAGCACAACATGTATTCTTTTTCCATACTCCTTTGTCACATGCCATCTTAATACTCACCCTTTATACCCATATAATTTATCAAATATTTCATCAATTCCCGTCTTCTTTACTCCTATATACGTCTACCTTCATACTCAAAACTTTTTTAGTTACATGACTTCCATCGGTGCTTATGAAAGGCCCATAAAATGTTAACCTATTATTCCTCAACTTCTCTGTCACTGATCCTATTTTTAAACTTCCTTTGATATGCTAATTATTAGATCTATCAATTCTGGTCACATTACACACCTATGTTAACATTCGCATTTCTACCATATGTAATCTTCTCTTATACATCTCCTTCGTAGCCAAGCACTCAGATCCATATAACCCGATCCCATAATAGTTTCTATACATCTTTAGATTTTCAACCGCATGCGTGGGTCACAGTTATTAATATATTTTAGACTAGCCTCTGCCCGCGGCTTCGTTCGCGTGGAATAGTTACTTTTGGCTAACGCTAACACGCATCGGAGGCTCTCAAGAGGAAAAATAGCCCGATTTTCAAACATTCTTCATTGGTTCTCCGGT
Source organism: Antheraea mylitta (assembly GCA_014332785.1). NCBI lineage: Eukaryota > Metazoa > Arthropoda > Insecta > Lepidoptera > Saturniidae > Antheraea > Antheraea mylitta. The sequence goes on from JACEII010000001.1 coordinate 8,657,549, forward strand.
CCTATTGGTGTTAGCGTGATGATATATTGCCTATAACTATCCTCGATAAATAAGCTATATAACATTGAAACAATTATTCAAATTGGACCAGTACTTCCTGAGATTACCCACTACAACGTCACAAACTCAAAAACTCACGATGTCAAAAACTCACAAACTTTACCTCTTTATAATATTAGTATAGATAGTATAGATTACAATTTATATACTATCGAAATTAGGTTAAACAAAATGATCAATAATAAAGTCGTTAACGTTTTTAAATGAACCAAGTCCAATTTTAATCGGTCACATAAGTACGTGGTATAGTCACGCTGAAATTATTACTGGTGTAAGCATGAATGGGTCGGCTCACCCGGGGTAGTACCACCCTCTCACTGAAATACCGACGTGTTTGTTACGTTTCGTTCGATAAGTGAGAGCGCCGGAGGCCCATCTACACTCTCACTCCCCTCCCTCATTCCCCCTTCCCTCAATCCCTTCCCCCCAAACACAGGCTGGCAACGTACTTGCGACTCCCCTGGTGTCGCAAGTGTCTACGAACGATGGTGATCACTTAACATCAGGTGACATACCTGTTCTTTTGCCTCCTATGATTTAGAAAAGAAATCTCTATAGTTTTTTAAGGTTTTCAGTTTTATACACCGTGAACGAAGTCCTAATTTTGACGTCCATAACATTTTTAGTTTTTTTTTTCAACTTTTGATGTATACAATTTGAAGATCTTTAAAAAAAACTTATGAACAGCTAAAATTGGATTCGGCTCATCTTGAAATGTAACGCCACAATTCTTTCTATAGGAAGTTATAAAAAGAATATACGGTTAATAATTACGTAGAATGGAGTAGTTATGAGATTCACGAATTCTCAAATTAGAAACGATGTTATAGTTATTTTATATAACGCGTAACTTTCTATTTTAAGATGTTTAACTAATGGTTATTCTTAATAATATTATTGAACGTTTAGAAATGTATAGATAAATTCTAAATATGGAATGTTTTATTCACCTACGACTTTGTTATTGGATAATAAGATATATTACAATCTCAGGTTACACAATATATCCATAATACGTTAACAATGAACGATGCATAAACAATAGGTTTTCTGTTAGTTGCAAAAAGATAGAGAATGCTATTTTTATGCAAACGTTCGTGATAACACATTATATCAAAGTAAACAATAGTAGTATTTAGCATACAACAGGTAGGTTGTGTCAACACGCTGTTTTAGTGTTGCCTGGTCTTATGTAGTTAAAAATACATGATTTTTCTCATAAATAAGTACTCATCTTACATAGTAGTACTTTAGAGGATTATTTAAGGCGTTAATAATTTAACTTTTCTATTTCATTATACAATTACTACTTATTAAGTACTAGTTATCTAACTAACGGGAAGTGATAGGATTCAATATACAGAAATATTTATGGATAACTCAAATAAAGCGTGAATTTTCTACATGCGTTTGTTTATCTCTTTATTTAATTGGATGTGAATAAGATATAAGACTTGAGACACCCAAGCCAACCTCACCTGCTCGTGGTGCACCCTGCTGAATAACGAACGAGGCAATGGTGAAAGCGGGGTGGTAGGGCAGTTTTACAGCCTGACTGGGTCGCAACCACCATGTATATGGCGAAAAAGCCCTTAATAGTAATTCGCTTCTGCGGGTCGTGTTTCGGGATCAGCCTGTGCATATCCAGCTTTATGCAGGCCGGCATGATAGTCGCGACCGGCGATGGATAGTGTGTCAATCGGTGCTCGCTATTATTTTTGGATTGAACTGTGCTTACCATCAGGCATAGTGCATTCATTTTGCCGTGCTACAATAAAAAAAAAGAAAAAAAGATATTTAGTATTTTCACTAACACTAAGATTAACTAGGTTTTTTTTTTTACAAATGAACGTTTTTAGGTAACATCTAGATTTATTATAAACAATATTGTAGTAAATATACATGCGGAGTTTTTATTTGGTTAAATGTATACTATGTATAGCGTAGTTTAAGGTCTGTAATAAAATCGTAACATCTGATAAAACTTTTAAACCTGGCAACATTAAACGTAGCTTAATACTAGTGTTATATTATGAGCACACAACGTTGTTTGGTTTTCCTAATAAAGCTATAATAATCCCACAAAAGCCGACGTCAGCGGCTTTACCGTTGTTAACTACTGTGATAATAGTTATCAACTCATGCTACCGACGTACGGTTAAGATAAACAAGAACAGGCCTATTGTCGTCATTTTTTATTTGAATATAAATGTATAAACATTTAAAAGACTTATACACCAGTTCAATACGATATCAATGCTATGCTTTCTAATGTGTGGGTCACGATGTCTTAGTAATAAAGAAAAACCATGTAATATAAAACAATATTTGTTTAAGAACGTGTAATTCAATAAGATTAATTTTAATCAGCAAAAATTTAAGAAGTACATATGAGTCACGTTCTTCACTGATTTAATTATGTATTTAACCGATACCTATTCCTAAAAATAAAAATGTACGAAGTTGACATTTGTGATATAAAAAGTAGGTTATATACAGTGAAGGAAAGAGGTGAGGTGAAGAAGAAGTGGAAGAGGTGGCAAATTAATTGTACATGTAAGAAGGTTGTGTCATGAAAAAGTTTGAAAATCACTGTTTTACAATAAACTTTGCATATTTCCGTTGCGTAAACTGTTCATTGTTGATTATGTTGTTTCCGGTTTAAATATTTGATTCCTTACATTTAAAAGTGAGCTAAATCGTTTCATTTTTTATATACCTCCGGTTTTTATACACCGAGAAGGCAGTTCCAGTTTTGCCGTTTATAAAGTTTTTAGTCCTTTTATGATTTTCATATTTTACATGTACAAAGTTTGAAGGTTTTGAAAAATAACGTAAAATATTAGGAACGACTAAGATTGGATTTAGATCATTTTCAAATGTAACCACTCATTTATCGCTAACTTCCCATTGTCCTACCTTATTAATTGTGTCATTTTATCATTGATATACAAAAACCCAAGATGCACACTTAATCTCTCACAGTCGGCACACAAAAATGAGTGCATTATCCAAAATTATGCACTTATTTTGAATAATCTCTCGTGCTTGGGTCTTTGTAAAAACAACTTTAAAACATTCAAGTATGGTTGAATTTGCAAAATCATAAGTTTATCGCATAATTATAACCATTTATGTATATTGGGGAGTTTTTGCGGCCGGTTTTAAGTGCTATTTTTATTCGAATCTGTGTGTCTTGGGTTTTTATATGTCAGTGCGTTTTACACATAAACTATTTTTTTGTTTGCTGTCACGTTCATTTAGAAACAATTTAAACATGAAGATTAATCGTATGTTGTAAAATTTAATTAGTCCGTTTTTCGGAGATTCATAGTTCTTTATGTTTAAATCCTCGTCTCGTTAATTCGGTCACAAGAGTTTATTTAAGGGTCAACAGTCACTACATTCAACTTGTCACTTAATTTTTCATCCATATGCTAGTGATGAAAGTTTATGTATGCACGTGCATTATAATATGATGTCCTTAGAACGAGAGTTCTCTTAAAGTGATGATTGAATTTGATTGAAGAAGGCGTTACTTTGCGGAAATCCATAAGTAATATTATAGTGGAAGTATAAAGTAGTGTCCGCTATAATATTTGATGATTGAATTTCTATGGTTATCGTGAAAAAGTATATTTATTACTTTCGATTCAATCATGATCATTCAAGTGTCGGAAATCAAATAAATAATGATTTCACAAGTATTACAATATTATTGTAGTTTATCTATACCATGTTCACAAAAATCCTTGGCTATTAAATACCTACCAACTACGGTACTAAATTACATTGCTACTTTATTGTTAAGCGTGCTTTTCTATTATCAACATTCATTTGTTTATTAAGTAAGTACATTGTCAATTTATATGTGTAACTAGCGCACCCGGCAAAAGTTGTACTATATATATATATATATAACTAAATTATAAGATAATAAAAAAATCCTTGACAAGTTTACCTAAACCTTCCTCACGAATCACTATATCTACTGATAAAGACCGCATGAAAATCCGTTCAGTAATTTTTGAATTTATTGCGAACAGACCAACAGACAGGCGTGACAAAGGACTTAGTTTATACTATGTAACTAGTAGGTCCGGTAGAAGTTATCACACCCTGATAATAAAAAAGTCTATTATCCTACAGCAGCGTCACCTACCGGGTCCAATTGTGAATCTAAATCATTCTCGGATCCACTGGAACACGCACACAAAATTTCATCAAAATCGGTCCAGCCGTTTAGGAGTTCAGTGACATACACACAGAGAAAATGTATATATAAAGATATGTACAATAATTGAATATTATTCTTTCAATTCATTATTACACCAATTATTTGAGGTGTGTCATTCTTATATAAGATACAGTCTTACTTATTGCCCAATTCGCATAATCCATATGTTTATTCACACGGCAAAATTATTAAGACAATACAAGGCTGGCTACTCTTAAGTGGAACAAGCAATTCACTCTGTTCCTAAAAGCTGTTATGACCTTTTTAAAATCCTTTAACATTTTAAACAACAGCAGTGTTATTAAAAAAAAGTTAATACGTGTTGAATACTTGCTTTAAAAAGGTTTCGTACTAAATGCACCGCACTCGCCCGAGGCAAGTTCGTGTTATCCTTTTTTCACAAGTCTAACATAACCTAATCAAAGCGAGACAAAAGACCAAGAAGGCGAACATTCAGCAAACGCGGTGCATTTAAAACGTAACCTTTTTAAAGCAAGTATTTAATACGTATTTAACTTTTCTGTAATAACAACCCAGATATTTGTTTACGGGGTAGGTTTACCCTGTGGAATTAAATAGTTGTTGCATTTTCCAAATATTAATAGTGATAAAATTAAATAAACAATCTTTTGACTTTGTTTTGAGGAATAAATTGAAGATCCCTATTTGCAGAGAGGTCCAAAAATTGTCGCGTTAAAGTGTACAGAAGATATGGCAAACATCGTATTAGATAAAACGCACATAATTTGACAGACAGTAATTATAATCTATTCATTTTTTTTGAACGAGTGCTTTTTTCATGTAGTGGGTATGCACTATGCACAAGAAATTTACATATAGATATTTTGGTAAATCTTGCTTCTTAATTAGTCGTACAAACTATAAACAACCTACCATAACTTCCTATTTCCTTAATTAAACAAGGATTGTTGTTTTTAATGTAAGTCAATTATGCTTTGACGTTGAATATTTTGTAATATTAAAAGATTTAAGTATAACGTTTTATGTAAAGTGAAACCTTGTTTTCACTTTTTTGATTGCATGACAATATACAGTTATGTGTAAATTTAATACTTGTAATATTAAAGTGGAACATGTAAACTGAATCATGACGATATTGTGTGTTCGAGATTTTTAATTACACGATGCCTTGTTATATAAAATCTGTATTTTTGTAAATAAAAATCAATTGTTGAGTCCTGAAAGTATGTACGCGCATTACATCAGAACTATAGCACTTATTTGGCGAATTTTTTGAGATTATCACGAACAGATAGACGCAGCAGATGGCTTTGTTTTATACTATGTAATGATATTGGCATTTGGTAATGCTGGGGCCAGCCCTTACTATTCCGGTGAAGCTGTTAAGACCTTGCTCTGTTAATAGCGTAGTCTGCTCGAAAAAAAAAAGCTGGGGGCTACATTAACCGGCCGAAGATTCGTAACGCGTTCGCGCTAAAAACATCGTGTACGGGCGGGCATACGCGATGTTCTGGTCTACATTAGGTGGGCGAAGATTTATCTTACGACAAATGCTTTTTATGTGTTCCCGATTAGCGTCAGTGCCCCATTAGTACATCGTCTTCGCCCAAATACTACGTGTTGTAACGATCTACCCGGACACGCTCATCGCGTTAATACAAATATTCGCCGTAGCCCGATAATGTAGCCCCAGCATGAGGAGAAGACTTGGTCTTATTTGCATTGTTAGTACACGTGTGCGAAGCCGGAAGGACAGCTTGTAAACGATATAATTATATACTTGTCGCTTTAAATATTTCCGCATACAAGAAAGGTAGTGTTAATAATGTTGACAAATCTAACTTTATATTTATACTCAGTCTGTCATCTGATTTTGAGGTGCGCGATGTTTTTGATCGAATCTATTTGAATATTTAACCTTTGAGGAATTTTATTTTAAGTAAGTTTTATACGTTTCTGTTTTATTTGTTCGAAAATTCGATTATTATTGATGTGTGGTTTCGTTGGCGAACGTACTGTTTGCGTGGATTATGTAGTGATACAGCTGCCGGAGAAGGTCAATTTTGATCTGTTTATGACATAAAACTGCTAAGCATTAAAAAAGGTAAAAATACTTGTTTGTGAGACATCGTAGAGCAGTTGGTTTCCCTCTGTTGAAATAATTATTATTCATAAACATTATAACACTAGCTTCTGCCACCGGTTTTAGACTCGTTAAACCCTGGATTATTCAAAATTTTAAGGGTTTAAGCTCAATACAAACGAATATAGACCTTATGAAGCACTTGTCAACATACTATTAGGAACGTAGTTTTTAAGCAATATCGTATTTATTGCAAAATTTGAAAAATTTGAGCAATAACATGTTATGTAATGTAAAATTATATAAAAAAAATGGTTGTCTGTAAAGTCAGTTTACGGGCTATAATTTATCGTCCTAACGTCATAAAACATTGATGAGAAATCGCATACTTTTATGATTTGATTTGAATTCTTCTATATATATATGTGTTACAAGCCGAACGCTTAGGCTGATCTCGCCTCTCTGTTGCTAAGTTCCACGCTCGCTTGATGTCTCGGCTGAGGCAAACGTGACAATGAGATATGCTTTTTCGTACGTGCAGCCAGTGTTCATCGATTTATAAGACTTTATCACATCAATTAGATATTTGGGCATTAAAAAATCAGCCGAGGGCTTAATGTAGATTTGATTTATTTCTCGGGAACAGAACTTTTTCCTAGATATAGGTACACTATGTCCTTTTCTATAACACCTACAGCTTGTATACAAAATGTCATGATTATCGTTTGAGCAGTTAGGCGTGTAAGCGTTTTTGATTTTGATTTTGAAATAAACTCACTTTGGCGTCTGTAATAAATAGTTACTACTACGAAAGTAACTGGTACCCGCGAATATGTTGTCCTAATAATGGTTTTCTTAGGTGTGAACAATGTGTTTGATCTGGATTAATTTAGGACCATTTTTAATGGTTTATTTATCTATACTTATATTATAAAGAGGTAAATGTTGTCAGGCTGTAGGGGGGTAATCTCGGGAACTACTGGTCCGATTTAAAAAAATCTTCCAGTGTTAGCTCATTTATCGAGGAAGGCATATATCATCACGCAAAGACCAATAAAAGCGTATCACCAATGAAGAATATTTGAAAATCTTATTTTTTCTTCTGAGAGCTTCCGTTGTGTGTTAGTTAGTCCAAAGTAACTATTCCTCGCGGACTAATTCTCGGGCAGAAACTAGTCATTAAAATTCTGAAAAAATCTCTATTTCACAATATAATATCTTCAATTAAAAACCTCGTTAAAATCGTTGCATCTCCGTAAGAGATTTACTCAGACGAACAAAATAAACTTCAGTTTTGTTTATATGTATTATTATTATTTATAATTATCACTAAATTATAATCACGTCACACGATAAAGAAAATGAATACTGTAAATCGAATTAAAAATCTTCACGTTACATTCTTAAAAGAATGTAATAAACTTTTTTTATCAGACTACTCTATTGTCCTAGAAAGGTCTTAATAGCTTCACCGGACTACAATGTAATAGAGTAGATAAATTATTTTATAGATTACCTTTATGGGTATATTATCATTTAGCATAGTTAAAATTCATATCGAGAAGAAATGTAGAAAGATAAAAATTAAATATATGTTACAAGTACATTGAGTAAAATAAAACATTTGTACGCTGTAAAAAATAGTGTTGTAATAAGAAATGCAAAGCTGATAATCTGTATCCATTTAATCCTCTCGTAATAAAATCCATTCCAAGAAGGAATTTATTTAGATTATGATTTATAACAAATACTTTTTTGAGTGAAATACAAAATGCGAATGATTTATATCTGCCAATGTCAAACACATGTTAGTCTTTGGTCAAGATGGCGTACAGAGTAGACATTGTATCTGTGAAATTTATGTACGTCATAATTCATGTAGTCTTTAACAATCCTCATTTAAATTCTAACTTTAAAATATACTGTATTACGGTCGAATTTTGCCCATGGGATGGCCGCCAATACATTTACTTGACTTCTTCACGATCGTGAAACAGTCTAATTGAGTAATTCAAATTATGCGTACTTCCAACAAATGTATGAATAGTGAATCCATTTTAGTATGAAATCTGATCTCCATTTCTCTCCAACTTTTGTTAAGTTATTATGAAAGATCGCCATCGTGATATAATTCTTCATATTCGTTACGGCTATATGTTTTTCATATCTAAAATATCTCCCACGTAATAATTCTTTGATATTTATTTAAGAATCAAAGCGGCAATATAAACGGTCCATGTACAAAACTATAAAGTTTTAACACATTACGCGGACTCGGAATGCAATCAATCTCGGCGGAGAAAAGTTTCGGCCTTGATTAATTTCGACTTTTACCGCTTCATACATTTCTTGCCACCTCCTAACAATTTACAGCCGTGTATATGTTTTCATATTTGACAGATACACGTTAAAATTATCAATTGATTGTGTTAAATAAAATGTGCTTGTTTTGGTTGTATCAAATAACTTGGGAATACAGCATTGCTAGGTATTATTATTATGTTAAAAAATCGTACCACGATTTAACATCGATATGGTGCTGATTGTTAGAATTTGTTATCGGTAAACGAATGTAATTACCTTAATCTCCGTGTAACATTGATATACTATAGTTTCCTGTAACTCTATCAGTATAGTTTTTTTTTCTTTATTTAATAGTTTTTTATATATCTATACCTATATTATAAACTGGAAGGTTTGTTTTTCTGCTTGATTGAACGTGCTAATCTTAGGAACCACTGGTCCGATTTGAAAAATTATTTCAGTGTTAGATAGCTCATTTATCGAGGAAGGCTTATATATCAAGTACGACCAATAGGAGTGGATCACCAATGAAGAGTGTTTCAAAATAGTTTTTTATTTCCTTTTGAGAGCTTCCGCTGGGTACTGGTTAGCCCAAAGTACTATTCCACACGCGTACGAAGTCGCGGGCAGAAGTTAATTAAAAACATAAAAAATCGATTGAATTTTACTTCTATTATAATTCCGAATACATTATTCTAAAACTCAATTGAAAGTTGTGCTCATGTGGACTTAAATTAACTATTAACTTGCCTGTGATGAATTCAGATGGCTTAGTTTATTGCGTGTTCGGACACAGCGTCGATGGACGTAGGTTTGAATTCTCGCAACAGAGTCGAAATTAACGGTGAAGGAAAACACTGTGATGAAACTACAGCTCGGTGGTAGGGTTTTTTTTTGTTTGCATGGCTAGCTACCACCGTGAATTTGAAAATTTATCGTCGAGCACATGTTAGCGTGTTGTGACATGTGCACTTGAGAGTCAGTCCTTCTAGGTTTAGTCTGTTTACCATTTTAGCCCACACTAATCTGTAGGTGTTAGAGCCATGCTGAAGCTATTGTCAGTTTCAGCATGAATGGGTCGGCTCACCCGGGGTACCACCCTTTCACGGAAAACCGACGTGAAGTAACAGTGCGTGCATTGTTGCGTTTCGTTCGGTCAGTGAGAACGCCGGAGACCCACCTCCCCTACACTTCCTCTCCTCTCCCCTTGCCCTTTTCCCCTAAAACAGGCTGGTAACGCGCTTGCAATTCCCCGGTGTTGCCAGTGTCTATGGACGGCGATGATCACCTAAAATCAGGTGACCTGCTTGTACGTTTGCCTAGTATGATATTTTAAAAAAAACACCGGCATTTAACATCAGATGAAATTGTGGAAAAAATAAAAATACTACACGCTATAGAAGTAAATACGCGGTACCAGAATACCCTATAGCAGTTAAGGTAGTTGATGGTGTTTATCGCTAATTGAAACTTAACAGTGAATTTGCTTCTATGTAACAAAGAAAGCTGGTAAATAGTATAGATATTTATTGCAGACGTCGTATGCAGCAGCTAAAACTATGGCAGCAACGCGAGAAGGAGTGGGCGCGTTCGCGGACCAAACGGGAAAAAAGCACAAAGAGAAATATATTCTTTAGCGACAGTGTGATGTTGCTCGAAGCGGCCGCCAGAAATGATATCGATGAAGGTATGTAACAAAATTAGTACAATACCTTAAGAGTTCTTTTGACCTTAGATCTAAAAGAGAACGGGTTTCAGAAATATGTAAGTACGTAGTATATAAAATAAATCGGATTTCATAGTTATATATTATACTCCCTTTGATCTAAAGTATGGTATTGAGATTTTAAATATTATTACCTATGAAATTGCACTTTTATATATTTCTAAAACATTTTTTTATTTGAATGAAAGCGATCAAACCAAAAAATTTGCAGCACATGGCCTATACATTTCGTTGATATTGCGTACTGTCTGTGCTGCGTTGCTGGTACAAGGGAATTCGTATTAAAAATAAATGGTGTTCTCGTTTTTGTTTATCACAGTAACAAATTAAAACTGTATCATAGTAAACTTCAATGGCGGGAAAATAAACGAACAATTGAGTTTTTAAATGGCAAAGCTATAATTAGCTATACTACAATTAATTTGAAATACTAAGAGGAGTACCTAATAAATGACATTTGCTTGAAAGTAGATTTAGTTCAGATTCAACCTCACAATTCATTTTATAATTGAATAATACATTTATTAAACTACACTTTACAGTTCGACGTTTACTTGGATGTGGTGTGACACCGGACGCGACAAACGAGGACGGTCTCACAGCACTACACCAGTGTTGCATCGATAATAACGAAGCTATGATGAGACTTCTTCTCGATCACGGAGCAAATGTTAACGCGGAAGACAGCGAAAAGTGGACACCATTACACGCGGCAGCTACTTGTGGAAACCTTAATCTAGTTCGTATATTGATACAGAGGGGAGCTAATTTACTGGCTGTGAACGGCGATGGAAACATGCCGTACGATATATGTGAAGAAGAGAGGACGTTGGATGCTATCGAAAGCGAAATGGCGGCTAGGGGTGTGACACAGAGGTTGATAGATGAAACACGGGCGGCTACTGAGATGAAAATGCTCATGGATGTGGCAGATTTAGTCAAGGACGGCATGGATTTAGATGAGCCGAGAGATAACCAGGGTGCTACGCTGGTAAGTCGAATTTTATAAATTAATCTAGCTGCCCTTTCCAGATACGAAGATTATGTGACCAAATCATCCCTTTACAGTACGATCATCTAATCATGAATTAAAATAGTAGCTGGACAAAAGAACATCTTATATTCTGAATATAAAAAAAATATTAAAAATCCAGGCTTGCCTTAGTTGTCCGGTGAAACTGTTAACATCTTGCTAGGTCAATAGCGTAGTCATATCGAAGAAAAAAAAATCCAGTGTCATGATGCTTATCCATGGTAAGCTCCGAAACTACTCAACCGATCTTTACGAAAATTGGCATTTATGTATAATTCGGTCCACTTTGAAAGTTATGGTGATTTATATTTGGATGAGTGACCTCAATATTTTTTAATAACAAATTACATTATTGGCAATGTTGATTATTACTATTAATTGTAAATTTCATCAGTCTCGAACAGATGGCGCTTTAAATGAGTTTGTTTACAGAAAATTGTAGGAGCGACTATTATAGATATATCATGGATGGCGCAACGCTTTAATATTAAAATTAGTTTATCAAAATTTTAATTGAACATTTAATAACTGAGCCAGAGAAACGCTTGGTCTAGTTTAGGTAGTCAAACTAAAAATATTGCTAAAATTTATTGTTATATGTAATATTTATAATAATATCTCTCTACTGTTTTTCTGTCTGACTCACTCACTCACTTTTTTACTTCGCCGTACGATATTTCAAACATTTTAGTACATAAAAATGCACTGACGGTTACACACACAAGAAAATGATTGTATAGAAAAGTGCAGTTGCTCTAAAGTGATGTGTTTACATACATAAGCAATTGCTCTTTATTGATATAGATTGCTAATAACAATTAAAAGGGTATACAAAATATACCTCGTGACATAATTTATTAGCGTATAGGAAGGACTTTGTTCTATGTGTTAATGAATTTGTTGATTATAAGGCATGTAAAAACAATCGTCCAAATATCGATAGAACACGCAACTTCGTTCATATTCAACTTATTTTGTATGGTTAACCAAACCAGCAAAGATCCTCTGTCATTAAACATTATTTGAACTTTAAATATTCATAAATATAATGTTTTTGCCGTTTTAACTTCGTAGATTAAAATTGAACCTCGTAACGGTAAATAAAGTAATTGCTCAATCGACAATAACAAATGTGGATGCTCTATTTTTTAGTTATACGATTAAGATTAAAACTAGTCTTTAACGAATTTGTTTTATTCTTTTGAAATAGTAAACTTTTTATTGCAGTTGCATATAGCATCAGCGAACGGGTACATAAAAGTTGTGGAATTTTTGCTGGAACATCGCGCCTCCACTGATGTCGTGGACCACGATATGTGGCAGCCTGTACATGGGGCCGCCTGTTGGGGACATGTATGTATATATTTACTTCTACTTCTTTATAATTTTGGCTATGGAGAAAATTACGTGGATTACCTCCATTATCAATGCTTTTTTAAATATAAAAGGTGATTTTACAGCTTTGAACAAATATTGAAGCGACAACATAAATAAGGCAATTTGAAGTCACACAGATATAATATTGTATAATTATAACACATGAAATAAGATGGTAGGAGTATTAAAAAAAATAATAGTGATAACTTTTTTGAGTTTGGGAGAACCCGTATTAAAGAGGTCTGTATCAAAGATTTTCGAAACTTTTTTTTATAGCACAGGAGGTAAACGAGCAGATGGATCACCTGATATTAGGTGATCACCACCGTCCATAGACACTTGCAACAACCAGGGGAGTCACAAGTGCGTTGCCAACCTGTGTTTGGGAGGAGGGTGGGGGGACAGGAAGGGAAGGAGGAAGGGGAAGGAGAGGGTACGTGGGTCTCCGGCTCTCTCACTGACCGAACGAAACGCAACAATGCAAGCACTGTTACTTCACGTCGGTTTTCTGTGAGAGGGTGGTGCTTCCCCGGACGAGCCGACCCATTCGTACTGAAAACAATAATAGCTTCAGCTTGGCTCTACCACTATTATTCTGTTAATTTGATCGGTAGCTCTAATTAAGAATGAGTTTTTCGATAGGATGATATCACTAACAGTACATTTAGATTATATTTATTTCTAGTGGCTTATTACGTAATATTACTAGAAGTGTCTTGTGATTATTTCAATGTCCTACAAGACGATTAGAACTTTCCATCGATTTTTTTGTGATGTTTGTTTCATGCTCCTATTTATTATCTTCCTACACATATCATTTGTGGGCGATAACGAAACTTTATTACGTAAGATGCCGAAAATAATACAGAATATAGGGTCAAATAAGTGAAGAATATCATGAATCCTAATCCGAAATAATAATATAAATGGCGAAAGTTTGTTATGCTATTACACACTACTGTAATCAATAATTATGAAATTTTGCATAGTTATGAGGGGCACAGGAAAGGTTATAGGGAGCTATTCATGCAAAAGAAGTGAAGTATGAAGAGTAAATCATTATTACCACGAGCGAAGCCGCTGCCAAAAGTTAGTCATGCATAAAACAACCTACCAAGAACGCTTTTTTTACTCTATCGCATACATTTCAAACTGTAATTATACCTATAGTGAATACATAAGAATGGGTGTTTCTTTATTGCCTTCAATTCAGTGACACTTTTTTTAAGGTCTTCAATTGATGTTAGACTTCCATCTAGTGAAAGATGTTAATGCCCTAAATTTTAAGTTTGAAACTTATTCGTTATATTTCTATACTGTATAGGGTTACGTTGTGCAAAATACTATATGTGTGTCTGATATCTCTAGCTTGTGTTGTTAATAAAGGAACAACTTAGTCATGTTTAAAATACACAATACGTCTTGCAATTGTTATTAAAAGATAAATCACGTACAAGTTTATAATAAATTGCAATAAAACGTAATGTTTAGAATGTTTTGGCGTCGAAAAACACTTTGAATTAATGCCAAATAATAGACGATTACAGTTTACTTGAAAGCAAGGATGACGTATGAAATTACGTTAAAAGAAATATTCTTTGAAAATTAATTATGGGAAAATGTACAACATACGATAATTATTATAGGTGTTGTGTAATTCGAAGTTACCATGTAATTGTTTGTACAATTAGAAATTGGGTTTCATTTTTTTATTCCATATAAATTAATATAATGCAAGATTTAGCTTATTTAAAAGTATGCACCGTGAGCGAATTTCACTGGGTTGTTTTAGAAAATTATTTAAACAATTTTTTTATTTAAAACCCCGTTTTTCCAGGGAAGATGCACATATAGATATACCTAAAAAGTAATAACTTATCAATATACAAAATTTGAACCAAATCGTTAGAGCTGTTTTCGATATACACGACATAAATCTATTTACGAAAACTTATCAGTGAAGGTTATAAAATGTCGATTACCTGTAGTAACCCATTGCGGGGTTGTAGGCCTCCTTCCGTAGAAAGATAAGGGTATAATCACCACGCCAGCCCAATAGTTATCGGGTTCAGGTTTCCTCATTATGGCGTCTTTCAGTGTCGGCCGATAGTGTTACCAATTTAAATTAGTAATCATACGCGAATTCAGAAAAAATCGTTGGAACATGCTAGTGTTCGAACCTGCGGACATAGGATTGAAATTCCACTGAACAAACCACACCGCCTACTCTAATTAATATAAAAATTAATTTGTAAATATTTGGGTATCTACATTGCCTCACCTATGTTAATATAATTTGTAAAAATTACTAAACCGTTGAAAACAGTCTCAAAATGCTACAGAGTATTTGTTTATTTTTACATAAACAAATTGACGTTGAATCAATTTGTCTGTAAAATTGTTATCTATTCTCAAGTAGAAACATTTTCTAATATGAATGTCCAAAATATATTTGAACTATTTCTGTAGATCTTTATTATCATTGTTATTTGTACGATTTGTTACAGTTAGAAGTGTTAGAATTGTTAGTACAATACGGAGCTGATCTCAACGTGAGGAACAAACACGATGAAACGCCTGCAGGTGAGTTAACGTTACGTCATACATCGGTAATATCTAAAAATAACTGTAACGTGATAGCCCATTTAAGAATACTCTAGCAAATTGTTTTGTCAATTATTTAAATGAACTAAATTGATCCAATATTTCTTGTACTTGAAATTGTTGTGCGATTAATAAGAAGTATTCAATGTATAATTTATCTCAGTTGGCCGTAGTGATGCTAACTTTTATGAATTTGAAGAGACATTTCGCAGTTATTTATAATAGGTCTTTACCTATGAAATTGCCGTTCTGCAGTACTGGCCATTTCAAATCAAGAAATTTTTGTTTGGCTAAGAATTCTAATTCCAAATTAATTTTATTTGAAAAACATGGAATTGTTTTTCCAAAAGTAGTCATTTGTTTCTTGATTAGTGTTACATTTTCATCGCATAGCAATCTTTTTTGTCATCATGGATACGTTAAAAAATCGAGTAATTATGGAATATGAGTACCGTCATGGCAGCAACACGGCAAAAGCAGCACGCAAGATCAACGACGTTTACAGAGCTAACACTACAAACCAACGCACCACCTGTTATTGGTTTGCTCGCTTCCGCTCTGGGAATTTCGACCTGAAAAATGAACCTCGCGGTCGTCCGAAGACTTTGGTCGACAATGACGAATTAAAGGCGATTGTGGAAGCTGATGATACACAATCTACGTCTGAATTAGCAGCAGCTTTCGACGTTAGCGTCAAAAGAATATTGGTCCATTTGCGTCAAATTGGCTAGGTAAAAAAGCTTGACAAATGGGTACCCCACGAACTCGATGATCGCCAGCGTAAAGTACGCGTCGAGACGTGCCTTGCACTGCTCAACAGACACACAAATGAAGGAATTTTGAACCGCATTGTTATCTGCGATGAAAAATGGACTCTGTTTGATAACCGCAAGCGCTCAGCAAGTTCGTTGGATCCTGGTTCAGCACCTAAACAATGCCCTAAACGAAAACTTACCCCTAGAAAAGTAAGGGTCGCTGTTTGGTGGTGTAGCGCCGGTGTGATTCATCATAACTTCTTACCAAACGGGGTGAGCATTACTGCAGATGTGTACTGTGAAGAACTGAACACAATGATGGAGAAGCTGGCACATCTCCAACCAGCATTAGTCAATCGCTCGTCTCTGCTGCTCCTGCACGAAAACGCGCGACCTCAAACTGCACAGTAGACGGTTTCCAAGTTGCAAGAACTGGGGTTGGAAGTTCTCTGTCATCCGCCTTTACTTACCAGACCTTGCGCCTACAGAGTACTACTTTTTCCAGAATTTGGATAACTCCTTGGCGGGAAAATAATTCAATACCCAAGAGGCAGTACACAATGTCTGAAGAATTTGTTGACTCCCGTCCAGCTGATTTCTTTAAGAAGGCCATCAATAAACTGCCACTGCGTTGGCAAAGATGCATTGATTGCATGGGTGATTACTTCGGTTAATACAAATAAAAAATACATGAAAAAAATTCGTTTAAATATTTTTCATATAAAACGGCAATTTCATAGGTAAAAACCTAATATTTAAATTTGTATATGGGCATATACAATTATTTTAGTGAACACTTACGCATTAACAAAGATAAACCGGTCGCTCAACCTCAATATGCTATTAAGCAAGTATCAAATACAACATGTCTGAATAAATGTGCTAAAGCTAGTCAATAGGATGATTAGTTGGTTGCTTTACTTAGGATTTTTATTGTCTCTTGTGTTTTTTAAGTTTTGTGTCTGTTAGTTATTTAGGGCCGATAGAAACCATTGGCAACCTTAGTTAGATTTAACTTTATATTATATTATTTTGGTTATTCCGTTATCCTTCGTCAAATGGTAGATTTAACTATCAAACTCAAATTCATAAGCCTTCAACAAACGTTTTTCTAATTGTTCTGTTGTAGTCCGGTGAAGCTGTTAAGACCTTGCTGGGTCAATAGCGTAGTCATTTCGAAAAAAAAAAAATTGTTTTGTTAGTTAATCTAGAAGTTCCGTTGTTATTTTAAGTTTATCTTATTTCACAAATCGTTTTATCAAATGACATATCAGTCAAGCTTTTTTTCTACTTTTAGTCTAGTATGTATAGTTGTATGTTTGACCACATTTTCTCATTGGCAATAATGTAATCTCAATAATGACACGTTGAGGCTAG
The DNA here is from genome assembly GCA_014332785.1 of Antheraea mylitta. NCBI lineage: Eukaryota > Metazoa > Arthropoda > Insecta > Lepidoptera > Saturniidae > Antheraea > Antheraea mylitta. The sequence continues at coordinate 8,675,087 of JACEII010000001.1, forward strand.
AGGAGAACTAACTTCCGATAATATACTTGGCAATAGATTTTCGATGTCAGTATAGAAACTAAACAAAGACACATAGTAAACACCCTACCACTATATATCCATCATCTAATAGCTCAGGATTCAAACCTACGTTAACCGACACGATATCACGTTTTCATAACATAGTAAATGTAAATAAACTCATTTATATGAATGTGTTCGTAAACGTTCGTGCATACAATACATGCACCTGTACACGACGCAGGCCGTTTTTGTTAAACCGAACCGCAGGTATAGGAAGATTAAAAAAACAATACTTACCGTCTTATTACTAAAACAGAAATGAACTCTGATTTAACACGGGTTTTTACTAAGCAGTATCTAACGTTTTAGATGTAGTTGAACACATGCTTATAATACTTCACTACAAAAGCGTGTCCAAGCGGTCTGTAGCTAAACATCTGCTTTAAATTTTTTATGCGAGCAACTCCAAATAGATTTCATTTAATTGGATCTCATCATTCAAAAACTTTCCATTACATACCTATAGATATTTTGTTAAGTATTTTTATGCAGATCTTCATCAAGAAAATGATGTAATTGTTAAAATAAGAATTAGGATATTTTATAAGGTTTATATATTACGCCAAAATGCGTAAGTGTGGAACAATAGTATAATGACAGATTAATTATCAAATATCAATAGTGTCATATATAGTAGTAGTTATGATCTAGTTGTGGATGCTTAAAATTCTTTTATCTGTCTATTTCTTCCAAATTAATTATACTCACGAAATTCATTATTTATTACGAAATGTCTTTTGCCAGCAAATATAAAAACAATTAATCACAACAATAACAAGAACTCTCAACTTAGGCAAGTCTTAGAGAATATTTATATTTAAATAATGCCCATCTGTAAACAAGAGTAAAACACTCTTATGTGATCAAACTTCTTTTTAAATAAGTAATGTTCAAAGAAACTTCGTTGATTATGTTTATTTCTTACAAGATAGTGACGTCAATGTATCGCTTTAGATATATGTGAGGAAGGCGAATTACGCAGTCGAGTGACGCGTCTCGCAGCAGAACAGGAAGAACGAAGGAGACGCGCGGCTCACGCGGCGGGTGATCGACTGCGAGCGGCGCGACGCTCATCCTCCACCGCCAGCACCAGCAGGTACACTTTCAAATTATGGCTTAGTTGAGGAACGTTAAAATATTATGCAAGCAACATTTTTGCAATTTGTTATCACCCCCCCCCCCTCCCCCTGATCAGCAAAAGTAAGCAATCCTCTTACCCCCCTCCCCCAGACTTATGTAACCATTAGTTGCATATAATCATTGATAATATAACTAAAAGCTGTAGATACGTTACCTACATGATATTTTGACAAGATAGCATATTCTGAATATCGTTGTTCGTATATGCAAAAAGTACCCAAAATAAAAGAGTGCAAATTTTTGCACTCTTTGAGATATGGTAAAAGAAAAGAAAACTGAAAAATAGTAAAATCCTAGTTTCATAAAAGTTTTGGTTTTATTTGCTTACTCTATTAAAAAAGCAATAAATAAACGTGTACATTGAAAACAGTTTTACGCAATTATCCTTTCAATAATTTTAGACTATAAGTACAATATAAAGAGTGCATTTCTATTGCTTTTTATTAGCGGAATCGAATAGTGTGTAAATATTTGTAAAAATAAGACTTTCATATTTTTAGTGTCCTACGTCCGATTTTTACTATAGAAACGCACCACTGTGCGTCCCCTCCCCCTTGTTAGCAAAGCTAAGTATTTATTGCTCTTAGCTTACGTAAACATGTATATAAATGTTTTTAAATCAGTTCTGGGTAAAGAAATAAATATTGCTGACGTAATCACTACGCCAGCCTCCTATCATCTGTCATCAAAAATAAGCAAATCAAGGTGGCCTCCACTCCCCTCTCCCCCATCGTTGCTTCCTACAATACTTGAATGGCCCCTGATAGTGTGTGCGGACACAGAGTCCATCGACATTAGTTTGAATTCTTAAAACTCAGTCGGAGTTTTCAGTGAAGGGAAACAGCGGTGAAACCACGGCACAGCGGTAGGGTTTTTTTCTAATCCGGTCTGGGCTACCTACCTGTTGGTATGTAACAGCAGGTGGTAGAGCCACGCTGAAGCTGTTACTGGTTTCAGCATGAATGGGTCGGTTCGCCTCCGGTACTAGCACACGACCCACAGAAACATCCACGTAACGTGACAGTGCTTGCATTGTTGGGTTTCGTTCGGTCAGTGAGAGCGCGGGAAGCCCACCTTTCTGCTCTCCTTACCCTCCCACCCGCTTCTCACTTCCCAATCAATACAGGTTGACAACGCAGTTGCGACTCCTGTCTATAGACGGCGGTGAACACTTTACATCAGGTGACCCACCTGTTCATTTGCCTCCAATGATATAAAAACGTCACTTGGTGTATTGGCTGAAGCGAATGTTGAACCCAATAGTGATTACAACATTTTGTTATAGAGTACGATCAGTGCGTAGAACATCGCTCCGAGAGAAGCAGCTGACGGCGAAAGCTGATGTTAGAGGCGAAGCAAGACTAAGGGAAACCTTCGACTCTGCAGTCGATGACGAGTTGCAGGTCAGTATTATTTTCTTGGCTTCGGCTTTGTGTTAAAAAGCACGAAATACGTACACAGAGTTTTGCATTTGCGTGAGTACACATATTTGTAGATACACGATGCAACTCCGTTATGCTCCTTCCATACTACACCTCGTGTACTGGTAGCAACATCACGTGTTTCATTCTTAATATTTTATTTTTGTGTTCGATTTACTAGTGAAATTGCTGCCAACACAAATAATCAAGGTGGTAGAGCCACGCTGATGCTATATCTCGTTTCAGCATGAATGGGTCGGCTCGTCCGGCGTAGTACCACCCGATTCACAGAAACGTCCACTGAAGTAACAGTGCTTGCATTGTTGCGTTTCGTTCGGTCAGTGAGACTGCCGAAAGCCCACCTCACCCCTCTCCCTTCCCATTTCCCTCTCCCCCTTCCGCACAAACATAGGCTGGCAACGCACTTGCGACTCCTCTAGTGTTGCTGGTGTCTATAAACGGTGGTGATCTCTTAACATCAGGTGACCCATCTGTTCGTTTGTCTCCTAATATTTAAAAAAAAAGCGAAGAATACGAAAACCTTTAATTAGCCAAGTAAAACATTTTTGTGTAATTTAAATAAGCAGTTAATTTTAAGGACACGAACGATAAAGACATAAGAAGTGTCATTGTTATATTTTTATTTATTCATTTCTGAATTCTCAGTTACACTTATATACTATACTCATCAGGCGTACATATCATAGCTGGCCTTTATTTTAAAAAGTTATGCTTATTTAGTTTTATTTTATTTTTTTAAACTAGAATATCTCTCCCATTTATGTTATGTACCTATATAAAACATAATAAATTTTATTTTTAAATATTCTTTCGCTGGCTCAACTTAAGGTTAACACTCACACAAATGCCAAAGTCACCTTACGCCTCGCGGGCTGTATTTCCAATCTTGCCTAAATCTGAACTAAGATCTTTATTTATTAATGCTTTAAAAATTGTAATATATCTAATTATCGGAGTAAGACAATTGATGTTTTGAGAAAGAATATATTGTTTTAGATGTATTTGTCATTAGCTTTTTTATCCACGGCTTATCTCGTATTAATGTAGGTATAACCTATCGGATGGTGCAGGTACTCACCGGGCATGGTTGCTTCGGGTGGTACCTGCACCAAATCGAACGCAAGGAGCCGACCGCCGCATGCCATGAGTGCGGTGCTGATGAGGACACTGCACAGCACACTCGCATAGAGTGTGCTGCGTGGGAGGACCAGCGCCGCATTCTGGCGGTGGCGGTAGGATTGAGGAATTTGTCGCTGTCGAGCGTGGTTTCGGCCATGCTCGGCAGCGAACAGGCTTGGCGGGCTATGGCCTCCTTTTACGTGGAGGTTATTTCGCAGAAAGAGGCGGTGGAGAGGGCCCGCGAAGCAGACCCGCTAAGTGGCCGTCTCCGCCAAAGGAGAACCGGCAGGAGGAGGTGGCGCTTTGCCCAACTCCTCCTGCTCCCGTAGCCGGCTCTGAAGGGATGGGTCGGGGGGCTTATCTCCTCATTGCACAGATCCGGCTGACGAGGGGAGGCAGCTGGTGTGTACCCAGTCTGCCTCTCTATAGGTAGGAGCCCAGCGGCCACCTTCTGCCGGGCGGATCGTTGTGGCGACTATCCAAGGGGAATAGCATAGACCGATGCCTTGCCGCCCCAACAATTACGGTCTGTCGGTACACCGTGGGGTTTTAGTCCGAGGTATAATCTATCGGTCGTGAACAGTTTTTTTGTTCTAGATTGCATTTACCCTTTGTATTTTTCTGTGCCCCTGTTAAAGTATATGCTACATTTTATGACGATAGCTTTAGTATTTAAGGCAAAACAAACAAAAAAAATCTACTCTCGCATTCATAATATTAAAGTAGGTCTAGTATGAATTAGTAGACGCGAAGCTTTGACAAATAAAAACTTAGAAATAAAAATATTTTCCGATAAATGGTTAAGTAAAAAAACGAAATATTTCCATCTCTCTTAATTCATAACACATCAATGATGCTACTTAATTGTCAATATCTACTCAAATATTGTAGTAAATATTCTGTGTATCAGAGTGTGCACGCGGAGGAAGTGAAACTTTTTTGACTTATAAAGTTATATATATATAAGAAAATGTTCATAGACTATATATTATACGAAGTCAAGTAATATATATATTTACTTGTACATTTACTTATTTTTGTATACTACTAGACCCAGGCAATCACTTATACATACTTACACATGCACAAACATGCGTTACGTTTAACGTGTAATGAAAATGTACCGTATTATAAGCAGTTTCAGACAAAGAAAATAGATAAAGGTATTGAACTGTTTTATCTTCACATATTTAGATGTAGATAATATATTTATCACACCGGGTTAGTAGGAAAAGTTGCCCGTTACAATTGCCACTAAACTTTAAACTCAAAGTTGATATTACTGTAATGAGAATCTTAAAATAATTTTAAGCAACTCTTGAAAGTAGATTGACAATAACGTCTTGGTTACACCTGTTTGCATAATGTACTTTACAAGTACGTAATTCAAATGACACTACGAATACCTAATTTCTTGCCTGTACCAAGTGAGTTTGCAAATATGGTATTTTTTCCCTGGAAACATCCACGAACGAACGGAAACGAGTGCTAACCGTCTAAAGTCCACGCTAAACTTTTTGGCAACGAGTTTGGCACGTAGGTTTATTATTTTATTTACACGTTTGTAGCTATACATTTGAAAGTCTTAGAACAAACTTTAACTTAGGTTTTCTTGGTTGTTTATTAGTTTTCGTTTTAATATTATTATTTTATATGTTAAATGTCACCATGAATTGTCTTATCACAGAATACTGCGAGTGTCTAACTTATCACCTGGTATATAAAGCTTCCATGAAAATCATGTCAAAATCCGTTGCGTAATTTAGAAGAAGTAATACAATAAGTAAATTAGTTTTGCAACAATATGCTTCATTCATAGATATCATGCAAAATACACAAACGATGAGAATGCATTTAATGCAACTGAATATGCAGATAATACGGTCACTAGTTTTTATTGTGTAATTTATATATTGATATACATATATAGGTGCACGCTCGTCGGCGTTCATTTTATAATGAGTAGACGTGAATATATCATACGCGGGTCTTTCTTATGCGTTATATACCATTTAAACTGTGTGCTACATGAATTTGAATAACGAGTTTATTACATTGAAAATTTTGGCAAATATATGCATTTAATCAAGGATCCTTCTTTTCGTCCTACATGTTGGTCGGTAAGAAAATTAATTAATAATACATTTTTTTCTATCAAACCTTGCTAAATAAAATATATAGAATCAATCGATCTTTGTTTTTGTACCTCGACTAGTTATAATACAATAATTGATGGTTATGGCTGTTATATATGTTTTATGCATTTAGTGATAATTATTAGTGTGTAATATAATCAATTTAATTATTTCGCTAGCTGTACTGGCCCAGCGTCAACTATCAGACCCAGGTGTTGTGATTTTCTTTGTTGGAGTTAATCATACGTATATTCTGAATACGTGTCATTTTGGTAAATTCCTTTAATAAGAATTATAGCGCCCTCTATAGAATTCTAAAGTAGCTGAGATTCGTTGTCTCAACAGAATAATTATTTTGTACGCGAACCTCAATCGCTCAAGACATCTAGATGTTCCTCATCTGATGCCTTTAAGTACACTACCTGGGCAACCAAGCCTTGCTCGTTTTTTTTTTTAAAACATTTTGAAATTAAATTAAACTGCATCAGCATTTTTTCACATAAAATATAAAAAAAGTATCTCTCTTAATAATAAGATTATTTATTTAATTAAAATAAATTGTTAGGTTTGCCTTACAAAATTATCTTTTTTTACACAAAAAAAAATTATATACATTAGGATTCGAACTGGGGTTACACGGATTTTCGAAGCGACCAATTTCCATCTGACTTATTTTTGTTTTGACAGGAGCGGCGAAATTTACCTTCATATTCTAGCTAAATTTTTCAATGCCTGGAATATCAGTTAAAAAGTTTTTTATTCATAAAATCTAGCTAGATCGATTTATCGTCCCCGAAACTACCTAAATACTAAGTTTCACGGAAATAGAAGACGCCGTTTCCGAGATCCTGAATATATACAAATATAAAAATATACAAGAATTGCTCGTTTAAAGGTATGAGATTTTTTACGTAGGTATTTTACCTGAATAAGTTTTGGGCTGTTTTATTTTAAACCGACTTTGAAAAAGTAGTAGGTTACTAGTTACTACGTTCTATTTTATATTTATATATTCTAATTTCTACGTTATAGTAAGATTTTTGTTATAACAACGTTATAAATATTTTACACTGCATATAGATTGCATGGTATAAAAATAATAAATTTATTACTTATTATATAGGAATAAAACCGAGGAATAGGAACTGCATTTCTCCTAATGGTGAAGCAAATAATTTGCTCCCTAGAGCATGAAAGTTAATAATATACTTTTTAATTATTCGGTATCAAAACAATAAATGAACCAAAGTTTCTTTTAAGATACAGGTTTGACCTGTGTTTTAAATTTGCTTTTACTGTAAACACCCATCTCCTATAGCAAGGTAAATATTACGTAATCGAAAATAATATGTCAACGCAATTTTTTAATTATATTTTCCTTCATAAAATTACAATTGTTGCAGGTATTCAGATTAATGAGAAGGGAATTGAACCTAAAACCGTTACGTGCAATATTGACTATTTTTTTTTGTTTTTTGAAGTTACACTTCTTTTGACACGTAAGGGAAAAATGATGAGAGTAAATTTTACGATGCGCGCACACTGTCACGAAAAACCGACACCCTGATGTTAGCTATAGTCAACATTTTGTTTCTTTGTATTTTTTTGTATTAAAACGTTCAATGTACTAAATACCTTTTTTTCTATTGTTAGTGTCGTTTTTTCTACAAACGTAGAATAAGGCCAAGGTTAATTTTTTTTTTAAATTTTTGTCTTGTTAAGCCAAAGAAGTATAACTTCTAACGCGTGTACATAAGTACACACACAATTTTTTTTGGTAATACTTTGATGCAGTGAAACGGTTAAACGAAAAATTTTAATAACCCTTAATTTCGGTACAAATGAAAGTACGAGCCGATGTTCTCCGCGCTTATATGACGGTGAAATGGACAGTTCTGTTGTGTTAATATGCATATTACGTATATATGTTTCAATTAAGTATGCGGATGGATTTTGAGGTTATCTTAATTTTTATCTACTCATTACGTTACCTAAGCACGCATTACCGTAGCGTGTTCTTTATTGTAAATTTGTTTGTTATTGAAGTAACTGTTTCGTAATATTTTTTTAAATACATTTTAAGTGGATTACCGTAAATAATGTGAAGAAAATATTAATTACGTATGTACGCGTTTATTTATTCTTTTTAAGAGAACTTATTTGTTCTGCTTTTACTTCCTTAGGTATTGTATAATGCAAAAGTTTATTTGTTGTTTCATTAAAGGGCGTATGTTTTATTTTGAAAATTAAAGTGATAATAGGATCTTAGAACTGCAATTAATGTATATTTTTTATTTATATCAAGTTACTCAGTATCTACACATATGTATACATATAATAAAACTGTAACTAGGTAAAATCTGTACATTAAATATTTTTTGAAAATTGTAATTGCTGTGGACTTTTATATCGATATGGAAGCCATAAATAGTCTATTTACTATTTTTGTCTGTTTGTCCCTGAGTACGCGTATCACTCTGGAAGAACTGAACCAATTTTGACCAACATCAAATTTGGATGCTTATCATTGATCCATAATTAATTTCTAAAAAAAAAAAACAAAAAAATATTGTTTGTTATAGTTAAATAGTTGTTTTTCTCTTCCAATTTTAACTTTGAATTCTTTACGTATAGTAACCCAGAAGTGAAAATTTCAAATCGATGTTTGAGCAACTTAAACGCTTTTGAAAAAAAAAATATATCTTAACCTTGAATTAAAGCTTTAACTGTACTAATACTTCACAAAAAAAAGTGATCGCCAATAGTTTAAGACTTGAGCATATAAAGTAAGTATATAGCTATGAGCACTTTCTAAGCAATCTGGTTTATGTTCTAACATGCTCAAATACTACTCTGTTAATAATAGGTCTTTACCTATTAAATTGCCTTTCTTCAGTACTGGCCATTTCAAACCAAAATAATTTTTGTTTGGCTAAGAATTCTAATTTCAAATTAATTTTATTTTAAAAACATAGAATTCTTTTTCCAAAAGTAGTCATTTGTTTATTGATTAGTGTTATATTTTAATCGCATTTCAATCTTTTTGTCATTATGGATACGTTAAAAATTCGAGTAATTATGGAATATGAGTACCGTCGTGGCAGCAACGCGGCAGAAGCGGCACGCAACATCAACGACGTTTACGGAGCTAACACTACAAACCAACGCACCACCGGTTATTGGTTTGCTCGCTTCTGTTCTGGGAATTTCGACCTGATAATTTAACCTCGCGGTCGTCCTAAGACTTTGGTCGACAATGACGAATTAAAGGCGATTGTGGAAGCTGATGATACACAATCTACGGCTGAATTAACAGCAGTTTTCGACGTTAGCGTCAACAATATTGGTTCATTTGCGTCAAATTGGCACGGTAAAAAAGCTTGACAAATGGGTGCCCCACGAACTCAATGATCGTCAGCGCGAAGTACGCGTCAAGACGTGCCTTGCACTGCTCAACAGACACACAAATGAAGAAATTTTGAATCGCATTGTTACCTGCGATGAAAAGTGGATTCTGTCTGATAGCCGCAAGCGCTCAGCAAGTTCGTTGAATCCTGGTTGAGCATCTAAACAATGCCCTAAACAAAAACTTACCCCTAGAAAAGTGATGGTCACTGTTTGGTGGTCTAGCGCCGGTGTGATTCATCACAACTTCTTACCAAACGGGGTGAGCATTACTGCAGATGTGTACTATGAAGAACTGAACACAATGATGGAGAAGCTATCACATCTCTAACCAGCATTGGTCAATCGCTCGTCTCCGCTGCTCCTGCAGGACAACGCGCGACCTCATACTGCACAACAGACAGTCTCCAAGTTGCAAGAACTGGGGTTGGAAGTTCTCCGTCATCCGCCCTACTCACCAGACCTTGCGCCTACAGACTTCTACTTTTTCCTGAATTTGGATAACTCCTTGGCGGGAAAAAAAATACCCGAGAGGCAGAGGCAGATCTGGACGATCGAGCCTAGTTCGGTTCTTTAAAAAACATTTTTAAATTAAAATACACTGTGAAAACCTAACAAGGTTTGGCTCGCAAAATTAGCATTTTTATGAAAAAAAAATAATAAAACTATATCTTTTTTGCTGTCACTCGGATTCGAACTGGGGTTACACGGATTTTTGAAGCAGCCGATTTCTATCTGAGCTATTTTTTTCGACAGCGGCGGCGAAATTTGCCTTTATATACTAGCTATATTTTTTCATTTCCTGAAAACTCAGATAATTTTTTTTAATGTATCTATATAGATCGATTTATCGTCCCCGAAATCACCTACATACTAAGTCTCACAGAAATCGCTGACGCCGTTTACGAAATCCTGAATAAATAACAATATAAAAATACATAAGAATTGCTCGTTTAAAGGTAGTATGGATTCCTGTATGTAAAAAAACATGAATCATTATTGTTTGGGAAAAATGGGACAGACGTTCAAATAAAGGGACAGTCCTGTTTAAAACTCACTTTAGTTTTGCCTTATAACTCGTTATTATTGTACTTTTAAAATATTATTATGTTATTGTCCTCTTTCGATATGTTTAATTATTTTGTTACAGTGTAATGAAATCTATGCAGACGTTGAATTGGTTATTTATTATGTGCATTCTAAACAACGATTCCATATAATTATGAAATACAAAATAATAAATATTTACTAGATGATGTCGAAATGGTATGTTCCCCTGATCAACTATGATACAATGACTAAGAATATGTAAAAAATAAATAAAATAATCATAAGCAAATAGTCCATAAATTATTATTATAATGAAGCTTTAATAACAGTTTTCAAGATGCTTAATCTACGAATACACGCTAATTAATGTTCAGTAATACTATTACAAAACAAAACTAACAATTAGTAATGTTTAACGAAATCATATAGTCCGGATCAAAATTTAAGATCGCTCTGAATAAAACTGCGCAGAACATAAATACGTACTGTATTATGTATAACATCGAGACAATAAGGATAAATCAATGTTAAGTTTAGATTCCTATAATAATATTTTCACTATATGAAACTTACGGCTGCATTCAGAATGGCCAAAAATATTGACGAGACTACATTACAGTATAATCTCACTAATCCTCGATAGATCGGCACGTCCAATAATCCGGCAATAATTCTTCGCAACATGCGAGAAAAGGTATTTAAGCAAGAATTACAAGTTACACAAAAGTAGACCTCAATTAAGGATGATATATTTTAAAACTATGTTATATTTTCATGTTAATTTAATACATTACACATATTTATTCCCTCTACGAAATGCTTTATTTTATTCATTACCTATGACTTTTTCACTATAATCCAGTAATCCGAACATTAAAATAATCCGCACCCTCCGGTTTTTAATAGTGTCGGATTAGTGAGATTATACTGTACTACTAAAAGTTACTACATTGAGCTCATCTTCACCCATTAATTGTGATTGTTACAAATTTCCCGAATTATGTGCAAACGTATGCGTATTCCACGTACGTAAAGGAAATAATAATCACTTTCACACGTTTATTAATCAATAATTTATGGAGAAATCAAGATTACACGTTTTCTCAATAGAGCTGTTTTACGTTTTCTGTCTATGTGTAAACGTTTTTATCTAGTACAAAACATTTTACGGCGGATGCTTGCGAACTCGAACGGTGTGCGTAATTGAACGCTAATTAGTCGAGGAACAGTAATTCACGGGTTTACGTTCGTATTAACACATGGTATTTGGCGCATTTATCAAACCCGTAACGTTGAATAAAAACGTACGGACGTGATTAATTTAGCTAGCGGTGAACAACGAGATATTATATTAAAAGTCTCAACTAGTAGTGAGCAATAATATAATTAGTATCAATCAATATTTTTTGTCTTTTTGGTCTGTAAATATTGCGTTGGGAAGCTTAAGGCCGGTTGATCATATAGTGAAGCGCCTAGACGAGTAATAAAACCATAACTTAATTGTAACCCTGTGTAAATGCATATGTTTCATTCCATTTCTGCATATGCGTGTGTATGATCGCTTCCTCTGTGCATATATGTGTGTATGTTCGCTCCCTCTGTGCATATGCGTGTGTATGGTCGCTCATCTGTGTATATGCGTATGTATATTCGTTCTCTCTATGTATATACGTATGTATGTTCGCTCCGTCTGTGTATATGCTTGTGTATATTCGTTTTCTCTGTGCATATGTGTATGTATGTTCGCACCCTTTGTGTATATGCGTGTGTATGTTGGTTATCGTAATCTGTCCTGTAGTGGTTTTCATAATTCGTTAATTTATGTTGTCTGGTTATATGTATATCGGTTGATTTGAGATCAGTAATTTGCAATATAACACGAACGGAGTCGCGAGCGGATACTAGCCTTATGTAACAGTGGTTTTTAATTTTTGCGTTTTTGAGCAAGGGTTAAGATACGTAAAAAACCTAGACGGTTTGTTATGTTTTTTAATACAACAGATACTGTAACAATGTATGTTTAACATCGTGCTCTGTGCGGTTTTTGCTTTACACGATGAGGCACTTTCTCTACTTTTCACTAGCGATTGTTTGATTGCGGTTAATTTAAATAATTCATATTGCCGCTGTTATTTTATATAAATCATACGTAACGTTAATTATTCATGTAGACTCCGTCGTTATAAATCACTCAGTATTTACTACAGTAGGGTCACACTTTTTAGCGTTTTGTTGACAAACATACATTAGTTTGCACGTTAATATGTTCATGCAAAATTTATGTCAAGAGTTTTCCTTTCTAAAGTTTTCAAGGAAATTTAAATCCGGTGTCATAGAGTAATATTAATCTTAAATATATTATCATAATAACATATTACAACCTACTTTCGTATTAATGACATAAATAAAACGCTATTTGGTATTATTATCTGTGATATTTCGTGTTTATTACATTTTTTATGGCATAGGAGGCTAACGAACAGGCGGATCATCTGATATTTAGTGATCACTGCCGTGAATAAACACTAGCAACATCAAGGGAGTCGGAAGTGCGTTGCCAGTTTGTGTTTGGATGAGAATGGGGGGAAGGAGTGAGGAATGCGGAAGGGAGGTGATGTGGGCCTCCGGTGCTCTCACGGACTGAACGAAACGCAACAATGTAAGCACTGTTACTTCACGTCGGTTTTCTGTGAGAGGCTGGTACTATCGCGGACGAGCCGACCAATTCATGCTGAAACCAATATTAGCTTCAGCGTGGCTCTATAATCTGACAAAATCTATAACCCGACACCACTTTTTTTCTCGAACTAACTACGCTATTGACTTAGCAAGGTCTTAACAGCTTCGCCGGACTGCTAAGGCGAGCGCTTAAGGCACTCTGTCGATTTTATTTGACAACTAGCTTAAGGGTGCACGGCAAACCTCGGCTCGGACCGGTGCCTGACTCATGCAATTTGCAACCTCTCTGAGCTAAACTAAGTTAAGCTACATATTTATACTTGTATAAGCTATTGAAACGTATATGTGTAAGTATATGTAGCTTAGCTTAGGTTAGCTCAGTTAGATCGTGAATTGCATAAACTAGGCAACAGCCCAAGCGGAGGTGTGTCGTGCACCCTTGAGCTAGTTGTCAAAATTAAATCAGCTGAGTAATTTAAGCGTATGCCTTAGTAGTCCGGTGAAGCTGTCAAGGCCTTACTAGGCCAATAAACGTAGTCAGTTCGAAAAAAAAAAAAACGAAATTAACATACACAGTGTGAATTTATGAAAATGCTACTACAATTTGTAAGTCTCTCTGTATACATTGCACAATATCTGTTATTGATATTATGTTAATATTTTGGCCTTGCTGATACAATATGGAACTGTGTTCAGTGATCGTGCAATCGTGACAGCCTTCTATAATATCTCCAAGTCTTGTTATTATTTATATGAATTAGCGTGTATTAACAAGAATCTCGCTAATCTATTTTTATTCGAGATTTTATTTATTTATCGATTACAAAATATACATCTTTTAATTCTGTTTTTAGTGAATATTCTAAATTGAAAAATATTTTTTTATCAGACTTGTTAATTCCCGCATGCGTCGTTGGGTTTTAAAAAGTGTACAATAGACTAATTCGAACCCCAAAAAAATAAGTAGCCTAAAAATAACTATGAAAAATGTAGCATCGTATGGTCATAGGCCTGCCGATACGTTAAGTAATTTTGATGTGATTAAATGTCAAAGGTTTATATTTTCATAGTATACTTACATAGATTATTTTATTTTCAAGAGGTAGCATTAAATCGATATATAATCTAATACCTTTAAACGAGCAATTCTTGTATATTTTTATGTTTGTATATATTCAGGATCTCGGAAACGGCGTCCTCTATTTCCGTGAAACTTGGTATGTAGGTAGTTTCGGGGACGATAAATCGATCTAGCTAGATTTTATTCATAGATAACTTTTTTTGGCTGAGTTTTCAGGTAATGAAAAAACATAGCTAAAATATAAAAGTAAATTTCGCCACCGCTGACAAAACAAAAATAGCTCAGATGGAAATTGGCTGCTTCGAAAATCCGTGTAATCCCAGTTCGAGTCCGAGTGACAGCAAAAAGATATCTTTTTTTTTTTTTTTTTGTAACGGAAATTTTAATTTTGTGATGTAAACCTAATATTTTATTTAAATTTAATAACATTTTTTAAAGAACCGAGCTAGGTTCGGTCGCCCAAGTACTAATACTTTTAAACGAGCAATTCTTGTATATTTTTATATTGTTATATATTCAGGATCACAGAAACAGTTTTCGGTTTCTCAGCGATTTCCGTGAAACTTAGCATGTAGGTGGTTTCGGGGATGATAAATCGATCTAGCAAGATTTCATTCATAGAAAACTCTTTTAACTGAGTTTTCAGACAAAGAAAAAATATAGCTAAAATATAAAGGTAAATTTCACCACCGCCGTTACAAAAATAGCTCAGATGGAAATCAGCTGCTTCAAAAATCCGTCTAACCCTAGTTTGAATCCGAGTAACAGCAAAAACAATCTTTTTTCATATTTCTTTTTGGTAAAAAATGTTAATTTTGTGAGGCAAACCTAACAGTTTATTTTAATTTAAAAATGTTTTTTAAAAAACCGAGCTAGCTCGGTAGTCCAGGTACTTAAACCTATATACACTTGTGTGATTGTATTTTATGATCTTGATGTCTATGTAATTTACTATCTTAACGTTCATATAAATTAGTTTCATAATGTATTTCTAAGAAAGTCACCAATCGGCTTGAGATCTGCCAATAACCTGTAAAATATATTACATTAAATATAGCGGGAAGAATCTGATATGTGGGCATTCTCTACTGTTGATTATCAAAGTACTGTAACTGACTATACTAATTAGATAAGCAAACATTCGTCCGTCAAAGGAATTAGTCCGAGATTGGAAAGCATAGACATAAGTAAATAACATATTGGCAGTGGCGGATTTGCCCTAAGGCCCAAGAGGCCCGGGCCTAGGGCGTCCAGATATACCTAAGGGGCGGCCAATCGTGACAAAAAATTAACTGACACAGGGGTTACTTGTACTTACTACATGGCCTGGGGCATAGGACGGCCAAGACTGGAAATCCGCCATTGCAAATTGGTGGAATTAGATGGTAAACCTCATTATTATTTGTTGTTGCTTTATTGTGACCTTTTTCGTGGTCTAGTGAATAAAGCGTTCATCTATTGATACAGAGGTCGCTGCGTCAAATCAGGCGCGAATTTGTTATTTTTTTATATTCAAGTAAATTTTGGTAGGAGTGAATGATGGGGATAATTATTTAAAAGTTAAGCAATAAGTGTAGCATTTATACATGCTTGTTATTGTATAAATATATCATTGCCATTAGCGATATTACAACGTCGTAACGTTCTGTATCGAATAATCATTTTCATAAATTCTGTTTTCAAGCATACATTATAAGACTATCTAATTAAAGTAAAACAACGATATTTTATACTTGTTTTATCGATAATACTTCTTTAATATACTAAGTAAAACCGGCTTCAACAGCATCATAATTCATCAATAATCATCATAATTCCTAACCATATATGTTTCCTATTCGATTTTGAGGAGTTTCTTCGTGTATCTTAGAAATTCAAGGTCTAATGCTAATGAAATTAAAATGAGACCTCCTTGGAATGATCTTTCAAATACAAAAAAATAAATCTAAATCGATTTATAAATGTCAACAAATTGAGGAGTTTTTGGCGGGATTTTAGTCTGTCATGTAGTGGATTTTATATTTTATTCATAATCTTGTGTTATTTGACTCTATATTTTTTTAAATTTGGTGGAGTTTTACGTAATTAATATAGATAGTTTATTGTGCATAAGTGAAGTCAATAAAAAATAATATCACGAAGCATGAAATTCTGAGATGCCGCAAAAACTCCCTGGAAGGTTCTAGCAAGGGATCCAACATCTTGTTAGAATATTGATTTACACGACGCCTTAGTATTGAAATGATCACACGACGATTGTAATATTATTGACTACGCGACAATGGCAGTAATAATCTGAAAGATTGATCGCCAAAGATAAAGTTAATAAAAAAAAAACATACTGAGATAACAAATATTTAAAAGAATACAACCTACTTTTTGAAGTGGGTTATAAAATAATCCGAACAAACAGACAAACTGATATAGTATTTGAATATTATAGAGATTTATAAATTATATCAACCATGAATAACTCCAGTGAATGGCATCTCGTTCTAGTCTGCGATTTGATTGACGACGTTTTCCTACGATTTCCCTGGTGCACTTACCGGCGCACGCGCAGTCGTTGTTACCACACAGCGGCCAGTGGGCGGGCACGCACGCAGATCGCGATATTATACTGTTGTCAACTATAATGCACTTCGATGTTCAAAAAATTACCTAATCCACTAGTAAAGTGATCGGATTCTTAGTGTTTGTGATGTGCATGATCAATAATACCTAAACATGGCTTTGGATATTATGTTTTTAACTCATGACAATCTACGTCGTATGCGTAAAGAGCCGCAAATATTGGGACTTCGTTATAGGGTGTGTTTATTATATTTGTGTGTTCTACGTCACTGGAGAATGTTGGATTATTCATACTGTGTATACAATTCGCGCTTGATGTAGTCAGAATATTAAATAATATAATTGAAGTAGTAGAATTGTTGGTAAATCGGGTTTTTGTTAAAATGCCTGTACCAAGAGATTTGTACGTTCCTTTTATGATTCGTTGATTAGTTACAAATTATAACAAAACTAGAGCGGGATCATGGGTTTCTCCGTACTGAGTGTCGTTGTTTAAAATCTCACACACGGTAATTATTTGTGAGATCCACAACTGATTGTTCTGAGTCTGAATGTACTTTTTGTACGTGTTAGCTGTTTATTTTTAAAATTCCCGCAACACAGGGTTAGCATTTTATAGCGGCTGTTATCTTTTTTTAAGTTAGAATATTATTTTTTTGTGATCAAAACACTATCTCATTGTATAACATGAAGCCATGTTCGAATTCCTTGATGCTCATCACCTTTCTTTTTACAACATTATTCTGTTACGTCTGTGGTTTCATTTGTTACAAATGCGCAAGCTGTCATTATTTCTCCATTCAGAAAGATTAACGCTAATGTTTACATTACCAAACTTGTAAATGATGACCAAATCGCTACAACATCGAGAGTGTGATCCTTACTACTATTGTACTAAATACGAATATGAGTTTGTTTGTTGCGGTTTCATGCATTCACCACTCGGTTATGATTGTCATATAATTCTGCGTATACAGTGTCGGGGATACTCTTAAGAACATAGGGTACCTTTGAACCAGAAAAAAATATTGCCCCCGAGGCAAAATTTAAATGTACATTGATGCGAACGAATTTGCGGGCAAACGCTACTTCTAAATAAAAAATAATTTTTTTGTGATATAATATATTATATTATTAACTGTATAATAAACATATTTTTATAATCGTTTGTATTTGAGCATTAAACAATCAACATGAATAGGAACTAAATAGAAAAGTAAAATTATGACTACCGTATTGTATAAATTAGACATGCAAGCAGTAATCAGAATAATTAAATTCATTTCTAACGCAACTACGTACGCACTTATCGTGTAATTGGAACTTTCGATTTGACTACTGCGCTTGACAGTTTCTGGCGCTTCTATACTATACCATAAAATATTCAAAGATACCTTTATCCTGTTACAGGGCTTAACGAACGGCATAGAAAACGACCAAAATATCACCAATCTCCAACCGTCTGAGTTGACTCACAAACGTTTGTCGACTAGTTCGACAACATCCAACCAAAGTTACGACTCGACAGTCGATTACGCTGTCCCCAAACACTCGTACAATCAACGCAACTCGCACAGAACGAGCGACGTAAGCGATACATCGGAAATCATCCCTTACAGCCAACCAAAGATATCGAATCCGTTGTTCGGGGTTAACGCTGCGTCACACTACGCACCGGGTTCAGTACCGGCGCCACCGCAACCCGAAGCTGTGAACGAACAGACGAAGCATTACGATAGACCGGTTCTACCGAACGGTGTGAGGAAAGCACCAGAGGGACAGGATAACGATTCGTACAAAACAGAGGACACGTTAGACGGTAGGAAAGAGGTGATTGTGAATCCGAACCAGATCGCGATCACGGATGGCGGCACAGCGACCTACACAACAGACAATAATGGTAAAATCAATGTTCATGTCACCGTCATGATTAACGCAGGTAATTATATATGCATCCTTACGAACTCAAATTTAATATAACGCGCACAACTAATCAATACACATATATTAATTAGCACAGTTGTCGGTTTTTAACAGGACATAATTTATATGTAAATTAATCTAACATTTTTGCACAGTGATGGTTTTATATGATGTGTAATTAAATATGGAAGTTTGCGAGGGAATCGTGTGCCGGTTTCCTGTTTGAATCGATCTCGAGGATGCATATCGAGGCAAGATGTCTCCGGTTGTAGTTGCATGTGTAGTGTGAATGTGTGTTCAAAATGTTCCTTCAACACTTCTGTATATATGCGTTGTGTTTTTTAGCTGTAGATTATGTTTATATTTGTACATACTGGAATGCATGCTGATTCTCTAATCTTTTATCAATTTTTGTGTGTCTATCTGTAATGGATATTTGATCTAAGTTTGTTTAAAAAATATCGTCTTTTATGTATTATTGAACATTACATTTACTAGATTCTTTCAATTTTTATAGTTTTCTATGCGTCACTATTTTTCCATTTTTTTATGTAAGTAAAATTTTAGACCATTCATACTCAACATTGTTTACTCCGGCTTTATATACACAACTATTGTTTTATTATGAAAACAATATAGATTAATAATAATTATAATTTGGGTTTTCATCAGTACATTGATTCGTGTAAGATGCACAAATATATCACTTTATAGATTTTACCCGCTAACTTTTGGATACTTTGCGTAATGCTTGAGGCTTCCATTTTTTTATTTTGTATCTACCATTAGTACTTTGGACATATGAATAAATCACGCACCAGAGGTTGAGTATGAACGTTCTAGACTATTAACCCGTTTCGTGCCAAGCTATATTTGCCTGACATGTCCTTCATGCCACTCTACGCATTTAGCCTGACGGCCTTTCACAGCTTCACCGAACTAAACCGCGTATTATCATATAATGTTACGTTATAACACCATACATAACATGACATAAGTAATCCTTTCGTTTTCAATATTTACCGATCGTGTACCACCGGTGGTAGACGTGGCCTAAAGATCAAGTTATACGTGTACCACTGGCGGTACGTGTGGCCCAAAGATCAAGTTATACGTGTACCACTTGGCGGTACGTGTGGCCTAAAGATCAAGTTATACGTGTACTACTTGGTGGTACGTGTGGCCTAAATGATCAAGTTATACGTGTACCACCGGTGGTACACGTGGCCTAAAGATCAAGTTATATGCGTACCACCGGTGGTACGCGTGGCCTAAAGATCAAGTTTATACGTGTACCACCGGTAGTACACGCGGCACGAAACGTGTCTTCTGATGTTTACAACCTTTTGTGTGACATTACATTTAAATCCATATCGACAACAATTGTGATACGTTTTTCAGGAACTCTAGCTGATTTGAAGAAGCAACGGGCACAGATAAGAACGAACGGTAGTCCGGTAGAAAACAGCTTATCGTCGACGAATAATCACAGTTTGAATTCGTTACCGGAGGCGGGTAAGCAGGATATGCCGGTGCAGTTGAACCCGTTAAGCTTGACACCGAATTCGAGCACTGTACCGCGTTTTGCGGGCAACACGAGCGAAGTCGTCGGCGACACTAGGTCTCACAGGTGCTGTATCATAATGTAGACAATAAACACCTGTATGGGTCATTTTCAAATTTCATCCCAATCTTATTCCAAAATAAAAATATTTTTAAAAATATTTATAGGTTATATTTACCAAGATCACACCCGATATACAATAATATTTCCAAAACATAGAATATTATATTTACCCAAAAACCAACTCGGTTGTAAAAAATAATTAAAACAAGGAACTATGTAGTAACTATTTTTCCCCCATTTTTAAAGTAATATTCTCCCCTCCACCACCTTCTATATGTTCCCCTCCTCCGCCTTCTATATGTCAAAAATATAGGATATTTTATCGTACAAACCTAAAGATCGTGTAGTTGGAAAAATGATTTTAAAAAGTAACAATGTAGTACTTATTGTTAAAGTAATATCCTCCCCTCTCTTCCCTCTATATTAATCTTGATAATAGACCGCCTTTCCTATTATTTCATTGTATCCTAATAAAATCATGGATTTGGGATAAACTTGAATATTTTTGAAAACGGCTTAGTATTAAAATCTTTTTTTTAATCTCTCATGTTATATCTGTAATTATTGTATCACGAGGTAAAAATGGCGTGAATTTCCAGGTTCTAATAGTACGTGTGCAATTTATGTTATTCTTTTGAGCATTCGTCAAGTTGGACGGGAAAAACGGGGGAGATAGATTTAATAGAGGGAATGGGGTGATAGATATGGAGGGGGAAGAAGAGGGAGATCAACTATTGTTTCTTATTTGCCAACCGCGGTAGTGCAACTTGAAGTAAATTTGAAAATGACCCTATGTATATCGACATTTGTAATGTGATCTAGAAATGTGTACAAGTCTGATTGTCATTCCAAAAGTGGCGCTTTAGATCCGTTAGATCGTCAACTTTACGCGATGTCATTTTAATAAACATTCTGTTCGGTTTTTAAGTTATTTCTGTTATCGATGTAAATAAATGTATGGGAGTTTGATTTCGTTGAGATGTGTTTATCAGCCGTCTGATACTATCACCGAATAGTCGATAAATCTATCGATGAAAATAACTGATTCTTTATTATCGATAAACTCTGTTTATGTATTTCAAATGTCACAATATTTAAGGTTATAATTGAGTGTTTTAACCTCAAAGCTATTAATCTATGATCAAACACTGCTAAATAACTGATTATTTGGTAACTGCCATGAGATTCCTGACAAGAAAGTTTCTTGCCATCAGTGATAACTAAGTTATTGGTTCGATATAAAAAAAGGTTTGTCTAAATTGCCGATAGCGTATTGCCACCATTGCTCATGTCGTAAGGGATTGACAATGGCGGAATAACAGTGTGATAGTGTTTACGAGCTCAACTGTTATTTTATATTATTTAATTCTAAGTAAAAATATACGGTTGCTAATAGTTATTTAGTATTACACGTTAATATATTCGAGGATTTGTCTTTAATCTAGATATCTTATTGCTAATTTATATTTATCTAAATTGTATGTTTTATAATAAAAATTAATGAAAAAAAAAACATTCCAATAATGATAATCAAAATTATAGATTTTTTTATTCGTATTAATTGTGATCGTCAAATGTGTATAATAATAATTTTAATCAATAATACAGTATTGTCTTGTAAAGTATAGGGGATTTTATAATACTACCTGCATAATGTATTTCTATTTAAATTTAATAAATAAATTCATTACTATGGAAACATTCCTAAAACATGCAATAAATAACTGTTGTTAATAACTTGTTAACTAAAGTGCCTCATAAATTGGTCTATTGTGCTTGTCTTTATAGTATGAAGAGATATTTTGAAACTATTTAAATCGTATGTCTAGATAGAATAATTATATATTATATTCATATTTATGTTCTATTTCAATTCGTTAAATATAATTAGATTTTATCGTAGAAAAAAAAACTCTTTCGGACCATACTACAATAGTGAAATATCATTAGCGAATAAAAGTTATATATAAAAAAATTGAGGTAACACTAATGTTTGAATTGTCCTATTCTTTCTTCTCATCGAGAAATAATACTGACTTTGAACATTACTTTTATTGTTATCTATCCATATCGTAATCGATCTAAGAGGGATGCCTTAAGCTGTGTAGGAAGCCCAGTGGACTAAAAGAGCCTGAGCATCATAATATATATATTACAAATCGGGTAACATTAGATATTTTAAAAAAAGTGGAATAAGTTTCGAAGCCATTTCGCATCCCCGATTAAGTATAATTGAATTAGTAAAGGCTTTGAAAACGTCTACAGATTTTGTTCTAAATTTCCATTAAATTGTTGTGATATTTTTGTTTGAGTAAAGACTGGGTAATTATATAGTTTTTGTACTTAGATCAGACGTATGGGCGGCCGCACTTTATAAATACAAAACTATTTTCCAATTAAATGAAACCTTAAAATTACTATATAGATCAATCTCGAGAAACTTATAAAAAGAACAATCTAGAAAGTCAAATATAACTTTGTCTTTAAATAAACGTAATATTTTATTGTGTTGCTATTATAAACAATGTATCCAAGCTAGTAATAATAAAAATAGTTTTTTTTTCGAAATGCTTACGCTAATGACATAACAAGGTTTTAACAGCTTCACCGAACTACAATAAACATAGTTGTGAAATATATATCTATAGTAGCAGTACTACAAACAAATAATAAAAAAAGTAATATCCTTATTATGAGTGTTCTTTGAATTCGTTATTATTTAGTCATTTGAACTTCAAAAACGTATTATCAAGGAATTCAAAGTTATTAGTGAATTTATAGGTAGTCCGGTGAAGAAGTTTGCTAGGACAATAGCATAGTCAGATGGAGAAAAAAAGGGAATTTAAAATAAGAAGAAAATATATCTTGCGTTTGTTACAAGAATCGTATCATTTATTTGTCAACTAATTAATTCATTTTAAACACTTTTAAAATATGGTCGCACATACGTCTATATATCGATGTTGTTGTAAATTACAGCTGACTGTTGAGAAAGTGAGGGGGCCACAGAATTTGCGCTATTAATTAATACGTTAAGCACTCAAAGTTCAAAATTAGAATGTATTGCAGTTAATTTTAACTTATGTATTTCGTTTATACGTTATCAAGATGAAAAATGAAGGGTTAGATCAGAAAAGGTATCTACATGCAGAATTTACGATATGCATACAACAATATAATTCCATACAAGCATAAATATTGTATAAAGTTTTAGATACTTTGAGCTGTACGTGGGTATGTGACAGTTCTTAAATTGGCGAACAAAATTAATGGCATTTTTAATTATGTATAATCAAAAAAAGTATCATACTTACAGTTCAGAATATAACCAAAATTAAAAGAAAATTTCGCATATCAATTAATATTAGGGTTCTGCGAAAAAAGTTCATATTAATTGTCATGAACAATGACGTCATTATCCCACTAATGTTTTAAGGAAATTTCGTATATAATTTAATATTAGGGTTTTGCGAAAAAGGTTCATATTAACTATGACGAACAATGATGTCATTTTTCCAATAATATTAAGAGAAACTTTTTCGTGTACACATTAATATTAGGGTTCTGCGAAAAAGGTTTATATTAATTAATAGTAATAATGACGTCATTGACCAATATTTTGGGATATTGTGCTAACAAACCATTTGTTGTACGCATGTTACTACTACTCTTGCCAAGTTATCCACGGTTAATTAATATACAACTTACGACGGACGAAAGATTTAAACAAGCGTTTTTTTATTGTTTATTAGTGCTGAATACTCAATTTGTGCCAATTTTTTTAAAATAATATTTTAAAGTTCATGCGCTATTAACTTAAATTCACGTTAACAGCCTATTTTGATGCATTAATAATACGATCCTTCAATACTTTATAATCGAATTTCATACTTATATCAATTGCTCAATAATTCATTGAAGTACTTAAATTCTATTATTTCAATTTTTTTCTATTGTGGTAACCCCTTTCATAGTAACTTGTAACAATTTTTAACAATTCTAATATATGAGTATGGTGTTCGTAGTCTGTGGTGTTCTTGTTAGAAACATGTGGAAGGCATTGCGTTGGCTATCGTCTTGTTAATGTTTTATATTTATACTATAATTGTAAGCTTTTATAGATGTATTCTTATTTATAAATTTGTCATCATTAGTACCCATCCAGTAGCAATACATTCGTCCATATCTTAGTCATTAGGGTAGCTATTTCTTAAATTCATTTTATTCTATAGTACTTAAGAAGTACTTAATACATTAATATGCTAGTTCATGAGAAATATAATAATCATCATTATTCTATAAATAAATAGAAAAGAAACAGTTAACATAAGCAATATTAAAAGGCCTTATAAAAAGTTAGCACAATACATTTTCCAATGTTGTTTTTTTATGTGACAGTATTATTTAAAAAAAGCATTTTATAACGCATATTATGATACTATTGTATCTATAGTAAACTTGACAGTGCAAAAATATTTTTTGATATTTAATAAATTTTCCAAGTAACATATCAGCCTATTAATTACGGACTTCGTAAGAGTCAAGCGGTTTTAGAAATGCGTAAATTTTAGCTTCAAAATAGCAAATTTAATTTTAGTACCGCTTGTAATAAAACCTTCATATCTTAATGTCATAATTAAATATACTACCTCTGTATATGTAATAAACAGATTTTACAATAAGTAAATCTATAAAGAATAGTGTACACTTTAGTTTGCTTCATGAGATACTATAAATTTGCTATTTTGTAACCTAAATTTAACCATCTATAGTCTTGTTCTCGCGAAATACGTAATAAGGGGAACGATTCCTTTATTATTTTGTAGTGAAACGTACGGTTGTAAATACATGTCTTGCCTACATTTAAAAAAGTAGAATATAATTATCACGACTATCAGTTTCTATGTCATTTTTATGAACATAATCGAAAGTAACTGAATGGCTTCTCCTTAATAGGTTCTGTCGAGAGTGTTCTATCTAAAGATTGAAACCTTACAATTGATGTCGTGGAAATCGATGTGATACGTATGAAGCGTTGTGATGTTGAAACATGGCCTTAAGTGATGTACATTGTTTGTCATACGTATTTGAATTGTTGTCAATTTATGACATATTTGTGGCATATATCATAATAAGGTTAGAGTCTGTATTTATTCTCCTTTCTAGTCTACAAATAATGATGGATATAGAAAGAATAATATGTTAGTGCTATAAAAAATATGTTCATGTCTTAATTAAAACTGTACTGTTGTTAAATCATTAGTGTATTTGTAACGTGAGAGAAATTTAATTACAACAATTTATTTATTGAATAGTGCCTGAAGTTAGTCTTGCCTTAATAAAAATATCTGTTATAATTTTTATATTAATACACGCCTGTTCAATATATACCTACATAATGTTTTAACGATCGACTAAGAAGTTTATATTATTTCGAATACAAAAAGGTTAAATATGTTTTATTTTTCAAATGTTGTAAACAGTTGCATATAGTAATTATTATGGTGATTTTACTGCCGTAAATAAACATTAATTCGATTTATGGTTATATAACAATAATGTCAAAAATATATAGCATATAACAGCATCTAGAATTGTTTATAATCTGTATGAGGTCCAGTCAAATAATTTTGTAACCTCTATTGTACAAACTTCTCTATGGAAATGTAATCAAGTCTCCTTCTTATTATTTGTTTTGTTAAAATTCGTGAGTCTATGATTATTTCACTGGTAAATCATAAAAATAAAGTGTTAAAGTACTGGCCTATATCAATATAACATGTTTTATATTTAATTTGTATAAAATTAGTCTACAACTGTTAAACCAACACTCTATCAAGTTTTGTATAGAAGATAATTTGTAAAATATTATCTGTACCCCTACAAGGGTCAATGTACAAGATAAATAAATAACTAATAACTGAAATCAATGCAAGTTTCGTTGATTTTTTTAAATTATTATGGTCGCGATGTGAAATTATTTAATTTAATAGATGTAAATTATAGGCAGCCCGAAATCAAATTGAATTAATTATATAAATGATTTGTTTAAATTATTTTGTTGTTTTATTTAATACTAGCTCTCTATTCCGGCTTTACACAGTTGTACTAACGAAGAAAATATGATCAGATCATACATCACGTAATGAAATGAAGTGATAACTGAACACCTATACGTTAATATGTCAATATTTTAAAGATCTACCTATTGCAGGATTTAGATTTTGAATTGAATTCAAAAAAACAGCAGGGTTTTAGAAATAATAACAGATTTATTAGTACTCATTTATACAACCAACTTAAACGACTGTTCCAGATCAATGTTTTTGAATTAATAAAAAAAACACTAAAGCCGCTTCCGACCAAATATTATTTAAAAAGATATTAGATATCCAACTCGAGTAACATTTGTTCTCCGGTGAAGCTGTTAACCCGGCCGACACCGTGTTAAGTAGTCCGGTGAAGCTGTTAAGACCTTGCTAGGTCGATAGCGTAGTCAGTGTTATATGTAAAAAATGTATTATGAAAAGATAAACCAGATCGAGTTTCT
Source organism: Antheraea mylitta (assembly GCA_014332785.1). Lineage (NCBI taxonomy): Eukaryota > Metazoa > Arthropoda > Insecta > Lepidoptera > Saturniidae > Antheraea > Antheraea mylitta. Next base: position 8,701,875 of record JACEII010000001.1, read on the forward strand.
TGCCGATTCTTCTCGATGACTTGGTTGTATTCCGAACCGGTGGTAGTTTTCAGGGCCTAAATCGAATAAAGAGCATTTTGATTCTGAGTTCCAGAAAAAAAAACTGGTTTGCAGGTGTACTGGTTTTAATTGATTCATTCAGAATTCGATACGACCAAAATTGATAAATAATGGGTTTAGTATTTATATTAAACTTATCTAAATCTGTATTTAGTTCAACGGTTTCCAATATAATTGGTTCTTATTTATATTGACAGATTCGTACAACAATGCATATGCGAAAAGAATATCTAGCAATACAATATTTTTGATTTGATAAAGCTACGCTGAAACTATGACTGTTTTCAGCATGAATGGGTCGACTCGTCCGGAGTAGTACCACTCGCTCATAGAAAACAGGCGTGAAGTAACAATGCTTGCATTGTTGCGTTTCATTCGGTCAGTGAGAGCGCCTGAGGGCCATCTCCCATCCCCTCTTCTCTCCCCAAACCCTTCCCCCGTTCCAACAAAACACAGGTTAGCAACGAACTTGCGACTCCCCTGGTGTTGCTAGTGTCTATGGACGGCGGTGATCGCTTAACATCAGGTGACCCGCCTGTTCGTTTGCCTCCTATATGATATATAAAAAACAAACGATTTGCCAATGGATACCCATATAAATTAACAGCGGATATGGTAAAGTCGATTTTTACATTTACATTGTACAACTTACGTTGTAACACGAAAGTCACGTATAGAGGAATTACACTCCACAATAAAAGGAACCCCGATTTTCTACAAGCGTTCAACAATGAGTACTCATAATACCTCTATCCTTCTCTCATGTGTTTTCTTGCAAATTCTTATCTTTCCTTACTCGGTTCCTCTGGTTTGGTTTTGCCAAATTTATCTACTAATCCTGTTCGCAAAACATTCGGGCGTCGCGCCACACCGATCGTCTTAAATTACAATTTTACAATGAATAAAAATATCAACAAAGAAACTATGTTTTTTCTATCTGTTTTTTGGCTCATTTGTTACGAAAATCAAAGATTTATCGGTAAACGCCAATAACAAATAATTTAGACTTAATGCGTTATTTTCTTCGACTTTGTGTAATTGTGATACAAAAAAACTTACCCGTATTAAAATCAATTATTAGACCCTCATTTTAAGATATGGGGAAGCTCGAGAATTAAGCTAAAGAAATATGTATTAAAGTCACCTACTATACCCAGAGGCGGATTTGCAGTCTTGGCCGCCCTAGGCCCCAGGCCATGTAGTAAGTACCAGCCACCCCTGTGTCAGTGAATATTTTGTCACGATTGACTGCCCCTAATATCTGGTCGTCCTAGGCCCAGGCCTACTGGGCCTTAGGGCAAATGCATCTCTGACTATACTTATAAACTCTACTAAATGTTGCTGCCCCCCTTTACCACTGGTAGTTGTTTTTTTTTTTTTGAAAATAAAAATTACATGTATGCAGTACACTTGATGTTAAGTTGTCATAGTAGTTAGATATAATTCACCTTAACAGAATTTCAGTGCAGTTCCAGCTCTAAAATAAAACGAAAGCAGACACCAGTGGCTGGATGTATTAAATGTTGAATGAAAATAAAAGAAAAAGCATTTAGTTGAAAATATATATATTATTTATTGTAATTAATTTCATAGAGACTAAAACAAGAGTACTGTGGAAGCGCCAACTTACATAAAGGGTGCCGAAAAACAATAGACTTCTCCGTTGATAAAGGGAGAGGATAGGAATAGAATGCTACCTCTGAGTGATTCTGAAATAAAACGAAAGCAGACACCAGTGGCTGGATGTATTAAATGTTGAATGAAAATAAAAGAAAAAGCATTTAGTTTAAAATATATATATTATTTACTGTAATTAATTTAATAGAGACTAAAACAAGAGTACTGTAGAAGCGTCAACTTACATAAAGAGTGCCGAAAAACAATAGACTTCTCCGTTGATAAAAGGAGAGGATAGGAATAGAATGCTACCTTTGATGAGTGATTTGGGATGTCTTTGTGATAAATTTTTGCTAAACTAACTCTTCATAACATTGAATACAGAAGGGCAGGTATTGCTATATGACAAGCAGAACTCTGGCGCTGATGCTAATACAAATTGTACCTTACGCATTTTCTATTACTATAAATGTCAATAAAATTGTTTGTTTACACAGTAATTAACAGGCCCGGCAGACGTTGTCCTGCCCTGATATAATAAAATAACCTTCCGCAAGAATAATCACTTTATCTGATTGTGAAAACTTCATGAAAATCCGTTCAGTAGTTTTTGAGTTTATCGCGAACAGACTGGTAGGCGGCAGAGGACTTTGATTTATAACATGTAGTGGTAGCTCTAGTTAATATAAAAACGATAACAATTAAATCACGTAAAACAGAAATCACATAGCCGTTAAAAAATATCTAATCGATCAAAAATAACGAAATTTGCAGTCATTCGTAAAATATATACCTACAGAAGTTTTTGTAGCCTCTACACAAGGAAGAGACGTAGATTAAAAATATGGTATTGAAAAATTGTTCCGTAATAGATAACGGTGCGAATTTAACACTTTTTCATATAATATTTAATCTTATCGATGGCTACGTCATTAGCGGGCAATCCGTTCGCCGCCGCATCAGACGTCGCGCGACCCTCACCGGAGGCAAGGTTACGTCATAAAATCAAACTGTGTGTCGAGGAACACGTTTCGACACAGAACATCTACACTTTTCATATAATTGTATACCCATTCGCTTTTATAATTTTTAATAGTATATTTATATGAGTTCTTTAGAAAGTATGCATTGTTACACTAATATTGATTGAATATCGATCATATATCTAGACACAATAACACAGAACTTTACTGTGGGAATACGATGTGGGAGTAGTGATTACTAATTTGCCGAAGCAAGGCAAGGCAATGTCGGCCAACTACCTACGTCCGCAGTGTTCGCCAGACCGCCACAATACATCGACGTGTCGCGGCCTCACTCCCCAGTTCCATAGCGATATATATCACGCGGGAAATATACAATTAAGAAACAATAAATTTCCGTAAAGATAATTTAAGACGCTACAAAGAAATTATCAAGAATAATTTAAGAATCCAGTGCATGTTGAAATTAATTAGGAAATTCTGCACCATGAAACCGCCGGTAAACGTAAGCATTTTTGGTATGATTAATACTTTTAATATATTACATCATTAAAAAATTAAAATACCACAGCACCATTTTATGGTTACTTTTATTCCGTCTCTGGTAAGACTATCTTTTCTTATAATTATCCTCGCTTAATCTGCTGTCATTATTTTATTAATATTTTTCATTCATTATTTAATTAATCTTATTTTTTACGTCAAATTACACAAGGAAAGATTACTTTTAATCAGATTTGAAATAGTTGACTGTCAACCCGTTGTCTTATGTATACTAACTCACAATGGGTGAAGGCTCGTGTAAAAGTTAAAATATATAAATTATATTTAAGTGTTTCAAGTGTACTGGACATTGTATCGTCTAATAAAAAAATACCATCAAGTCGTGGGATGAAAAGTAATAAATGCATAAATTTTATTCGAAACGATACACCTATAAAAAGTAGACTGTCAACTTCCAGTAATAAAGAAACATTGTAATGTATATTTACATGAATTCTTGTTCTTTTACCTCCCAAATACCTGCATAATAATTACTATGAATTTCGTTTAATATCTTCTTAAATATTATTAAATGCGTATCTAAAATATCAGAGTTTGTTTAATTTTATTCTATATTGGATCAGTTTTATTTAGTTTATTTCTTTTTAATTTAAAGACTGATAACTTCAAAAGTAAATTCTATACATTGACTGTGTTATACGTATTGCTCGCAATTTATTCACTTACATATACTACTGATAATTACATAATTTAACTTCCATGGCCACCGGGCCAAGGCGATGATATAAGGCGTATTTTTATGTGATAAATAATAATAGTTAAAAAGAAAGTCATTTGGGATCTGCAGTTTGTTTATATATTTGACAAATGTCGCATATTGTATATGTACCATATTTAATATGTACCATATTTAATAAATGCAGTAGTTGAGTCTAGATCCAACCAGATCTCATAGGTTTCAGGTTGATGCTAATGAACTTGGAAGAAGTAGCGAGGGTTTTTTTGCTGCAAAAAGCAGAACAATGAACTTTGCAAGGCAACTCGGTTTAATTTTTTTGCCTTATTCGGTTATACCGAATGAGGTTTGTGGGTTCCATCGAGGTTTTACGTTCGCTCTCCCAACTTTTACTTATGTATGTGTGTACATGTACTCTTTGATTCTAAATTATTATAAAAGTAAATTTATTTGGTACTGTTGTTTTAAATAATATAATTTTTAAATATTTTTTGTAGATTAGTTATGCCTTCGAGTTAGTACGCGTAGAATTTATTTTCAAATTCTAAAGGTTCTTTATATATAGCATTTGAAATAGTATGAATGGGGACATGAGATCAAAAACTGACACTAAAATCCACGTCTGCAACGTCTAGAAAATCAGTAAGAAAGACATCTTTAGACACATATACGAAAGTTACTACGTTGACCAAACTTGTAACCTAACATCTTGCAACCTGATTTTTATGAAATAGATCCTGTATATGTTGCCTCTCGCTACACTCGTGATATTTGTGAAAACTCTACGAATATTGATCCAATAATTTTAGAGATTAGCGTTTTCAATAACATAAACATAGTTTTTAATAGGAGTATTCTATTCTTTTACATTCTGCATCGCCGACAATCAGAATTTGCTAAATATTTTTAATATACAGATACGTCGATCCCATAATTTAATCTGATATAATAACAAACTTATGGATTTAACGTTGTGCAATTTAATTCCAGTTAGAAATTTCTTTGTTCTAATTAATTTGGCTGTTGAAATAATCTGAATGTGTTTTCTTAATCACTACAATTATCATTCAAGTGTCATTAATAGTGATTCAAGTAACAAATATGGTTATAGTTTTATCAATCTTAAAAAATAAATATTTCCATTATAATTTTATTATAATTACTAAATACTGAAACATAACATAAGTAAAAATATATTTAATGAAAATAAAATTGAAGCATAACGGTATAAAAATCGAATTTATGTCTAACTAAAATTAAACAAGTCAATAATGTGTTAATAACAAATTTAATTACATAGTATAGTGAAATTAATTACTAATAACTTATACATATAAAAATCCCATGTATTGATTTAAGGTAAAATATACGTATAGTTCAAAACGTATATAGTACTTAGTAGTGTTTTAGATTTATTATGGTTTTGAGTTTTTTTTTATAAAAGTTTATACTGTTTAAATACAAAAAGAAATTTATTACGTTAAGCTAAGGAAGACTGTTTTCCAAGTATAGCTGCTGGAATATACGTAGGTATATGTTCATGGTAACTTGGTACTCATAAAGTTATTTTTCGTAATCAGCTGACTATATTTATTAGATAGGTAAAATAAAATAAATACTCAAAAGAGTTTTTATTATTAAAGAAGAAAACTCAAAAACCAAAAGTCGATAATGATAAATATCGATAAAAAATGAGCTGTCACAGGACGCCTGGCATATGTAACATCGTGATGGTTTGAATCGAACGAATCTCAAACTCTCGAATTCTGAAATTACATTAGGTATTACATTTAGATATGCGAGCTCAGTGCGGCAAGAGAGATTACGCATGGCACGCGTCGCTACGTCTCATACGCTCGCCACGCCAACAATCAGGTTTACCCGCGCCAAAAATTGTATCCTGTACTATGATTAAATTTTTACCACAGGAAGATTACTGATATCAATTATTACATTATCTCTCCTACTAAAGAGCACTATCATGTAGTAAGGCAAAATTACTATCTACTAAATTTACTATCAATTTCTATACAATTGCGTAGAATAATGGTTGCTTTTGATTTTGACAACACAATCTTAGATTATTTTGAGTTCTATATCATTGTTCATATGTCGATTAGTCGTGGTGAAGCATGGATGACGATTTAGACTATTTCTATCACCAATTACACTGATTTTTGTACTTCAAGTCAGTGATTATGACCAAAGGTCTTTTAATAAGGACGTGAACGATTTGATGACAGAAATAGATATTGAATGAATAGAGGTGGAATCTTATATGGCGTATAAAAGAAGATGGACATGATTGTTACTTGTTACTAGCATAGGTGTAATCTTTGTGAGGAATAAATGATAAGTTATATAAATGTGTCACGCTGATTATTATTAATTTAAAGGTAAGTACCTGGGCGACCGAACCTGACTCGGTTCTTTAAAAAATATTTTTAAACTAAAATAAACTGTTAGGTTTACCTTATAAAATTAACATTTATATACCAAAAAAAAAATATTAAAAAAATATATCTTTTCTGCTGTCACTCCGATTCAAACTGGGGTTACACGGATTTTCGAAGCAACCAATTTCCACCTGAGCTATTTTTGGTCTGATAGCGCCGGCGAAATTTACCTTTATTTTCTAGTTATATTTTTTCATTACCTGAAAACTCGGTTAAAAAAGTTTTCTATGAACAAAATCTAGCTAGATCGATTTATCGTACCCAAAACTACCTACATACTAAGTTTCACGGAAATAGATTACGCCGTTTCCGAGATCTTGAATATATAAAAATATACAAGAATTGCTCGTTTAAAGGTGTTAGATAGATTACCATTTACGATTCATCATTTAGTTTTTTTTTTCGAACTGACGAAGCTATTGACCTAGCAAAGTTTTAACTGCTACACCGGACTACTAAGGCGAGCGCTTAAAGCACTCAGCCGATTTTATTCGGGCAACTTGCTCAACGGAGCACGGCACACCTCGGCTTGGGCTGTTGCTTGATACATGCGATTCACGACCTATCTGAGCTAACCTCTAATTATATTTTCATAGTTGCATCATCATTTTACTCTGCTCATCGTATATGTAATTAATGTAATATTTTCCTATAATAAATATATTATGTTTTATTGTTTGTGTCCAATATTTTCTCCCTCGCAGAGAATCCGTCACTGGAAATTACGCTGATCTCATGCCAAATATATTTGTACCTACGTTATCATAAATGGGAAGCTTTTTATCTAGCGTATTATTCTTTGTTTTTGTGTTACATATTTAATATAAAATTTCAGTCCGTCATTCATCTCCTAAACGGGTTGTACGATTTTTATGAAATATTTTCTGTACTTTTGAAGTTATCTAGGAGGTTCATCATTATAGTTGAATCTAGTAGGTGTTGCCGTTGTAGATTTTTTTTATACAATACTTTTTTTTAAATTCTCACATAACTTATCGACACATTTTCATTTTTTTTATATTCATGATTTACTAAGGATTGAGGCAGGACAATATTCACCAGTATAGACATAAATTCATAAAATTTATAGATTAATAAATCAGTTATCAATTAAATATACTCAACTCAAGCAATATTGTATGTTGTGTACTTATTTTTGTATTTTTTTGTGTATTTTATGGTTATTTATTATTATTTTGATTCTATTTATACTAATGATTATTATTCTGTATTTGCTGTTTCTTCATAGAAAGTCAATTTTTTGTATGAAATTTGAATAAGCAGATGATCTGAAAGCGATTCTTTATATATATAAGTACTTTATTTAGTTCTTAGTTAGTATCTTTAGTTACTTTTGCCTCCTTCTAAACACTATATTCTGTGAATTATATAATACTAGCTTTCGGTCTTGGCTTTCCGGTTTTAATGTGTATTTATGGTTTATTACGTTTTTTTCTACATAATAATTATCCTATATATCTTTTTCTATATCGCTAATAACGCATCACATTCGCGTTTGTAATATTAGTACAGCTAATCAATACTTTTATTCTGCCATGAAAAGTAAATAAAACAGAAGTATAGATATAGTTTAACTCGTATTAATTACGTAATCAATATTGAAACTATTGAAACACACGCGGAGACATTATGCTTAGGTTCTAATAATTAATTATCTCCGCGAGTATTTGTATAAATTACCTTCTAAACTATAAATCGCGTGCTTGGCGCGTGCATTAAAGTTACGCGTGCCACGGTCGAGACACTACAAATAGAAATACTACGTAGTTGCTTTGTTAGGGGTCCGTTGATAACGACTGTGGCGCAGTTAATCTCCGTTTTAGAAGGATCATCGTTTTTACTATTGCCCTTTTGACTGTTCATTGATAACAGTTCAAACTTAATGTATCCTTTGTGTATACAATTACGTTTCTGTTCATCTTTATCGTAACTTACATCCGTCTTGTTGTGTGGCGTTTTATACTCCTAGAATATATCTATCTACTCTAATATAGCAAACAGCAAAAACGATAATTATTTTAATTTTTTTTTTGTAGCAAAATGCTAATCGCTAGATTTAATAAATAGAAAACTTGTTTTAACTGAGTTTTCAAGCAATGAAAAAATGTAGCTAGAATATAAAGGTAAATTTCGCCACCGCTGTGAAAACAAAACTAACTAAGATGGAAATCGGTTACTTCGAAAATACTTGTAACCCCAGTTCGAATCCGAATGACAGCAAAAAATATTTTTTTTTTGTATTTTTTTTTTTTATAATAAAATGCAAATTTTTTGAGGCAAACCTAACAGCTTATTTTAATTTAAAAATGTTTTTTAAAGAACAGAGTCAGGCACGGTCGCCCACGTACTAGTTATTAATTTGTCTACAAACTATCTAATAATTCGCTTTATGTAATATTCTTTTAGATTAACTAAAGAAATAAAATAAAATGGTAATTTGTCAATTCTGTTAATTTTTTTGAAGATCTAGGCGATCTAATCCGTTTAACTCACTCATTCGCTTTTCGATATGATGTTTTTTTAACTTTGAGTTTACCTTCCTTCAGATTCCACAGAGTGGAAATTGCTGATACTTTGTGGGCTGGCGTAGTGAATAAGACTGTGATTTCTGTCAAGACGAGATCTTTGCCCAGCAGTAAAAATTTCACAGAATTGTATTGTTACGTACTATAAGTTCAAACAAAATGTGACATACTTGGCAATAGCGTTCTGTAATAACTTACTTATATCTGAAATAAGCAGAGATGGTAGGTGGTAGAGCCACGCTGAAGTGCTACGATTTCAGCATGAATGGGTCGGCTCGTACAGGGTAGTACACACCCTCACACAGAAAATCCACGTGAAGTAATGGTGCTTGCTTGCATTGTTGCGTTTCGTTCGGTCAGTGAGAGCGCCGGAGGGCCACCTCCCCTTCCCTCTCCTTTCCCCCTCCCGTACTCTCTCCTTCTCACCTTTCTCTCTCCTCTTTTTCACACCCAAACACAGGATAACAAGGCACTCGCGACTCCCCTGGTGTCCCCTGGACGGCGATGAACATCAGGTGATGATGATCAGGTGACCCATCTATTCGTTTGCCACCTGATATAAAAAAAAGCAACGCGAGTACTGAAGAATCAGGACTAAAACATGATAGTAGAGCTTCAAGTGTAGAATATTCACGCATTACTTCTGAATATCAGTATATCGTTATATCAAATGAAATATTCGAACAAAAAACTCTTTGTTTTGATAAAATGTAATATTTTTTGCTTACAGGCTGTCCTCTTACACGATGTGGATATCCCAACGAAGAAGGCAACATTCGGCATGGGCTGCTTCTGGTCAAACGATTCCCTATTCGGAGCCACACTTGGAGTGATTCGGACACGCGTTGGTTATTCCGGAGGAACCACGAAGAATCCACATTATAGGAGCATGTAAATATATATTTTTAAAGAATAACATTTATGGGTTAACCCTAAAAATAGTCGGGCTTTGAGAGTTATTTTAAAAATACAAACAAAGTAATAACCCTCAGTCACTTTATAAAAAAAAAAAAAATCTACATATTGTCATTAACGTCAATAGGACTTTGTTACGTTATTGGAGAAAAATTGCACACTTCAGGAAACTGAGATAGAAGTGATTTTTAGATATTTGTAGTACAAAATCATTTATTAAAAAACACATGGGTCTCAGATGTCTATCAAATTCAATGTCATAACTATTCTTTTACATTTTTAGGGGATTTTCAAGTAATTGTGGTGATTTTGGGGTTTATCTTTAGGAGTAAATAGTTTTTGAGATTTGGTAAAACTGACTTCTATTACCACTTCTGTGTAACACCAGTATCTTCATTTTGCAACATTATCCATACAGATTACCCCAGATACGTGGACACTGTAGGTACATATATAGTAGAAAGGTTTTCTTTTTACCTTGTTTTACGAACTTGGTTAGTTAGTTTAGCTGACCATCATAATCAATAATATATGTAAACGTTAGTGAGTTACACAAGTACAAATATGTGACTCACTAATGTATATAAGTATGTTTAGCTTAATAAGATTCCCGGTGTCGTTTTCAAAGCAATACCCAAGCCATGCTCAGGTTCAAGGCAGCAGGTTGGGCCGTTTTGGCACCCTTGAGCTTGGTACAAAGCGGCCCCCGGCGGCGGCACTTCTGCCGCTGGGCCACACCGCTGGGGCGGCACGATGAAGTCTATAGAGATCTCGTGCCGCCCCAACAACAGCGGAAGACGTACACCGTGGGGTTTTAGTCCGTGCGAGTCGGACATAATCCACCCTCTCCCCAGGGAGGGTGGGTATCCATAAGGGATTTCCCCACGGAAAAAAAAAATGGTACAAAGCGGTTGAGTAAGGTAATCGCTCTCCCTATTAGCCCGGTGAAACAGTAAAATTCCTTCACACAAATGGCATTAGCCGATACGAAAAAAAGGAAAATTATCAAGTATTAATTTATTTCCATTTCAAACTATATTACTAATGTAATCGATTACAATATGAATTTAAATCTGCTATTTATATCTTTATTTACTTCACATACGTGCAACTATTAGCATATAAAAATATTTATCTTGTAAATAACACAAATAATAAGTATTCATAAGTAAATTCCAAGCAGGATAATTACATTTGTATTACATTTGCAATAAATAGTAATTATAGTGAGCGCGTGCCAGTTTCTACGATGTTAAAAATGTCATTGAAATTACATAAACTAATTTCTGCGAAAAAGAAATTTCTACTATACCGAAATAGACTAATGTAGGCGCCGCAAGGTCTCTAGTTGTCAAGTAATTATATATATGTATTGCAAATATATCCGTAAGAATTTTTAAAACAGAATATAATTTGAACTAAAATGTTTTGGCTCGGAGAGACAAAATGGTTCCTTATTCATCGTAACGAGTCATCATAATTGCTTAACTTGAAACGGACTGCGTATAAATTATTATTTCTCAGATTCTGGACTCTTTAAAATAATTTTTATTCACGGTCAGCTGATTATGTTATCAATTTCAATGATTAAATGTAGGCTAATTCCGATTAATTTGTTGGTACATTTCGTTGTTCGAACCTGTGGACATCAAGTTGATGCTTCACCCATCAAACTCAAGCATCACAATTTCTTATGATCATTGCATATCTATTATCTACGTTACCAGATTAGGCCCCCCTCGACAGCGGCTCAAGCCTAGGTCCGTTCCCTCGGTGAGGAGCCCTTGAGTGCGCTGCTCGCGCAAAACAGTGACACAAAATCTTACATCACTGCAACAACATTACACATATCACCCCCACGCACGTGCACGCATACACGCTTACATATGAAAGTGGAAGGGTTTTGTTTCTTTCCCTTATCGAACTGAAATAGTTTGGAAAATTATCCGATACGAAATATATATATATAAGAGTTGTTGCGGTATGTATGCTTGGTACACATATATGCTCCAACAACTCATATATGTATGAATAGTTAGCTTAGGTCAGCTCACATAGGTCGCGAATTGCATGTATCAGGTAACAGCCCAAGCCGAGGTGTGCCGTGCACCCTTGAGCCAGTTGCCCAAATAAAATCGGCTGAGTGCTTTAAGCGCTCGCCTTAGCAGTCCGGTGAAGCTATTAAGACCTTGCTGGGTCAATAGCGTAGTTAGTTCGAAAAATAAAAATATCTCCGTTGAATATTTGAATTTTAATTCATATAAGTACATCGTAACTTAATACAAATATGTCGCATTGTATCTTATGGTGAGGAAAAAAACAGTTGTACTGAAGAAAATAGACATAATATGCATCCTTTTGTAGTACTGAGTGTTTTTTTTAATGTCTAGTGGCATTGGCCTGACGCGCAAGGGCTTTCACAGCTTCAGAGAGCTATAAAGTATTGTAAATAGTAGTGAGCGAATGTTGTTCTATATATAATGAAAAACATATGTACTAAAAAATATCATACTTTTCAATTTATGAAATTTATATTCATAAAGGCGATTATGATAGAAAGTTATCATAAGAAATATCAATCGAAAATAAGTCTCCAGATAAGCGAAAATTCCAGAAACATCTAATGCAAGCTAATGCGAAATACGAGTATTTTCCGACAACGAGTCTAAAAATAATTGTTTTAAAACTAGATTTGCCAAGGTCGCTTAAACAGACGCGAAGAGTATACAAGGTTATAGCATAAAATTGATTACACAATATTGCTTAATACAAAAGTTATACAAATTACGTCATAGTCTTTATTTATATTTATCAATTGTTTTTACATACTGGTCACGGTTCATCAAATCGTACCTACTGATAATGACCGACTTACGGTCTCAAACTAGATGCATTTAATAACAATTATCAAAGAAGAAATCTTCAAATTAGGTCTGGAAATTAATGTAGGATCTTGTTCTTATCTTGATCAGATAGATGCCCTAAAAGCAGAATAAATACATAATCATACATTTGAAACTATGCAACTATAATAATTAATATTTATTTGCAACAATGTATCACATCTTCTTCTTCCGGTGTCTGTAAAGTCGATATAAACAAGTTCATAATAGTTCAATATATACTCATTATTAATATTATATATAAAAAGTTTATAATATCACTGATACTTTACTTATTAATTTTATTAGAAACGTAAGCATTACGATCCTCAAAAAATTTAATGAATATACCTCTTACAATCTCATTCATTCAATTACTATAGTTTTATAATCTTGTCCTATGATTGTTTCTTAAAAACGATCAAATGTTAAGTTTAATAGCTCTGAAACGATTTACATTTAAGACTTCTCATTATTATTGCCTCTAGAAATTATTGCACATATAATTTTATAGGTTCTTATGAATATTCAAATTTCTGACTTTATTTTTATTCTTACGATTTTGTATAATTTTTAATTTATCTAATTAGTTAATTTATTTTACAGCGGTGATCATACAGAAGTGATTGAAATTGACTACGATCCTAAAACCGTAACCTATGATGAACTACTCGATATGTTCTGGGCTAACCACGAATACGGTCTAACAATGAAACTGAAGAGACAGGTAAAATTCTTTAAAGCAACTCTAAAACAATTTTTACCTGCTTATAGCCATAATGCACAGTATATTTTGGACCAGCATTTTCTTATTGAAATAGGGAAGGTTTCGAAAAAGCAATAATTTATACAGGTACTCTGTAATTTCTAACACACTGCATAAAAAAGTGATAATTGCGTCAATGAGTTCTGAAGATGACGGAAAGCACATTTCATAAATAGTTTGAGTTAAAGCACCGAAAGGTAGAGAAAAATAAAATAACGATTATATTGTTAGGTTACTCCTGATCCTTGAGAGTTTATCCTGCTGCCACCCTTAGTATTAGGTATAATTTCCGTTAGTATGTCCAATGTTACTCTAATGAAAATTTGCTAAACGACGTTATTGTCTGTGATATTACAGTACCAGTCAATGATACTATATCATGATGAAGAACAGCATGAAAGTGCAGAGGCGTCGTACAAAATAATGCAGACGCGTTGCAACGGTCAACTGCGCACGGAGATCGCACCGGCAGGAACATTCTATGCAGCTGAAGAGTAAGTTATCGTATAATTAGTAAACGAGCAGTCAGTTTTATCACAACTTATAGACAGGTTGAGATTCTAGCAAACTAAGTCGGAACATATCATTCATCAGACTGAAACGTAAATAACACGAAAGTTACTGTTTACGGTATGATCTGCAAATAAGTCTTGGACTTGCACACTTAACGTTCTTTTTAATTATCGTTTTTTTTTGGTTCAAACTACTCCGTTTTAGGGATGTGAGATTAATGGACAAAAATCGATTACCTAGGAATCGATTTTTATTTTTTCAATAATAATCGATTTGTCAAAAATCGATTTTATTGAAAATAAATAATCGATTTCTGGAAAAGTCGATTTTTATAATATTTAAAAATAGTCATGCTTTCCGTATTCCTATAATAAACCTAAAGATTCAAAATAACAATTTATCAGATTAAGAATCAAATAAAATGATACGTATCAAAAATAACCAGTTCAGAACAAAATAAAAGTGAATGTTTCTTTAAACTTTTAAGGTAAAGAATATAAAAACTAAATACCATAGAAATTTTCTGTACTATTAAACATTATATCGTAATAAACATGAAATGATAAACATCCTAACAAAATGACAACATTATTAATTCTAACTGTAAAATTCAAAACAATGAAGTTCTCTTTTAAATTTTCATATTAATTATAGTGTGATTGACAAAATTAAAATTGAAGAATTTGTTTATTGAATAATTTCAATAATAATTTATACTTTTGTAAACTTATCGATGTCGAGTTTACCATAAGACATTTTTTGTGAACATGTTGAAGTACATTGTACAGACCTTTTTAGTTTTATTGAAATTTTTAATTTTAGAATCTTAGAGCGGTATTTGGCTGTCATAAGAACCACAACAATCATTATAAAATATAGTAACTCATGTTACTTGTAAGGCAGTGGGATGTTTTCATTCTATGTTCTTTTTTAAATTGTAGTTTCACTACAAAATTTTTGATTCTATCGAACAGGACATGTATTATTCTTTTTCATTATAAAATACTTTCGCCAGCCCTTTTAGGTGTTTTGCGGCTAGAAAACATTTTAAATTCTTACAAATATATTATCTCACTATGCTCACTCTTCAATTGTAAATAATAATGAACTTATTTTGAGCTTTTTTCATCCGTCGCATAGATGTTTATGAAAATCGATTTAAATGCATAATTTATATAATCGATTATTAAAAAATTGATTAATTTGAATATAAACATCGACAATAAAAAATCGATTATAATAAAATAATAATCGATTTAAATAAAAATCGATTATTTTTTAACATCCCTATTCCGTTTAATGAATAATTCTCGTAATAAGTAGATAGCCGGTTTTAATTTACAAAATAGGTCATTGTATTATTGGATCATGTAAAGATTCTCAATTGCGAATGGAAAGTTTACGGAGTATAAGTGTAAACTGATTTCGACCACTGCATACATAATGCAAAATCGGCTAAATGAATTCATTTTGATACCACACATTTCGTGATCATCAGATGTCCCCAACCACCTGGTTGATTTTGTCGTTAAAAGGATATAGGCCTATACAACAATAGTGACTATATTCAATTCTCAATTTACCACTGTTATTGAACAATATTTGTCGTCAGCTGAAGGCCTTTCTTTTTCAGGAGCTTAAATAAATTATTAACATAAATTAAAATAAATCATTAGCAAATATTATATAATTACATTATTATGTATACGGGAGTTAAAATCACGAACTGCATTATTATTACCTTGAGTAAATCTACTTCGCATTAACTCCTGTTACGAAGACAGACATGAGTGATTAGTGATATCATATGGGGAACAAATAATTAAATATTCTGTGAGCACCATCAATCACATGGTCCATAACAGATCAAGACGTAACATAGATTAACCTTGTCATTAACCATACGGCCTTTGGAAGTTCAGAACTAATTTAGCACTTAGACTGGGTCTTGCATACAAATTGATAACAGAGAATTGCAACAATCAGGTCACGGTGATCTGCATTCAGTATAGTACATGAAATTATGACGTAATATGTTATAATTAATTAAACGGTATAATTACATTATTATCGTAATGATCAAGTGGTCGACAATAAATCGAGGTGTTTTGGTTAGCTCTAGAAATGTTTTCGTAGTTTATAGCGTTTCATGGAGAAACTCATCTGGTGTTAGATTGCGAAGTGGTCTAAGGTAGTTAACACGCCATACCTACAGGCTACTTTCAAGTGTAATTGCTGGAATACAGCAACAGGTGCTTGTCCTCATATTGTTAAGATCAGGGTAATAGCTAGCCAGACGGATTTAGAAAGATTCTAACTAGCTTCATCAGACTGTTTTCCTTCACTGAAAGCGTCGACTCAGTCGCAAAAATTTGTACCTACCTCAGTCCTAACTCATCGTCGCTTAATTTTAAAGCAATTCTCGCGATTGTGATGATTTTAATTTCCTTGAGTCCGTACCTTGTGCTTTTGGAGGTCTGCGTGATGCAATCGTTGTAAAGAAAAGTAATATTGCAACTCGGCTGATTTTACGAATTTCGACATCATATCACATAGAGCGCTTATTTATTTATGTGATTAATTGGACACGGTAAGAATAAATCGTAAAACCTGAAAAGTGTAAATAAGAATATACTATATAAGCTTTTGCCGTGTATTAAATCTAATCTATATACATATTTCATTAACATTAACACATTTAGTAACGTATTTGATTAGACTTCGTTCTCAAAAAGTGCATAATCTCGATATTCTTGAATCGTAGTAAAAAAATATATTTTCATATTTTAGATTCCATTACAAGGTTTTAAATTTAAAGTGGAATACTCTAAAGAACGTTTTCTTACACTTTAAAATATACGACCAACTCTTAGGTAAATTATAAATATATATTATGACTTATTTAGACTTGTTTAAGAGTATCTAATAATCTACATTTTATAGCCTCAGTTCAATCATTTGAATATCTGTAAATATACATACATACATACCTTCAATAAAGATCGATTTCGATGTACTATAAAATAACTAGTGATATATTTTGTTACACACGAATAAAAAGCAGTATGATTTTAAGGACAACCGATAAAAATAAATTTCGGAGGCTTGTGTTGTTATTTCAATTTTATAATACTGTTGGACATTCAAACAAACCAAATTGTCTATTTAAAATTAATAAATAATGGTTTTATCACTAAAGGTTTTATTGTTAACAGTTACCATCAGAAATACAGACTGCAAGGGCACAAGGACCTCTGCCACAGCCTCGGTTTGGATTCCTCTAAACTGCAGACATCACACTTGGCCGCGAGACTGAACGGGTATTTGGTGGGAGTAGGCGGGATGACGCAGTTTGAACAAGAAGTAACTCGTTTAGGTTTAAGCGAGAAACAGGCTGAATATGTCAGACGAGAGTTGCAACGCAACGAGGGCGGAGGCTTGGCATGCTAACCTGTTTTAAAAATAATTCTCTTAACGAGTCGTGAACACATCTAGGGTTGCTAACCGTGTTTAATAATAAAGTATATTGCGTTATTTCAGGTGACTATACATCATATAACACGAGGAAAATAAAGTACATAAAAGTGGTTAATTGTATATAGTTTGATTTATCTAAGATTATCTTTTGTTTAAATAAATAAAATAACAAGATTTAATCGTAATTTTGCGTATAACTTATCAGTTTAATGAGTGAACTAAACTATATAATCTCTACTGTAGTCAGAGCTGATAGTAGATATAGACTATTAATAAGTTACCTAATACAATAATAATAAAAAAACCGCATATTTTGTAAAGAATCGATTTTAATTTTGATTCATATGCATAATAAATGAAATAAAATGCAGATGTTACTAATCAACATTACGTACTATAAAATAAAGTCTGTCTGTCTGTCTGTCTGTTCGCAATAAACTCAAAAACGACTGATCGGATTTTCGTGCGGCTTTCACGAATAGATATGTGATTCGTAAGGAATGTTTAGATGTATAATTTGTCAATGTTTTTTATAATCAGGGCGGGAAAGCGTCCCCCAAACCCGCAGGTATCTTATACCATAATTAATTTTATACAGCATACTTTTTTCGTACTTTTAAAGTCAAATAATTTATTTGCTTTAATAATAAAGGTGGCAACCGAAAATACAAAATTGATTGATAAATAGGAATGTTTAGTGGTATAAGAATACACTCGTATGATTAGTCTATTTCAGGGCTGATATCATGCCTCGGTTGTTAATTTAGTAGCATTTGTTAACTGATCTGCGTTGCCACCTCTCTGTGCTGACGACTCGAGGCAGAAACTTTATAGCTAACTTAATTTTCTTTAGTATATCATTATATTTGTGAGCTAAGCTAGTTAGATTAGTTAGCTTATATAGTTCAATGGTTAGTAAACAGCGGCTCGCGAGCACTATGCGGATCTTACTCCCATTCACTGTGGTTTTTCCAAAAAATGTTTAATGTGGTCACGGACCGTTTATTAACTTGCCTTGTAAGAAACAAGGTTTTTAGAAACGCAAGCGTACAGAAAAGAGGAATTTTTTTAGAAAGCAAAAAAAACGTCAGTCGCTTGCAAGTACATATTTAGCTCGAGACTACATTAAATCTTAATCTATACAAATATTATAAAGTTGGAGAGCTCTTGGTTTGTTTGGTTGAACGCGCTAATCTCAGGTACTACTGGTACGATTTGAATAAATTTTCCAGTGTTAGATAGCTCATTTATCGAAGAAACTATAGGCTATATATATCATCACACTACGACCAATAGGAGCGGAGCACCAATGAAGATTGTTTCAAAATCTCACGCGGGCAGAAGCTAGTTATTTCCATAAAAAATTTTCTTGTAAAGCAAAGCTTCAGTTAAAAAAGGCTCTTTATATAAACGTCATTTTTTTACTGTTTATATTTGGTTCTTTTGGATGACGAGTTTCCTGACTATTGACCTAGTTAGTTAACTTTTTAGTAAGCTAAGCTCGGGGATGGATTACAGCTTGACTTGAAGGCGAAAAGCTAATTAAGCCACGAGTGCAATGACAATATACACGTGTTTCATACGATGTTATTCAACA
This sequence comes from Antheraea mylitta, assembly GCA_014332785.1. Taxonomy (NCBI): domain Eukaryota; kingdom Metazoa; phylum Arthropoda; class Insecta; order Lepidoptera; family Saturniidae; genus Antheraea; species Antheraea mylitta. The sequence goes on from JACEII010000001.1 coordinate 8,720,927, forward strand.
CATTTACGAGAGAAATAATACATAAAATTAATCACAAAACATATTACTTTTTCCATGACATATTTTCAGAGAAATAGTTTTATGAAAAATATTATATGGATATCGTTTTCCGTGTATCATGCTTATGGCTTAATTAAGAATATAGTGGAAATATATTTTACTCGGTTAATATTAAAATGAACACTCCAACTGTAATAAAATATGTACTACTTAAAAAAAGTTTAAACAATTAAATGTAGATCCTGTTGATATATAACTAAGCAAATATGTTGCTAAATAGTATAGATAAATTCTGTTGTTTAGAAAATATATTGAGTTGTGTTTTAGAAAATACGCATGTAATTGACCTAATGTTAATTATTGCAGCTTATAGGCTAATACCCCGTCTCAAAATATAGAATAAAGTTTAAATTAAGGTCATACAAATTGGAACTCCATGTATGCAGTACGTGTGCTGCCACCGAGTCTATTACATTAAATAAAATATTGCATTTTGTTGTAAAGTGATAGGGGCAGTATAGCCTTGCATATATTGTTCCATTTTAAAAATAATGAATTTAATAATACTTTTATAATAATAGGAAAATTACAAAGACATACAATATTCGTTGCATAGGTTATATTGATATATAGCAACCAAAGATGCACAGTCTCGAATAAAAGTAACGCTTAAACCGTCCCCCAAAATTCATCCATATGCCTAATTAGTTGTAGTCGTACTATAAACTTATGTTTTTGTAAATTCAATCTTATACGAATTTATTAATGCTGTTTTCACAAAGCAGTGTACAAAAAGTCCAAAGATACGACTGACGCAAGACTATTTGCAATAAGCGCAGAATTTTCAAATGTGCACTCATTTTATGCGGACGGGTTTGTGACGTTGACTTTGCATCTTGGGTTTTTATATATAAATGTATACAGTACACGTTACATTACATTAGTTTATTTCTAAAAACATTTATGATAAATATATATGATTGTATTTAAATCGCATAAAGATAGCTTTTCATAATTTTTTATTGTATTATAAGACTATCACCGTCTCTTTTTATTATTACTAAGTGATATTATCTCATTAGAAGGGACACTTTTGACACATATAATATGTACTGTTTTCAATAGTTAATTTTAATTTTGATTATCAATATATAATTAATGTATTATTTAATTTTAGTAATAAAATACACATTGTATTTCACGCAAACGTATTTTATTTAATAAAAATACCTAACGACCTAGTAAAAATGACAATAATATTATTATCTATGATATCTCTTATTTTTAACCTAAGTAATATAAAAACTACAAATGTATTAGTGCAAAACACTCAGTAAAAATAAAATGTTACTTAATTTATCAAACTATATTCTAAATAAATTATATCAAAACCGTACTTAGAGAGTTTTTGGCGAGATTTTAGTCTGTCACGTAGTGGATTTTATATTTTATTCATAAAATTGTGTTATTTGACTCTACATTTTGTAAATTTGGTGGTGTTTTACGTTATATATATATTGTTTATTGTGCCTAAGTGAAGTGTATGGAAAATAATACCACGGAGCATGAAATTCTGAGATGCCACAAAAACTCCCATCTAACAAGGGATCCACCATCTTGTTAGAATATTGACTCACACGACGCAATATTGAAGTGATTGCTTGTAATATTATTGACTATGTGACAATGGCAGTAATAATCTGAAAGATTAATTGCCAAAAATAAAGTAAAAAAATAAACCGTACTTAATTTATAAATAATTAAGTAAGTAGGTATCTCTGTGGGTTAATTTGCGTTGCGGTTATTAGTATTTTATACTATTATATTCATAAATAAAATAAAAAATATATATTAAAGAAACGATACACTACATGGTCAAATTCTTTATTTTAACGCCATCTCGCGTTCATTCAGAATACTACATTAAATTAATGTTACATACACCAGGATAATGTTTGATTATTATGGATCTTCACAGATGTCTCTTAGACAAGTATTTTAATAGCAACAAAATTATATAGCCATGGTTGTGACTCTAGAACAGTAAAAAGTTGTATAAAAGTATATAATAAACAAATACAGTATTCGACAACACCATTAAATGAATTTAAAACCAAGACCGAGACAAGGTGTATTGACGAAAGACCAATAAACTCCAAGACCTAGTTTATGTTTCACCTTGCTCTTGAATTTGGCCAATACTGCGTTGAATTACGGCAAAGGCTCAAGCCTAGGTCCGTTCCCTCGGTGTGGAGCCCTTGAGTGCGCTGCTCGCGCGATACACTCACACAAAATTTTACAACACTGCAACAACATTACATATACCTATCACTTATATAAATATGTAACTTAGCTTAATTTAGCTCAGATAGGTCGTTCAGGGGCGGTTTCTCAGGAAGAGAGTCAGAACGGTCCCTGGCCGTCCCTAACATGCGGCCGACGGTACACCGTGGGGTTTTAGTCCGTGCGAGTCGGATATAACCCACCCTCTCCCCCGGGAGGGTGGGTATCCGTTAGGGATTTGCCCACTCAAGCCGAGGGGTGCCATGCACCCTTGAGCTAGTTGCCCAAATAAAATCGGCTAAATGCCTTAAGCGCTCGCCTTTGTAGTCCGCTAAAGCTGTCTTGTTTTTTTTTTCCAAATAACTACGCTATTGACCCAGCAAGGTCTTAACAGCTTCACCGGACTACTAACTTGCTAGAGATCTTGCTGAAGATCTTGTTAGGTTAATAGCGTATGTTCGTCAGTTCGATGAAAAAAAATACAGATATCTTTTGTTTTGTTGTTTTGATTGTATTCTCGTCATGTACAGTGCCATAATTTTGTAGAGCTATAATGAAAAGTAATGTGATTTCAATTTAACGAAATAAAATGCATATCAATTTAGGGGAAAGAACTACGGTTTTGACGGATGTTGCTATCATTTGATAAATGCTATGTTTCCTTAGTTATAAATAGACAAATATTTAAAGAGAGACAGGAAGGTCCGGTTCCTAACTACGTAAGATAAATAAAATTTGTTATTATAAATAGAAAAAATAGAAACTGTTAACCCATATAAGTTATTTTAGGGTTGACTCCTTAACTAAATCCAATTTTTTAAAAAGTTACTATTTTTTTTGTAAATAATGTATTTAAATTACAAATTAAATTACTTAAATGTTCCGCATGTTCATTTTTATACGTATCGTCTATAAGCAATTACTTTATTAATTTTACATCAGAAATAAATACTCTGTGCAATCTTTAATTAAGAGTTATGGCGTGACCCATCATCACCATATAACAATACATTCACTCACTGAATGCCATATCAACGTATAGCCCGAATTACTGGGCCTAGGGCCGTGAAAATTTTGAGAAAAAAAAATTGAGTGATTGAGAATTTTAATTATGTATTTTTTTCTAACTGACTACGCTACTGGCCTTTACAGCTTCACCGGACTACAGTTAAATTACAAGTTAGCTTTTCAAGAAAACCAAAGATACCAAAGTGACCAAAGGAAGTAGACTCTAATGCAGTGTTTTCCATACATTTTAGGCGCCCATCTTAACATTTTTAAAATTTGTCTGCCTCCCCCATACATAATTTTTAACGTTTAAAAATTGTTTTGATTCCTTAAGAAATATAAATTACAAGATTTAGGAAGAAATCACTATGAAATTCCTATCAAAACATCGTAAATAAAATATAAAAAATTTAAAATGAAAAACTTACTTGACGACTCTAATTACTCAGTTGATATTTTGGTAACTTCAAAAGAAATTATAGCTAATAATTATTTACAGCATTTTTTTAAGAATCGGTCTTTTTCTTAAATTTGTCGCCGACATCTAACAGTGCATTTAAATGAGCCAAAGGCGAAAGGGTTAAAGTCGTATCGAGTCAATTTTAAAATTGTCCCTCATAACTATCAAATTGCCCCACTGTGGACCGTGGGACCCACGTTGAGAAACACTGGTCTAGTGCATCGTTCTAAAGTTCTCGATCTCTCAATTTTTTTTACTACACCATTTCCACCCCTAAGGGCTTATCAGAAAAGTAAAGACTGGGCAAACGACATACATCAAAAATCCGACATGAGACAATTTTTCAAATTATTATCGGATGCTGACCCATGCCATTTAAATTTTTCATAGCTTCTTTGTAGAGTTGGGTATAATTTTAAATGATAGGCAAAGAAGGGCAATCGATGGGCATATTTCCTACGAATTATCAAATTCTTTTGCGAAAAATGGAGGGGCATTTTCGTGGAGCTCCCTCACGAGACAATTTAAGCATATGAATATAATATACTCAATACAATGTGAGAATTAATGTATTCCAGTATGAATAGTTTGGTAGTAAACTAATAATTGACCTTGGAATACGTTTTTTTTAGATCGCTACCATTTAACTAGATATTTGTAAGTAATTTATATAGGTTAGCTATGAACGGTAATGACCACTTAACACCAAAAAAATCGCATCGTAGTTTACTACAAGATAACAAAATTATAATTGTAATACATTCGGATAATCTAATCAATCCACCATCATGAAATAAACAAGAGATATTGACAAATCGAATCAGATAAAAAAATATCTATTTCAAAGTTTTCAACATAAATAGAACATCTGAGCAATGTCCACGTACATGATTCATACGCCATCAGACAAACAAGTTAATTATATGGTTCGCAAATTCATGTAACAAGACGGTTTCCACGCCTGGCCAGCTAAACTTACTTTATAAGTTAGGCGGTGCATTGAAGTGCGTTGTAGCGGTGATGTATATTTGTGTGTCACCGTATCGCGCAAGCAACACACTCAGGGGCTCCCTACCGAGGGATCGAACCTAGGCTTGAGCCGCTGCCGTGGGAGGCCTAATCGGGTGTGCGGGAGCGAAATTAAGCCCCAGATCACGGCGGCGTGATCTGTGGTTACGCGGGCGTGGGCGTGAACACGCTTTGTTTCGAGGGACAGGCTGGTATTGATCGTTCACTGACGTGATTGAATCAGGAGGGTCGGTAAAAATGTGTCGCGGACATCTTTTATAACGCGCAGCGTTAGGTACGGGTTCATAGTTTGCGGCGGATACCACTAACGGACTGGAATGATTCGTGGCTTTTGCAAAATAGCTAATCGTAAGTGATTTTACGTACGCCCAGATAGAAGGGTTCTGTAAGTCTCTATGGAGATCGACTCTCCGGATGTACTACGGGGTGGGGAAATTAATTGAGTATAGTAGAAGTTAGTGAAATGAATCGTATACAATTATTAAAACTACAGTTATCATATATTGGTCTCTACTGAAAGTCTATTAAGCGCTCCAATATACTCTTATCCGGTATACGATTTGACGCGAGTAATGAACGGTTAGTGTCCAGGAATATACATCGTTTTTAATAAAGTAGCAATCATTTACTAGATCATCCACGTGCTCACGTGTCTGTTATCAAAGTTCAATCATTCAAAAACCTACAATGAATTCTTCGGTGAAATGATACCGTGAGTTTGTTGATTAGATAACTTCACACTGACATAAGCAACGTTAATACATTATTCCTCTATTTAGTTAAGCACAATTTTGGAGTCTATCAGTGTACGGTATTATTGCTAATGTCATAAATGCCGCAATACATAGTTCTATACCAGGTGACTGTTTAAACAGTATCAATATTTCTGAAGGGCAATCTGCACACGATTCTCGTTCTAAACCAATTAAAAAAATAGGTGCTTAATATTTGACGTAATTATCAAAACAAATACAAAATATATATAGAATCCTCTACGCGTCTATGTTAAATCGTAGTGTCAATGACCGTCGTGTGATTTAATTTTCATCTGAAACAAATGGGTTTATTGCCTGTTTTACTTTCGAAAGTTATTAACTCCAGGTCGTTCATTTTAGCTTTTGGCACCGGTCCTTGCACTTAGGGTTATTATTTTATTTACACGTTTGTAGCTATACTTTTGAAAGTCCTAGAACCAACTTTAACTTAGGTTTTCTTGGTTGATTATTAATATTTGTTTTACGATTATTATTTTATATGTTAAATGTGACCATGAAGTGTTATATTCGAGAATATTGCGTCTAACCTTTCACCTGGTATAAAGTTGGTATGTTTTTATCTGATGTTAGCTTAATAGCGTTATCTAAGATTGTGACGTATTCATCGTAATCTACTCGCGTTACACCATATGGTTGGATATTTTACTTAAAAATTCATCAAATAGTCAAAAAACGAACTCGAATTCCGTGTAATAATTTCGCTCTACACTCAAAAACGGCAATTACTAGATTAAACTTTCGGAAGAAGTTTTTTTTCTCGAACTGACTACGTTATTGACCTAGCAAGGCTTTAAGGTCGAAAGAAGCGCCTACATAATAACAGCAGCTTAGTAAAGCAAAATATATGCATTATTCATATGAATAACACGGTAAATAACACCAATGGAACTCAGGTTAATGGGGCCTGCATCTGGGGCGGTAAAATTATTGCAACGGAAAAATATAAGGTTATTTTTAGGGTAAATATACGAACATTTAAAATAACTATTAAAATATTAAACAAAGGGATTATTGTTATAAGAGAAATTCGCTACTAATCGAATAATTAAATTCATCGCCGACATATCTACTCTATTTTATTTTATAGGTATTTTATGTCATAGAAGGATGTCGTGCATTGCCACTCTGTGTTTGGGGGATAGGGGGAAGGGTTGGAGAGGGAGGAAGGTGAGGGGAGGTGAGCCTCAGGCGCTCTCCTCACTGACCGAACGAAACGTAACAATGTAAGCACTGTTACTTCATGTCGGTTTTCTGTGAGAGGGTGGTGATACCCCGGACGAGCCGACTCATTCATGCTGAAACCAGTTATAGCATCAGTGTGGCTCTACTACCTACAAGAATATATTGTATATACAATATTATATTATAAAAAATATGTTTAATAACTTTAAATTTCCCAATCAATCCGATAAAAAAAAACAATTCTGTTTTGTAAAGCGTGTTATTATTCGAAGATACAAAGCATTCACATTCTGAACTCATCACAGGAAGTCTCATTTATCTATAACAAGATAATTCACATTGACCGATCACTGAGTGATACGCGAGTGCGTTCGGTGCAAACTGAGGTCGTGACCTCCACAGGTTCAAACCCATTTCCCAATAACTGCCGGCTTGTATTAACCTAAGTAGATTTTACCTAGCAAAGTTTTATATTGTCGTATTTATATCAAATTGAAAGAAAAGCGACAGGTAATAAATGACAAACAAGTTATAAAATTATCATAGAAATGTAGGAATATTTTGTTTATTTATATCTTTTAAGTTGCCAAAAATGTAAATATTTAAACTAATGGTGTGAATATATTACGCATTAGCACCACAACAACAGCGCGAAACTGGAATTGGCTTCAAGGCAAAAACGATCAGTTGTATCTGAGCAGTTTTTCCAGTATTTGCTACGCAGGCTCTACTCAGAACAATAAAATTTATGTTTTTCTTTTTTCTTATTGACTAAGTTATTGGCCTGACGGGCCTCCAGAGCCTCACCGAACTAAAAAATGTATGCTATAGGTTTATGTATTAAGCATTACCGGTGTTATTACAGAAAAGTTAAATACGTTTGGAATATTTGTTTTAAAAAAGTTTGAGTACTAGGACGCCGAGGCAAGATCGATTTTTTTTCAAACTGATTACGCCATTAACCTAGCAAGGTTTTAAAGGCTTCACCGGACTACGAGCAAGGTCGCGTTAGCCTTTTTCGCAAGTGTAACCTAACAAACCAATACGGGATAAAAGAGCAAGAAGTCGAACGTTCGGTGAGCGCGGTGCATTTAATACGAAAGTATCCAAATCTTTTTAAAGCAAGTATTCAATACGTATTTAAATTTTTTGTAATAACACCGTATGTTACCTTTCTCATGGAGATCTCGACGTATGTCTTCTAAAGTACTACATTAATATTTGTCATTAATTTCTCATACACGAGACATGTTGTTTTAGTGTTTTCATTATTGTTTGTGAGTTTTCAAATTTAATTATCGTACTTCTTGTTCATTTCTATTGAACCGTCCTAAAGTATGTATCAACTGACTCATGATACATCGCGATATATTCTTGGACAAAAGGATCCACTATTAAGTAAAATCCGAAACCCACATAATTCTTTTTTTTTATATCAAAGGAGGCAAACGAACAGGTGGGTCACGTGATGTTAAGTGATCACCACCGTCCATAGACACTAGCGACATCAGGAAAGTCACAAGTGCGTTGCCAGCCTGTATATGGGGGGAGGAAAGGGAAAGGAGAAAAGCGGAAGGGAGGTGGGACTCCGGCGCTCTCACTGACCGAACGTAACACAACAATGCAAGCACTGTTATTTCACGTCAGTTTTATGTAAGAGGGGTGGTATTGCCCGGCCGAGCCGCTCCTTTTATACTGAATTCAGTAATAGCTTCAGCGTGGATCTACCACCTACAGATAATCTATACTAATATTATAAAGAGGTAAAGTTTGTGATGTTGTGATGTTGTAGGGGGTAATCTCAGGAACTAATGACCTGATTTGAATAATTCTTTCAGTGTTATATAGCTCATTTGTCGAGGATGCTTATAGGCTATATATAATCACGCTAAGACCAATAGGAGCAGAGCATCAATAAAGAATGTTTAAAAATGTTTTTTTTTTCCCTGAAATCTTCCGCTGCGTGTTAGCATTAACTTAAAGTATCTATTTCACGCGAACGAAATTGCGAGCAGAGGCTAGTAGAATAATAAAACTCTCAGTCAAAACACATTTAAAACGGATGTATTTACCCATGTTTACGACTAATTAGATATAGGAATGTTTAACAAAATCATTATTAATTACCGTTATTTACAACAAAAAAGAAAGGGAGTAATAATTAATAAGAAATTAAAACTTGATAATTGATAAACAAATTTGTTACTATGGGTTTTCCATAAATACGGTCACAGTCATTTGCTTTGACTGTAATGTAACGTACACAACAGAACTATTAGGTATGTTTTGGTGGATCCTATTTTACTTTTTTTTCTGTCATAGGAGTCAAACGAACAGACGGGTCACTTGATGTTAAGTGATCACGTTGTCCATAGACACTTGCAATACCAGAGGAGTCGCAAGTGCGTTGCCAGCCTGTATTTGAGGAAGAGACAAGGAGGAGGGAAGCAGGAGCGAGGGGAGGGGAAGTAGCCCTTCGGCGCTCTCACTGACCGAATGAAACGCAACAATGCAAGCACTGTTACTTTACGTCGTTTTTCTGTGAGAGGGTGATGTGGGAGGGAAGAGCCGACCCATTCAAGCTGAAACTAGTTATAGCTTTAGTGAGGCTCTACCGCCTACTATATGCATGGAAAAAAAACTATAGCACCTATAGAAAAGAAGGAAATACATGGACAAGAAGAATGTCCGACAACGTGTTTAACAAATGGATAATATTACTTATGTCAAAATATAGTGAAAATTAATCAAGCTATGAAAATTACCATCGAAATTAAACGAAATTATTAAATTAATGGGTTCGTATCGATAGCAAATCCGCTATGAAATTTGATTATTTATACATCTATTTTTCAATGGATACTACATTAAAACATTCTGCATAGTTGTTCCTAATAATGCAGCTTCAATATTCTTCACTATTAAATATAAAAACAAACACATATGAACACATGAACAATTTCATTGAGTTTCAAATAATTCACATACACACGGCATGTGTATGTAAATCGAGCCGTGAGATTAACCGATTTCAAATGTTTTATTATAGAATGCAAACCGATTCCTGCGAAGCGGCGTGTTAACAAAATAAAATAAGCATCGTATTGTTGCGAAGTCGTTGTTCCGTTATGGATTTGTGCGATATATGATACCTCATTGACACAGTACACATAATAGTACCAAGTATGGAAACTCCGTATAAACGCTCGCACCTGCATACTCACACAAACATGTGTATCGACACGATCTAAAGGAACCTCGCGGTGCTGTCCATAGAATTCCTTTCAAACCTCTCGTCGATGCGCGTGTTGAGTGAGTGTGCCGTTTTCGAGCGTTTGTTCGTAGTTTCCGTACTGTCTCATATTTATACTGTGTCATTGATGCTCTTGCCCCGTAATAACCGTTTATACTATTCATGTTATTTTGCTTTAATGGATCTGGTATTATGTCTTTATTTTATCCATGTCAATGTATGTACATGTAAATAGCTCTTTAATATTACATCTTAACATTATTATAACAAGCTAAATAAATAAATATTACTTAATTATGATATATTTCAAAAGCTTTCTTTTAAGTGTTAATAAACCCAAAAGATTATTTGATTTTTTTTTTTTTTTTAATAGAATCATAATATTCAGAGCGATTTTGGTAAAATGAAAACTTATGTGTTCTCGTCACCGATGACCTCAACATGCTCGTGACGTATTACGCTTACGTTAAACTAGCGGCTTGTAGTATAGCGTCTTGTGTAGTATACTTAATATTGATATTTTGTTTATGCTTGTACAGCTCACCATATATTTGATTAATAATTATATACATAATAAATTATTTAATAAAATGTATGTATTGTTCAACTGAATGCCAAGAGACGTGAAAACGTACCTAATGTTAATAATATAAATTTACAAAAGTAATTCAGAGAATAATTGATTTAAGATGTAAAAAAAGAACATAGTTATTCTTTTTTTTAATTTTCACTTCAGTCGCCAGTCCATATGACTGACTTGACTTTTATAATGGAACATTTCTGATTGAATGCCTATGTTAGCAAGGTACCACGATGGGTAGGTTTGTAATAAACTGAATAAATAATGAGACACACAAGTTTAAATCAGCAAATATAGAACATTGGAATTTGCCTTGTTTGGCTTCAAAATATGTAACTAATCATTTACATTGTCAACCCCTTTAATCCTACACCACACATAAACAACAAAATCTCACTGTTCTTTGTTATCCTTATTTTGTTTTTTTTTTTCAAGACTCAAACGAACAGAAAACATTTACATGTTTTCTTGGAAACGATATATATATATGCTCATTTGTTAATATATTATATTTGGTGAAGAAATATTATGTTAATTTTGTGTGTTTTGTTATGGAAATTAATTTATCGACATAATGTACCTATAGCGGGGACATCTTAAATGTAATATACGTACTAGGTCTTATCCTATATAATAACAGAGTAAATGTAACGTTTCTGTTATTTTTAGAATTTTTTGGTAAAAAAAAGTGGCAGGTGTCTTGGAAAAGTAATAAGATAAAAGTACATTTAAATCATTTTGGGGTGTAAGGGGTGTCGAATAACATCAAGACTAGAGACACCCAAGCCAACCTCACCTGCTCGTGGTGCACCCTGCTGAATAACGAACAAGGCAATGGCGATAGCGGGGTGGTAGTGTTTTACAGCCCGACTGGGTCGTAACCACCATGTATTTGGCGAAAAAGCCCGTAATAGTGATTCGCTTTCTGCGGGTCGCGTTTCGGGATCAGCCTGTGCATATCCAGCTTTTTCCAAACCGGTATGATAGTGGCGACCGACGATGGATAGTGTGTCACTCGGTGGTCGCTATTGTTTTTGGATTATACTGTGCTTACCATCAGGCATAGTGCAGTTATTTTGCCGTGCTACAATATAAAAAAAAGAATATTTGTTTGTTTTAACACGCGTCATTGTAAAAGTACTGCGTTCACGATAAAACCTCAAGAAAATCATAAAGCATATCCACGAGTAACATTTAGCCTTGGTTTCATTAAAATTGCTTAACTCTATCGAAAGTTATGGTAATTTTAATGACGACGCGACTTAACTACAAGAGAAAAGGAGATAAATGGACTAAATACATTCCGATTTATTAGTCACTGTTTTTTTACCACAAGTTCCAAGCGGACGGAGCCGCGGGCACAGCTAGTCTTTAATAATTTGTTCCTTTGTCACGCTTTAATGTCTTTACGTACTCCGCCGGTCATCATCTAATTTGGAATTTACTTTCTCAGGGGTATAGAAAAGACCATAGAGTAGTAGTAATAATATTCGTCCAATAGGACAGGCGAAGAAATTAATCCATACTGCCAATTCTGAAGTTATCAATATATATGGTTCTTGTATATCTGTAGTGAGTTTTATTCTATGTTCAAGTAAAGGCATACGCGCCAAATCTTCTATATGTTAATTTTCAAGCCGTTTCTTTTGCCAATTCTGAAGTTGTCAATACGGATAGTTCTTATGTATTCTTTAGTCTGTTTTCTTCTAAGTCCAAGTTAATGTAAAGGCGTAAGAGCCAAATCTTCTACATAATATTTCAGACATTTTTTATCTTCTTAATCTTCGAATAATCATTAAAAATATTCTGATTGTCGTAAATAAGAATTTTTTAGTGTTGTGCGGTTATTTCAGTGTTATAACAATATAGTGGTTCTCTTGTTACAACTTCCCTGGGAATTTTTGTGGCATCTCATAATTCATGGTCCGTGGTATTATTTTTCATTCACTTCACATAGGCACTATAAACTAATCATATTACATAAAACACCACCAACTTTACACAATATAGAGTCAAGTAACACAAGATTATGAATAAAATATACAATCCACCACATGAAAGACTGAAATCCCGCCAAAAACTCAAACCATAGAGTATCTTGCAGCTAGAAAAATCCAAGGGATATGTCAAATCTACATTAATCTATAGTATATTTTAATCTGTGTTCGAAACAGTAATTTTAATGAGACAATATAAAAAATAAACGATGATCTTCGACATACCATTTCTGAACAGAAATAAATTCTTTGTATGTGATATCAGTAAGTGATATTACAAAAGAGATACGTATTATTTATGAACGCGATTATATTAATAGCTACTATCAAACAGTTATCATAAATCAAACAATTGTCACACCACATGACTACGTCACATATGATTATGACGTATTTATCGACTTTATAACTAGAAATACACACAAAAGTAATTTAAATGTGTACTTGACAGTTTATTTGCTTTAAAACATGCCGCGTCTAATTCCTTACCTTCATCTTTATTGGTTAAACTTATTACTCGGAACTAATGCCCTCGACTTTGTAATCGGTTGAGTGCCTTAAGCGCTCGCCTTAGTAGTCCCGTGAAGCTGTAAAGGCCTTGTAAGGCTAATAGCGTAGTCAGTTCGAAAAAAAAAAACAATCGACTTTGTCGCCGTCATCCTGCTCCCTTTTTCTACGGCAAGAAAATATGCAAAATGTCTTTAGTCTCTTGTTCCTATTAAAATGTAGATTCTTAAAACTAAATTATATGAAGCTATTGTCATAATATTTTTTAAATAAGGAGCAAGTGTTTAAGATGGAACATAAATAAATAATCGTAGCTTTTTAGTGTTTTACGCATAATGATAAACTTCTATGTTATTTGTATAGATTATTTTTACCTCAATAATAATTCTCAAATAGCTTCTGCCCATGGAGGCAATTCTTACAACGTCAAACGTGACAGATTCGTATTAATTAGATTAATAATAGTTCAACCTAACGTATAATAAACTGAAAATAAAACACATACATAACACAAATAACAAAAAAATATTAAAAATTATCCAGTAGTTTTAATGTGATGCGCGCACAACGACAGACCCCATATTATTTATAAGAATGCTCACGCAGTGGTCGAAATTTGATCATTAAATTCTCAAGTCTTATTATAAAGAAATAAAATAGCACCACCCGAGGAGCATATGCAGGGTAATGAGAGGGTCACTTCCTGGAGAGGCGCGTAACAATTAACATCAGTCCTCCATAATACTAATCATAATTATAACACAATTCGTCAATAATTAGTGAACAAAAAAATACTACATAAAGGGAAACAGGAAGGAAATGCTATTAATTGTTTTGTTTCTGTCTAATTATAGAGATAGATTAGTTAGATTTTCGAACTGACTAACACTGTTGGCATCATATAACACGTAAGGATCGTGAATATGACTAATCCAGATTTATAATAAAGGCTTCGTCGAAATGAAAAAAATGATAAGAAATACTTGAAAAAAGTACTGGCTTGATATATCTTAGCCTATATAGATTATAAAAGTAAAGAAAGTAATTACTGTTTTGTTCTGATACATTGTCAATATGTACTGAATATTACCTATATATTTTCCAACTTGAGAAGCTATTATATATTTTATTATATATATTATATAGCTATACTATACATAAACCTTATTCACGTCTTGGACTATATGCTGAATTAATGTTTAAGGTTTTTAGACAACGTGACCCTGAGCTGAGACCTTAATATCATGTGAACATTAAGCCGGGTGTTGACTTATTAAATAATTCAACAAGTGACGAAATAATCTACGTCGTTCGGAACTGTTGATAACTAATTTTCAAATCAAATTGATTTAAAGTTGTTTACTAAAACATAGCTACTTAGGTATGACAAAAGCAAGTTTCGTGACTTCGTCTATATGGACCTACTAGAGTTTTATATTCGTGCTTGGATAACAGGTGAGTCATTAAGTACACGTGCACTAAACTTGTACTGGAATATCAGTCCTTAGTTGTGCACAAGTTATCGCTGTTTGTAATTTTATTAGTAATTCTTGAGATAAAAGTGAATAACCGATAAAACGATAAAGAAAAACCATTTAAAAGATTATCGTGCAGTTTATTCCTTAAACACAATATGAACTTTATTTGAAAATTAATATTTATCAATATACGACCTTATTTACAAACACATATGTATCAAAATTGAATATCAATTAAAGTATTCCTGTGTTTGTCTAATACATATCTAGTGTTGAAGGAAAACAGAGCTAAAGATAAGTATTGCTCGTTTTTAATCAATATTTAAAAGTAACGTCGTTATTTTGTTTTTATATAGTAATTAATTTATTCAAACGGAAAATAAAAAAGCCACTATTTCACTCATATATAAACTAAAAGACTAAAAATTCGCCGGCATGACAACGGCGTCCGCCGAGGGATGGCGTGTCTCTCGGTGGTCGCCATTGTTTTTGGATTGTACTGTGCTCACCATCAGGCACTGTGCAGTCAAATTGCTGAGCTACAAAAAAAAAAAAAAAAACTTGTCTCTGATATAAATATTTAGTGGAAATTTAAAGTAAAATGATCACGAATTAATAATAAAACATAAATATATGAGTTATATTTTCTAATGTATTCATTAAAATAATATGTTTGCTATATCTTGTATATGCTCGACGTAAGAAACATCTAATTGAATAAGGATTAATACTCATCTGATTAGAAATACCTTCTTAAATAAGCAATTATTGATTCATATAAAATATAAGAATAGTTATCCATATATAGATAGACAAACAAACTTTTTTGTAGGCGTCTTCAATATCTGCAATTCTGTAGTACATTGTTTTATGTAGCTCATAAGATATCATCGTTATCAAGGTAAGTGCTCGAAAACACCGTTTTAAAATATTTCGATTTTTTTCTATTTTTTTTATAAATAATGTATATATGTGTTAGACATATACAATTTCCAGAAGAAATTATCTGCACGATAGTGAAAATCGTACTAAACTCGTTTCGTAGTTTAAAATAACTGAGGTTTACACAATGACAGACTTATTGACGGACTGAGAGTTTTTTTTTATAATATTGCCACCATAGAACTTCTTTTAGGTGCAAGGCATCAGAATATAAGAGAGTTTCTTTCATACTGACGTAATAAGCCTGGGTTATATTATATAATAAATAATTAGTTCAAGTAAGCATTATAACATTACGTAATTAAATAGGTACTACTTCCTAATAAATGTAAACTGTTACATAATTAATTAACTGTACTAATCATATTACTATAGACGAAGTATGTATGATATAACTTTTATATTAAACTGCATATCGATATCTTTCACTTGAATGTTTACGTAATATTGGATTATTACACAGAAAAGTGACAACAGATAAATCACACTTAATTATGAGCAAAAACGTAATAATAAACATGTATTTAATAAATGAGGCAAAATAAACTCTATTGCATACAAGAATTGATTTTATACAGCACACTCAATATAAATAATTTATATTTCAACGACATTGAATTA
Organism: Antheraea mylitta; assembly: GCA_014332785.1. NCBI lineage: Eukaryota > Metazoa > Arthropoda > Insecta > Lepidoptera > Saturniidae > Antheraea > Antheraea mylitta. The sequence continues at coordinate 8,737,043 of JACEII010000001.1, forward strand.
ATTTATATAAAAATAATCGTTAAATGTCGTAAAACGGGACATCATAATAATAATGTAAGGTTATTATTATTTAAGTAGTAACAGACATCAAGAATATATACTTTTGTATCTTTTTTATAACAAATTTTAAGATTTTACTTTATGTGTTTATTTTTCTAAGATTGGTTAAAAGTAAAGAATCCTATAATTCTTTAGTAATATATAAAGAAATGATCTATGTTTTATCAGTTGAGGAAGATATCAAACTGTAAGTATATTGTAATAATTATAAATAAAAACACTACATTTAACAACATAGTAATGTAATTCTTATATTAATAAAATAGAACACATACAATGAAATCAGAAGCTGTGTAACGCGTACAAAATATATTATTCTAGACCAGTGGGTCCTGCCCTGATAATAAAAATATAACAAATTATATACCTAAACTTTCCTCATGACTCACTTTACGTACTGGTGAAAGCCGCATGAAAATCTGTTAAGTAGTTTTTGAGTTTATCGCGAACAGATAGACAGAAATACATATGTGGTAGAGGACTTTGATACCATATGTAGTGATTTGTTTCGCTATCCTTCTGCAATATAATTACACTAGCTGGAATTCCTAGTTTTAGCTATTACCGGATCTTATACTGTGCGATGTTATTTATATTGACGTGAATATATTTTCATTATATAATAATTCGATTTGAAAGAGAATCGATGTCCGTATTTAATGTGATTCCTTGGAAATTGTAAGTATCTCATACGATCATATGTGTTATATTTTTAATCTTAGTATGCACCGATTAATTCTTTCATATGGTGGCATTAAGGAGAATAAAGAGGCTGGACTGTATTGCAAAATAAGGATCGACGCACGGTACATTACCGTATTACATTACATTGTAAGTTAATTATTGGGAAAGGTTGTCAAAATTGAAAAAAAAATGTTTCAGATTAATTAGAAAGAATGTTTTGGTGAAAGAGGTAAGGAAAAAGGTATCCGGTATAAAACAATATGGTGTTAGCCTCTTAGTATACTCTGGTTTAATGAATGTAATCTATATCGACAATGTGTTGAGTTAGTTTTAAGACTCTGTTCGGGGCACTATCCATCGAAAAGTTTTGCATACCTAATGAGGAAAGCGGAATCTCCCAACTGCGATGTGTGTAATTTTTTTTTATATCATAGGAGGCAAAGGAATAGGTGAGTCACCTGATGTTAAGTGATCACAGCCGTCCATAGACACTAGCAACACCAAGGGAGTCGTATATGCCTTGCCATCCTGTTTGAGAGAGGGGGAAGGGGAGAGAGGGGGCCATGGGCTTCCAGCACTCTCACTCAGCGAACGAAACGCAACAATGCAAGCACGTCAGCTTTCTGTGAGAAAAAAGTAATAGCTTCAGCGTGGCTGTACCACTACTTAAATTAAAGATGGAAGACTTGTAGATAGAGTGTGCCAAGAACATCATCGAGCGTTGTTGATGAGTAGTATGAGAAGTAGTTGCCAGCACATATATATTTAGGTAATTGTCACAGCATCTTAGCTGAACCCTGTTAGATAAAGCTAAGGTGCTATGTGATCTAGTAATGATACCTCAGCAGCGACTCTCCTTATGTAGCTAACAAAATTGGGGAACAATGGCACTGATATGTTCGGTGGAATAAAATCCCTTAAAATAAAATTTAAAAAATGCTTTCACAGTAATAGTCTTTTTTCGAATTGCAATTACATAGAATATGTCCTTTTTTAAATATAAAAATAATATAAACAAGGAGGTTTTTAACACACAGGTTGCAATAAACTGAGCCGCAATTTTATACCACGATGTAGTTCGTCTCAATATACTCGACAGCTGATTTGTATCACAACAAAAGTCATATATCGTTGGAGTCTTTATCTGGATTTCAGTCTGTCACTTGGTGAATTTTATATTTTATTCATAATGTTGTGTTATTTGACTCTATATTTTATAAATTTGGTGGTGTTTTATGTAGTATAGTTAGTTTATTGTGCATAAGTGAAGTGTATGGAAAATAATACCATGGAGCATGAAATTCTGAAATGCCACAAAAACTCCCTGTAAGATTCTAACAAGGGAGCCACCATCTTGTTAGAATACTAAAATAATTACACGACGCTTGTAATATTATTAACTACACGACAATAGCAGTAATAATCTGAAAGATTGGTTGCTAAAAATAAAGATACAAAAGTATATCATATTTATAATTTACTTGTCAATGACTGTTTCGAATGCTGTAGTTAAAAATAGTTTACTAAGTAAATATAGAGACGTGAAGCGTTGTCAGGAACACATAGTATTGTTTTTTAATTCTTATATAGAGATACTAGGAAACAATAAAGACTTGGCTCGTTTTATAAATCGTTTTGCTGAAAACTTGGCAAGTAACCTCGTTTGTCATAAAGTGGTTAAAGATAGATGAAAATGTAACGTATAATATTGTTTGAAGTTCACAATATAAAATAAGAAATATGCAAATGAAACACATATTTATTAACTTATCTGACCAAAATATATTCTTTGATATTGTACCTTTAAAAAGAACATCAAATGTCATCTTAAACGAGTAACTAAATTGATTGAGTTTTTGGCGGGATTTTAGTCTGTCATGTAGTGGATTTTATATTTTATTCATAATCTTGTGTTTGTGTTATTAGACTCTATCTATATCTTGTAAATTTGGTGGTGTTATTCGTAATATAGTTAGTTTATTGTGCATAAGTGAAGTGAATGGAAAATAATACCACGGAGCATGAAATTCTGAGATGCCACAAAAACTCCCTGGAAGGTTCTAACAAAGGATCCACCATCTTGTTAGAATATTGACTCACACGACGCTTAATATTGAAGTGATTGCACGATGCTTGTAATATTATTGACTATGTGATAATGGCCATAATAATCTGAATGATTGATTGCCAAAAATAAAGTAAAAAAAAGAATACTAAATTGATACATATCTGCGGAGGTGTATCACTCAAAAATTATTGGAGAGATGTTGCACATTTATTTGAACTTTACTTTTTAAACACTTGTAAAAATATATTTATCGCGATAACGTCATTTCGTATGAAACAATTAACGTTTTAATATGTCACGATTCAGCAGTAGGTTCCTATGTATTTTATTGTATTAAAGAAATGAGGCAAGCGAGGTACTAATGTTTTTTTCCTTTGTACATCTATACTAATATTATAAAGACGTAAAGTTTGTAACGTTGTAGGGGGTAATCTCAGGTACTACTGATCCGATTTGAAAAAATATTTCAGTGTTATATAGCTTATTTATCGGGGAAGGTGTTATATAGCTTATTTATCGGCTATATATCACGCTAAGACCAATAGAAGCGGACCACCAATGAAGAATGTTTTCCAAATCGGGATCTTTTTTCCTCTTGAGAATTCCGCTGCGTGTTACCGTTAGCCCAAAGTAACTATTACTACGGGTACGAAGTCGTGGGCAGGAGCTAGTAAATTATATTAATAAAATACGGTTAACTTATATATCAGCTGTAAGATGCTGAATGACATCTACGTCCAACTATGATGATAGTCTTTATCTACATAGTACTAACAACAAACAAGAATGCCGAGTCAATACCTAATTAACGTGACAACTTATTAGTAACATTGTCATTCGTTGTGTGATTCGGGTAAATACCAAGTACATAAGAGGGTTTTCAAAGATAAGAATAATGCGTCATTCTTTAGATGAAATGACGCGACCGTTTAAAAATAGAATCTTACACAGAATTATAAATGAAGACTTAAACCACAAGGGAAGGAAAGATTAAATAACTCTATTCATACTGTTGATACAATTTTCTATTTTCACACATTGAATTAACTTAATTACTGTTTTAGAACAAAATGGGATAGTCGTCTTAGAAGGATAAATGCTCTATCGATTATAATGGACTATACAAATATAATATGGCCATAGATAATGCCTATTAGGAAAGTAAAGCTCTCGCTCTGTTAGCATTTAAATGTGTTCTGTTTTTAAATTATAATTTGCTGACTTCGTTTATCAGTAACGTGTGTTAAGAATTTAACGATTTTACAGAAAGAAATAAAGAACATTTTCCTGTACTAACCTAACACTTGGTATGTCTATCGTGTTTACATCAGCGTACATTAAATGTTAAGGGAATTATAATATACATTGAAGAGTACGAATATGACACGTTAATCTTTGATTAATTTCTAAGGTCAATGAACCTCTCCATGATAAAAGCATTTGGGCATATAAACCATATAGAGGCGGCATTGGGGCATATAACCCATGTTTCTCTCAAATATTGCGTCGCGGAAACTTGTTTACTTTTTTAAGCATATATAGTAGTTATCCAATAACTGTTCAATAATAGCCAAGAGATATGTAGTAAAATTAGCTTAAACCTATTTGTTTTTATGAAAACAACTATCGAATTTTAAATTTTGTATAACCTTACAACTTTAACTCTAAAAACGAAGGAGTTATTAACAAGAAATTTGCAACAATATTTTTGACAACTAGTATAAAGCTAAAATAAATTAGACACGCCAATATGCGGAAACCAAGCCCACGTGGACCTAATTGTAAATTCGTCTAGAACCACGCCCCAAGGTAAAAGCTTTTTATGGAATCCATTTAATATATACACATTACCAAAACACGTGAAATAAATATTATTTAACGATTCTTATCAATGTCATAATTCAAATAATAATTAGTAGGCAGGTATTCTTTTACCAGGTCGAACGATTTTATAACAATTGACGTCATTTACTGTGAAAGCAATAGTAAGGAACAAATGGTCGCAAGGTAACATTAAGATGGTAGCTGATGGCAATTGGATTCTTTGACTTACTTATTTCAGTATCAAGTGTGATTATGGGAGTCGTATGAATAAAAGAAACATATTTTTTTTACGTGACAGAAGTGAATACCTTAAATAATGATAAGTCATTCATATAAGCGATAAGTACCTGGGCGACCGAGCCTAGCTCCGTTCTTTAAAAAACTTTAAAAAACATTTTTAATTTAAACTGGTAGGTTTGCCTTATAAAATTTACAATTATTTACCAAATATTTTTTTTAAATATGTCTCTTCTGCTGTCACTCGGATTCGAACTGGGAGTTAGACAGATTTTCGAAGCAGCCGATTTCCATCTGAGCTATTTTTGTTTTGAAAGCGGTGGCGAAATTTGCCTTTATATTCTAGCTATATTTTTCATTGCCTTAAAACTCAGTTAAAAAAAGTATTCTATCAATAAAATTTAGCTAAATCGATTTATCGTCCCCTTAACTACCTACATACTAAGTTTCACGGAAATAGAAGACGTCGTTTCCGAGATCCTGAATATATACAAACATAAAAATATACAAGAATTGTTTGTTTAAAGGTATTAGATTAGATATATTACATCAGATGTGTTCTATCTCATTCTCTCACACGTTTAAATCTTATCTATACTAATATTATAAAAAGGTAAAATATGTGAGTTTGTGACGTTGTAGGAACTACTGGTCCGATTTGAAAAAATATTTTAGTATTATATAGCTTATTTATCGAGGATGGTTATAGACTATATATCATCACGCTAAGACTAATAGGAACGGTGGACCAATGAAGAATGTTCAAAATCGTTTTTTTTTTCCTGAGAGCTTCCGCTGCGTGTTAGCGTTAGCCCAAAGTAACTATTCTACGCGAACGAAGTCGCGGGCAGAGGCTAGTAGACGTATATGTTTGTCTCTTTTTATATCACTATTTGACTTCATTGAGTTTAAAATCACAATTGAGCTAAAGAAGATTTCTCATAAAAATAGTACCATCCTATTTGGAAAAATTAAATAAGAAACACTGTGAATGAGTAAATGTGTTTCAATACATCAAGTCAAGCCAAAAAAATAATAAATTAAATTTATAAAAATATATACTGTTATTATGAATTAAAAACATAAACCGAGTTCATCAGACCTTGTTTTAAAGATATCGATGATTCATAAAGAAGAGCGTTACTAAAGGCGTCTGAGGTCATGTTGACTTTTAACGATAAAAACAAAAATATGACAAGTTATCTTTTAAGTCCAATGTAAATTTTATTTAAATATAAAATCAACGAATCCTGTACCACTCTTAATGTAATAACCGATAATAACCTATTTTTATATATAAATTTCCGTTATATGCGTTTTCGTAATTTGTGTCCTTCTAAATGTCTTTGACTGGTTTTGATTTTTTTACCATACTTGAGGGTCACCGGAATAGTTTTTAGTTATAGTTAGACCCGGTATATGGCGCTGTTGTCGAGATTTTAATTTTTTTTTCATTTTTGGGTCAATTTTTTTTGGATATCTCTATTTAAAAAGCATAAAATCCTACTTTAAGCCTTCTCTCTACCAGGTATTAATATTTCTTAACTCTTTTCTACATATTCCGCGAGAGTAGTACTTTTTCTGGTAAAATGGTAACCCACGTCCTTTTCGGTATCTCTAAAAATGTGTATGCAAAATTTCATGATGGTCAATCATTTTTTTTTTCGTAATGAAAACGCGTTTGACCTGGAATGGTCTTCACAGCTTCACAGAGCTATTGAGGTGAGCGCTAAAGGCACTCAGCCGATTTGGGATGTTTGGGCGACTAACTCAAGGGTGGACGGCACACCTCGGCTTGGGCTGTCGCTTGTCTTGTGCAAAAATATCTGAGATAAGCTAAGCTAAGCTATCTAGATATACGTATATGAGTTATTGAAACATGCATGTGTGCCAAGCATATGAGCTTCAACAACTCCTATATGTATTTTGTGTCGGAAAAATAGGATATAAATATATAGGATAGAATAGGGTAAAGAAAAATAAGGGTAGAACTCTTTGTCGTTTATTTCTCTCAAAAAGAAAAACAGCGTGTAAGCGTGTAGGCGTGCACGTGTGTATAGGTGATGTGTGTGATGTTGTAGCAGTGATGTAAGGTTTTGTGACTCTGTATCGCGTGAGCAGCGTACGCAAGGGTTCCACGCCGAGGGAACGGACCTAGGCTTGAGCCGTTGCCGAGGGGGGCCTAATCTGGTATGATGTTTAAGGATATGATGGTTAAGGATAGAAAGCGTAACAAAAATACAAACATTTTTCGCATTTATTAGCAAGTATTATTATTAGATTTAAGTATAACTATTTCATTTAAATCAGTATTAATTGATTCTATGATCTTTATAACCAACAATGCTGAGAGAATTATCGTTAAAGAGCAATTTATCTTAATGTTTACCTTCTTAAGTAAAATAAGTTCTTTAGTAAAAGAAGATAAGATATGAAAAGTATTAATATCAAATTTGTTTGCAATTGAACTCAAATTACTAGAAGATTGTTTAAAATAAAATAAATAACTTTTATCAAAGAGTGTTCTGTTTATGTTTGAGTAAAGACTTTCAAAAAGGTTTAACCATTTGAGATCGGTTTGTATTACCAAAACCAAAAGTACATATAATAAGAATATAAATATAAAGTGTAGTTTTCAAATTTTTGTGAAAAAAAAATAGATGTATTATAAGAATAAGTAATTAAATACATTTCAACCCTCTCTAGAAATGTTTGTCTGTTTCTTTGTGTGAGCACGCATCACTGCTAAACTATTGCGTCCACAATAAAATCTCAACAACAAAATAATAAAGCATATCCTCGAGTATAATTTAGTATATTTTTCATTAAAATCGGTTATTCCATCAAAAGTTTTTATAATTTTAATGACGACGCAACTTAAGTACGAGAGAAAAGTAGATAAGTAAATGGTTTTTTTTTTCTCGAACTGCCTACGCTATTGGCCTTGCAAGGCCTTTACATCTTCACCGGACTACTAAGAGAAGCGCTTAAAGCACTCCGCCGATTTTATTTGGGCAACTAGCTCAGGGGTGCACTTTATAGCTCGGTTGGACTGTTGCCTGTTACATGCAATTCGCGACCTATCTTTGCTAAGCTAGCTAAGTAACTATTTATATATATATGAGTTGTTGAAACATATATGTGTACCAAGCATAGGTATCTCAACTCTTATATATATTTCTTATCGGAAAATTTATAAGTAAATGGGTTTAATACATTTGGGTGATTTCATTAATCGCTGCTTTTTACATAAGCTTTCACACGGACCAAGTCGCGGCCACAGCAAGTTATAGGGGTTATTAATTGTATGGTAATACAGTACTGTATATAAATTAATTTGTCTTAGCCAAACAATCTAATGGATAATAAATCAGCTCCGGAGGTCACGAGTTACTTGACAATTGTTTCCGTATTTCAAAGGCGGCCAATCGTAACGCACTGAGACTACCTAATTCCGACTCATCGATGACTGGTTCATATTATCAATTTTAATTTAATGAGTAATTTATTCTGTGGGTACGGGGCTATCCATAAATTACGCCCGAAGTTAAAGTAGAGGGATGGATACATCTGGTGTCATATCGTGTGATAATTGGGCGGGTGATGGGTTCCGTTATGTTACATTGATAAATTTAAAATTATTGGAACTCGCAGTGGCAGGGCTTTTGGTATGCTAGCTTGGCTCGCTCAACCACGCTCAACTTGAAAATCAGTCGTTAAGCATCTATGGGCGCGTTGCGGAAGCTACACTTGAGAACCAGTCCATCTGAGTTTAGCGTGTTTACCATCTTTTGGACTTTATTATCATTTAACATAAGGTGAGATTGTGGTCAAAGAATAAGATAAGACTATAGACATATACTGAATTAAAAATAAGTTAAACCACGAATGTAACGCAAATCAAAAGTGTTTGATCTATAATCAATTGTATGAGAAACTCATTAAAATATAAACAAACATATAAATAGAGTTGAAGGCGCTATTTTCATGATCTCTACATTTTTAATGACAAAATATGTGACGTCAAAAAAGTAATAATAACAAAACAAAGATCAGTAAATAACAAAGAGAATTCAGTTAAAGTTTTTTCTAAGACTTTCAAAAGTATAAACACAATCGTAATAAACCTAGGTGCAATGACAGCTGCGTAAAGCTGTAAGGACAACACGGAGTTTATAACCTTCGATAATAAAACGGGCAATAAACCCTTTCGTTTTGTTCATATCATTCCTTTTTAAATGAAAGTGAAATCACCTTTGACACTGTGCTTTAATATAAAAGCAATGAAAAGAACGGCATATGGCTTTTGTATTTTTCTAGATAATTAGGTCAAGTATTAAGTACTTATTTTTTTCAATGATTTGGGACGAGAATTGAGTGCAGACTATCCTCTATAAATATTGCTACTGTCTAAAGTTTAGCCAGTATATAAATACCTTTGACCTTTGAATACGTTTGACAAGTAAGGCTCCAAAAATCTTGATATCCATATGACGTAATTTGTGGATAGTTTATTATTGTCGATAACAGTTTGTAGTAATTATAGTGTATATATAGTAAATATCATCAATACTACAGATTTATATACTATAATAGTGACCTTCTCTGGTGGTTTAAGTCGATATTCTTATGCACTAAAATGTTAACGAAAACATAGTTCTATGTCCATACGGTCAATAGTTTCAACGTAATAATTTATTGCCATCGTTGAAATGTTATTCTCAATTTCTCTAAAGAAATATACATAAAATAAAGAGGCTTTTGTTTTTCAAGGACTTGGCATAGTTTATTTTATTATATTAATCAATATGAACGTCACGAAATAAATAACTATACTACAAATGATTAGAGTATATTATCATTGGCGATAATCAATCTTTATTAAATTGGATAGTTTTATGGTTATTAAAATATGTACTGAAAGAACATTAGAAACACTAAAATAAAAGTGTCTTCACTTCTTCGTATGTTTTTCAGGAGTATAAAATATAATTCGACATTCATTTCACAATAAAATAGATTATGATATACTGTATCGAATTTTCTACCTTCAGACAAATGAGGTATGCGTCATTTCTCTTTATCGATTTAATGGAATGGTGTTAGCTGTATTGGCCTCGGCTGCCATTTGCGTTAAGCTAATTGCACTCTATTAGCAACTAGTCTTGGCCCATTGCCAGCGATGGAAAAGTAGGAAAAACAATCATTGTGGATATTTACAACGTAAATATATAAAACAGTAGATAAAGGTGTGATATAACTGTTTACTGTATTTACACTGACTTGGGTAAATTGGTGAAATATACTTTATCGTGATCTAAGGCGAAGAGTGACGATGAAAGACTAGTGACGTCAGCGATCGGCATTTGTTCTATTTACCTACACACTAATGCCTGTAAGTAATTGGATAAAGAGAAACAAATCTGAAAATCCAACGTATCGAACAAGTTTTTGAAGTAAAACTTCTTTAGGCACGACGAGGAGGTAACTGGACGACAACGCAACGGAAGTCCGTTACGGCAATATGGCGTCACGTTTCTGTACCATCCCGTTTTTAATTATTTTTGATTTTATGAATAAATAGTTTCTAAACAAATCGATCAAAATAATATATATATATAACATTGAATAATAATAAAAATCATACAATACAATTAATTATGTATACATAGGCGCGCGATCGTGCTGCCATTTGGTTTCAATGTAAGTGTATAACAAATTAAATCAAAGCTCTTTTACCTGTAGTGCCATCTATCACCTAATTCGGAACTTAAATAATACGGGAAATATTATTAGCAACTCTTTGTTTTAAAGTAAATAAAATATATAAAAGTACGAACAGACTACTATAATTATGGTTTACATATAAGTTTTACTTTAAGCGCGTGTGACGGTTACATGTACTCATTTTTTTTTGTTCACGTCTCCATCTCCATTTCATCTCAGGACTACCAGACGCCGCACAGACCTCCATTCATGCGCGGTTGACATACCCTTCACCCGGATGAAGTGTTTCGATTCGTCATTTATTATAAGAACCGCGAGGGAGTCGAATGCGCTGCCTGTGTCTGTTTTTCCTGAAGCATATGATGTAGTAAAAAAAATTGTGAATGAGCATTTACTGCTCGAACGCATTACATCCTAGGCCTTGTCTTCACTTTTCATCACGTGTGACTGAGGTCATGCATCGAACAGTGTATTAAAAAAAAAAATATATACGCGACGAATTGAGAACCTCCTCCGTTTTTTTCGTCGGTTAAAAAAAGTCCCATATTAGTAATCTATCCTGCTGTTGCTTGTAAAAACGTGTCGGCACGCAGAATTATCCCATTCCGAGAAAGCTCAGCTGTCACTCTGCCTGAAAAAATTGACACCGGATATAAGTATATTAAAAAGTTGATTATAATCTTATTAGTGTTGTAAGTCGTCATAAGAAAATGTCTTCGTCTATTTTTGATTTATTATATTTCATTGTAATTATGCCTATATTTTGTTAAAAAATCATTTACAACTTTTTATTATAGCAATATCACTAATTTTAGCAGTAATTATGGCGATATCCCAATTTGGAAAAATAACCACGTTTGACACTATTTAATAACTCCATACAGATTTATAACTTGTATGTAATTTTATATAATTGAAATAAAAAGAGAATAAAGAATATGACATGTTTTCGGACAACATATTGATTAGCGTACATAAATTGTTATTTATATTCGTTTTTTTTAGAACTGACTACGCTATTGGCCTCGCTAGGCCTTTACAGCTTCATCGGACTACTGTTTTCGTGACTTGTAATATTATTGTAAAGGTGTTTTGAGTAGTTGTTTTTCTATTTCACTATATATTGTAGAGACTTTTTGTTAACAATCTTTTTTTTCTTTGTATGTATGGCCTCTGCCTACGTAGATAATCTCGCTGTGCAAGTGTAACAAATACAACAAATTTATACAATTCTTATTTATAAAAACAAATTTAAGGTGCTAGAGCCACCGTAAAGCTATTACTGGCTTCAGCATGAATGGGTCGGCTCGTCTGGGGTATTGCCACCCTCTCACAGAAAACCGACGTGAAGTAACAGTGCTTGCGTTGTTGCGTTTCGTTCGGTCAGTGAGAGTGCCGGAGGCCCACCTCTCCTCACCTTCCTCCTCTCTTCTTCCCTTCCTCTCACTTCCCCTCCCCCACCACAGGCTGGCAACGGATCTGCAACTCCCCTGGTGTTGCTGGTGTCTACGGACGGTGATGATGACTTAACATCAGGTGACCCACCTGTTCGCTTGGCTCCTATGATATAAAAAAACATGTTTTAAATTAACAAATACTCAGTGTAACAACGTAGAATAATCTAAAATAGCAACATGTCAACATATTACCTAAACAATGGCATTAAATCGATTTTTGAATTAATCTATATACCATTGTAATTCCGATTACGAAATCGTGTAATTCAATTAAACTGTTATTATATGTTGCATTTGACAGTCTTCATTTATTTTATCACATTAATGTGGTAATTGAGATATAAATAATAATAATAATAATAATAATAATAATAAAGCCTCATTTATTTCCGATCATTACATACTTTTTAAAGATACATATATAAGTTAGCAAAAGAAAAAAAGAAATATGTTGATTTTATAATGCTTGTTGAACACTATCATTGATATCATTACCATCGATCGGAACCCCTTCTCGGGTAAAGGCCTCCTCCAATTTTTTCCAAACCTCTTTGTTCTTAGCTTTCTTTATCCATTCATTTCCTGCTATCGCTTTTATGTCATCTATCCATCTTTTTCTAAGACGTCCTCTTCTCCTTTTTTCTCTTGGTCCTTCCCATATAGTTGTCTTTAATGTCCATCTTTTGTCCACGTATCTCGCTATATGCCCTGCCCACCTCCACTTCTGTTTTAGAGCATGTTGTAAGGCATCTATAACTTTTGTTTTTTGCCTTACCAGGACGCTTTTCACTTTTTGAATTCTTCTTATTTTTAATATACTTGTTTCCATCGCTTTCAGACATGCTATTAATTTAGATTTTATTTTGGTGTTATATGTCCACGTTTGGCATCCGTATGTAAGAGTAGGTAGGACACAGGTATCTAGGACAGCTTTCTTTAGGTCGATGGGAAAATCCCCTTTTAGGATTTCTTTCAAGGACCAGAACTTTTTCCAGCTCTTGTTAATACGCCGCTCAACCTCTTGTTCTCCTTTTTTATATTCAAACGGTATTTGTTTCCCCAGGTATATGTAGCTGTTCACATATTCAAGCGGTTTTCCGTTAAGGTTTATATCATTTGTGAGGCTGTTTGTCATTACTTTTGTTTTATCTTCGTTCATTTGGAGGCCTACTTTTACACTTTCCTTATTTAAGCTATTTATCATCTTTTCCAATCCTTCACTTGATTCAGCGAACAGAACAATATCATCCGCAAATCTGAGTGAGTGTGTTCTTAGCGTGATGATATATAGCCTATAACCATTCTCGATGAATGAGCTATATAACACTGCAAGAATTATTCAAATCGGATCAGTAGTTCCTGAGATTACCCCCTACAACGTCACAACATCACAAACTTACCTCTTTATAATATTAGTATAGATAGAGCTTATACATTTATCAAACATATGATTGGCTTCACAATCTCAATATAATATATTCATATTAGATGTATACTGGCTGTTATACTACGCGTTTTTTTAAACTTTATTTTGGTCATCAATATTTCCGATTATTACTGCCATTGTCACGTAGTCAATAATATCACAAGTGTCGTGCAATCATTTCAATATTAAGCATCGTGTGAATCAATATTCTAACAAGATGGTGGATCCCTTGCTAGACACTTCCAGGGAGTTTTTGTGGCATCTCAGAATTTCATGCTCCATGGTATTATTTTCCATTCATTTCACTTATGCACAATAAACTAACTATATTACGTAAAACTTCACCAAATTTACACAATATAGAGTCAAATAACACAAAATTATGAATAAAATATAAAATCCACTACATGACAGACTAAAATCCCGCCAAAAACTCATACTACGCGTTGCTAGTTTGACGCAAGTCATATAAGCGCACTACGATCGGTCATGCTTACTAACATGTTATGACGTGAAATTATCGCGCCTAAATAAGTTTTCACTTCCAAAACAAATCTATAAAGTCACACAGCAAATACGCATACGTATTACTATTACGGGGATACTTGAACAATAGCGTTGTTCAAAATTTAACAATGAAAATTAATAAACAAGTAGCTTATAAGTATTGGAAGATTTTCAATTAATAAAAACGCAATTCTGAGAACGTTACGACAAGAATTTGTAGTCAAATATAGACTCTGGTTACGTGTATACAAAGTTATTTTTGTTGCGAACTGGCGTATAAAATTATTCCGGGCCGACCGCGACATAGTATCATTGGAATCTTTTAGAATTTTTATGATTGTCTGCAAAACATATGGTGCTAGCTAGCATTGTGGCTTGAAGACAGAAAGTAAATACTGCTGGGCGGCGTGGGTTGAGCAATGTTTTATTAAAATTATGTTGTCCATTTTTTGTCCGGGCTTATCTCTCAAATGACTCAATTGATTCTGATGAGACTTTGACAGATAAAGGATTTTTAGACTATTATTAGGGCTATTTATCATCTTATTATGTGTACTCAGTAACTTAAAATCGGTAAAAGTGCTTTGAAGACAGAAGTAGTCATGACGAAATTATACTTTTAAAAAATGTGCGAGCGTGGGGCCTTGGTTAGTAACGAAGTTACTTGTAGTAAAGTAAGGAATCAAAACCAGAGAGTTAAATTGATTATCATAAGAAAAAATACTCATTTATTAAAAATGAAATAGTGAATTATAAATATAAAAAAGGCTAGGTAAAAAAGAACAGGATGTGTGTCGTTAAGACACACGATAGAAGTGAAACTTTTGTATTACACGAAAACATTTTGATAAAAAAAATACAACAAAATGTCAACGTCACGTGGTGTTTCCAGGCGGTCACCAATCCAAGTACTGACCGCGCCCGACGTTGCTTAACTTCGGTGATCGGACGAGAACCGACGTTTTCAATAGTCTACTCAATATAATGTTTACCCACCATTTTTCGACATACAAAAAGGTTACGGATCAGAAATTCATAAAAAGTTTCACATTGACAATTTTTAATGAAATTTCGACGCATTCAGAATTGAGGATATAAAACCCGCACTACACGATGTTTGTCTGCTTTAATTTCGTTACTTTCTCACATACTTGTATACAGTAGAAAGAGATAGAGAGAGTAAGAAAGTGGAGAGAGGAGTCGTAATACTTTTTTCAGTACGAGACGATTTCTACCAGTCAACTCCTACCGCCACGTTAAATAACTTCGTTCTACAAAAATATAGAACAACGCATTATTAAAATTGATAAAACACGTAATGATCATTAAATTATAATACATTTTAACGATAACGTATGTTTGGGTAGAGTAGCTAATTAATTATACAAAACAAATGATTCAGTTATTCATTTCCACCCGACAAAAAGAACAACAAAACATGTTATAAAATAATAAGATTATTTTTTAATGTAACAAAAACAAAGAATATTTTTCGTGTACCAAATGCAAAATGGCTCCTCTTATTTTAACCGCCGAAAAAAACCGGAGGAGGTTCTCAATTCGTCGCGTATATTTTTATTTTGTTTTCAATCACGTTGACCATATTTAACTAAGTTTAGCATAATAAAATCAAAAGCAAAAAACAAATATATGTTGTTCGTTTGACATAAAAACCTACTTTGCTGCAGTGATTGAACATTTTTGGAATTAATATGCAATTCTTCGGTTTTGCGTAACTTATAATGTGAATTTGTCCTAATTTTTCTCTCGAATTAACTATGCTATTGACCTAGCAAGGTCTTAACAGCTTCACCGGACTACAGAATTTGTCTTACGTTTACACGACTTGCCTACTTAACAGACTTTTTCCTAGCGATAGACTGAATCTACATTGACACGGACGAAACTGTGCACAAAGGTTGTATTATTACATTTTCCTGACGCCTTTGTTGAGATATTAAAAGACCTTTTTCTTCTTCCACCATTTTCTATTAGCTGTTATCTCATTACTCACGTATTTTGTTCATAATTTACAATTAGATCCAATGTATAATTAGAGAAAGCTAATTTTAGTAATTGTATTAATTAGGCTAATGATTAAAAAAAAATCTATTAACATAAACTAACACAAATTAAATGGGCCTCATTTAACTAATGCTCAATATTGTTTACTCATCCAAATGTATTGGATTCCCTTGTGTGAGGCGAGCCTTGTGCCCTTCTATTATATTTGGTGAGCGTACTTAGAGAATACTTATGTAGGACAATTTTATGTCCACGATAGTAGATGGACATGGCCCATAAATTATTACGTTGTTATGAGTTCAAAATATAATGAATATTATTTAATTTTTATAAGCGGAAAATTTAGCTTCACGGACTAATGGATGACGTCCATTGTAAAGGAATATTTTGAAACTTTGAAATTATGTATGCACTTAGCCTTGTTGTTTTTTTCTTATATAAATGTACGTTGGCCAAAATCTCATATCAGCTTAAACGGTGATGTGGGCCAAGATGGTAAGCACACTAAGCCTAGAGGAACTGGCTCTCTACTACCTACAGCGGTTGAAAAACACTTATTGAGGATAAAACTAACCAGGAGGGCTTAGAAAAAGTGCTACCACCATACTATAGTTCATAACGATGTTTCCTAATGAATGAACTGGTCATTTGAATGGATTCGAACTTACGTAAATAGACGCTGTGTTCCAACACGCTTACCACTGAGCCATCACCCGTCCATGTTTTCTCTCTGGAAAGTAGCCATTTCCCAACAGTAATACGTTTACAGGTTGGTATTATTGATGTGAAACATCTATAGGCGGAGCGTAAACCTGTTTATTGGAGTGGCGACGCAAAACACGAACTCTGCACTATTAACTATAAGATTCAAATTGTTTTGTAAGCCACTCGTTGTACAAGTGTTACGCGGTACGCGCCGATGTCCTAGTGTCCTTTGATAAATGCCGAAAATACACCGCGCCTACGCGGCACCTTGTTGAATTTTTGCATTTAATAAAAATGAATATTTATGTAATACAATAAATAAACAGTCATTACATTTTGGAACAAATGTGTAATGCTTTATCTTTTCATTATGTCATATCTGATTCCTGTCGTAAGCTGTTCCTTTATGCATATAATAACTTATACAAAACAATTTCGATGATTCACATCTGCCAGGCGTCCCGTGACGCCTCAATTTTTTTACAAACAATATTTATCACTACAGATTAGTTTCATGAATTTGCATGTTTATATATTCATAATCCAATGATGATACATGTTTTAATATACAACATATTTTTCAATACTTTCGAGTATACAAAACTTGAAACTCTAGGTTTCGTGTTGGCTGAGACTATTGTATTAAAAATGTATGACTTCCCTTTGTAAGAATTTGTAAGAAACATTCCTAGTGTTAGTGTTAGTTTAATACGGAACGCTACTGGTTAAAGAATTTATTTAGAATAATAGTCCTTTAAAATACTGCGAAGTTACCTCTATATAGAACTTAGCATTTGTAAAAATATTTTGAATAATTCAAGACACAACCTGTCTATTAAATATATACGCTACTGTACCAGATTGTTTATGTTTCCAAGGATAGAACAGATTATAATTGTTAATTATCTAACTCACTGATATCTTACTCAGGTATATCATGGATACCAGGTGTACAATGGATCACATTATAATGTATGTTATTTATTGGAACGAAGTACCTTAACGCGGCTTCGAATAATAATAATATTGAACGCGTGGGAATCTATAAAGATTTTTTTTTTTTTATTTTGCATTTTTATATCGTTTATAATACAATATTTAATATAAAATTTTGTAATAAATAAATATTTTTCCCAATATATAAAATGTAACTTTGAGTTGATACCTTACTTGACATTAAGAAACTTTGCTCCTGACGAGGGTCCCCTGCCCGCATATGTTTAATTTAATGGTGCATACTTTTCACGTCTCATATTTTAACCATTTTTCATGCACATTTGCATGCATGTTTCAAACTTTTTATGTGGCAAATAAAGCAGTCTTTAGTTACTGTAGACTGTATTTTTTTTTCTCGAACTGACTACGCTATTGACCTAGCAAAGTCCTAATAGCTTCACCGGACTACTAACCGCAAACTCTAATATTGACGGATTGCAAACTAATTTTGCTTCCCGCAAAACTCATTCGATTTATCTATACTAATATTATAAATAGGTAAAGTTTGTGACTTTGTGACGTTGTAGGAGGTAATCTCAGGAATGACTGGTCCGATTTGAAAAATTCTTTCAATGTGATATAGCTCATTTATTGAGAATGGTTATATGCTATATATCATCACGCCACGACCAACAGGAGCGGTGCCCCAATCAATAATGTTTCAAAATGTTTTTTTTTTTTACTCTTGAGAGCTTTAGCTGCGTATTAGCGTTATCCCAAAGTAACTCTTCCACGCGAACGAAGTCGCAGGCAGGGGCTAGGCAATAACAAGAATAGTTACATTAATAAAACGGCAAGTACGTAGAGCGATAAATTATCTCAATGATTTACCTTTATGGGTGTATAAACCGCTTACTAAAATTTGAATTCAACCTTCTAAACATTTATGACTCAAGTTCCAGTTGGTAATTTTTGTACTCTCATTATACATATTTCACTGTTACATAATCTATCCAAATTTGAATAATATTATTAAGTTTTGAAATAATGTCCATTGAAACAAAACACTGACACTGGCAAATGTTTCTGCAGGGATAAAATAAGAATAAGACGAAGAAGTTTTGAATTTATAAAAAACTAGCCTCTGCCCACGACTTCGTTCGCGTGGAATAAAGATATTCTTTATTTCTAACACGCAGCGGAAGCTCTCAACTTCAAGAGGAAAAAACCTCGATTTTCAAAGATTCTTCATTGGTGCTCCGCTTCTATTGGTCTAAGCGTGATTATATATCACCTATAACCATTCTCGATAAATGAGTTATATAACATTTAAAGAATTATTCAAATCAGACCAGTAGTTCCTGAGATTACCCTCTACAACGTCACAAACTCACAAACTATTACCTCTTTATAATAGTAGTATAGAAGTATAATTTTTTTTTATATCATAGGAGGCAAGCGAACAGAAGGGTCACCTGATGTTAGGTGATCACCACCGTCCATAGACACTTGCAACAAGGGTAGGTGGGTCTCCGGTTCTCTCACTGACTGAACGAAACGCAACAATGCAAGCACTGTTACTTCACGTCGGTTTTCTGTGAGAGGGGTGGTGCTTCCCCGGACGAGCCGACCCATTCGTGCTGAAAACAATAATAGCTTCAGCTTGGCTCTACCACTACTAGATAACATACATTTTACTTAATGTAGCGTTAGTGTCACTTTCATTTAAATATCTCCAAATAGTTTCTATGTATCTAACTGATGTTTGCTAAATTCTCTAAACTATCTTTATTGCTTAAACCCTATATATAAGTTAGTGTTCTGGTTTATAGATATGGATTTTTTTAAACAGTTTGGACAAGTCCTAAAACGCCGAAATCTTAAAGGTTGCGAAAATTGGTCTCTCAATAAACATACCCGTAGTTGTCACGGTCTGGCTACCTTTCTAGTACCCCCTCTATCATTTTATGTAACTGCAAAACATAATCATGAACTGAGATATTATAACTCCATAATGATTCTATTTAAGGGAAGTTTTAGATGGATACAAAAAGGTTTAAAATTTGTATATGTAAAAAAAATGTGACCGAGATTTAACGACATCTGTGGAACTATAAAATCGGGAGGCGCGCCGAGTGTCAAAAATCAACAAACAAATATACTAAAGACAAGCAACGATGTTTAAATTTAAATATAAGTTATTTGCGTCTGTCTGCATATTTCCTTAAAATATTCCAATAAGAGTGAAAACAATTTATTTACTGAGATCCGAGATATCTCATGTAATTTACAAAGCAAGGGGTTGTAATCTTTGCTTATAAAACAGTTGTTTGTAAAAATGTATATCAAACGGGTAAATTACACTAAATATGTTGAAGATTTACTTAATCACTTCTTACGTTAAAGTAATTATAGATGCAAACATATAGAACACAATGTACATAGAATTGCAAAGAATGTTTAAAGTCTTATTTCCGACAAATGATTTCTAATACAATAACTTATTATATGTAACCTGTTAATATAATACAACAGTAGCGGAAGGGTTTGCATTAGTCCTTTGAGGAATAACCTTTATTCAACACATCGTGCATACTTTCACACACCTTGCTTATAATATCTTGGTCAGCTATTTTTGTGCGTAGGGAATTGTGGGAAAACATTAATTGTATAGGATAGTTGATATAAATAATTTCTTAGGTCCTTTTCACTTCACTTAATCTATACATATAATAAAAATGAAGTGTCTGAATGTAACAGTGAAATATTTTTTTTTCACCGATTGCGTATGAACGTATAGACGCTACTGATAACAAAAATGCAATTTTTAAAATTTTTGTCGGTCTTTCGGTCTGTCTGTCTGTCTGTTTGTGCCGGGTAATCTCTGAAACGGCTGGACCGATTTTGAGGGGAATTTCACCAGCAGATAGCTGGATTTACTGCGGGTGACATAGGCTAACCTAAATTAGACTAAGTGTTAACCGCGGCTTCGTCCGTAATACTATCTCGAAAACGGTTGGACTAATTTTCACGAAACTTTCACCAACAAATAGTGGACATCATAACAAGTAATTCAGTTTATTTTAATTTAGACTAGCTGTTAACCGTGGCTTTGCCCGTAATGCTATCTCCAAAACATTTCGATTGATCTTAGCGAAACTTTTATTTGCAGATAGCTGGCCTTACAAAAAGTAATTCAAGCAGTTTAATTTATACGAGCTGGTAACCGTGGCTTTGCTCGCAGTACTATCTCCAAAATCGTTAAATTGATCTTCGCGAAACTTTCATTGTCAGATAGCTGACCTTATAAAAAGTAATTCAAGCCGTTTTAATTTATACTAGCTGTTAAACGTGGCTTCGCCCGTAATACTATCTCCAAAACGGTTAGACCAATATTCACTAGACTTTTACTGGCAGATAGCTGACCTTATAAAAAGTAATTCAGGCAATTTTAGTTTATACTAACTGTTAACCGTGGCTTTGCCGACAGTACTTTCTCCAAAAGGTTAGAACGATTTGCCGGGGACTTTCACCTTACCTTATAAAAAGTAATTGAGGTTATTCTATTTTAGACTAGCTGTTACCCGCGACTTTGTCTGTATGAAATTTAGGAAGATTTCAACTCCTTCTTTATTTTTAATTAGAGAAATAATCATCAACTAATAGTTTATAATTCGATATTATAATCTTTAGTAACTTTGAAAATAGAAGAGGTCTTCCTAATAAGATTTAAGACCATAAACGTATTACATTATTAGTATTGAATACTTCCATAATACAATTTCTTGCAGAACAGACAAGTGTTTATTTTTTGTATAGACACAAAATCGTAATTATAATGACAATGTAATGTAAATGTAAATCTTTATGTAAATATTTTAAGTTATTGTTTCTTTAGTTCCTTACACAGTGTAAGTGAGCACGAAGATAGTTATATGATGGGTTAAAATCTCAAATATGTTGCCCATGGTAAACCTCACTAGGTACATTGTTAGTATTTATATATATATATATTGTATACATTACATGCTATTGTACGTGGCGTATGTGTCGTACTTAGAATTATTTTTAAAGAGCATTTCTATAATTGTACTTATCCTCAGGAGTTTATAATTGCATTACAATTTTAAATAAGCGTGCGGAGTCGCGGGTACAGCTAATTTTAAATAATTCTTAACGTACCTAATTCTCTGTCATATTTATCAAATTCCATAACTTTAGATACTAATTTTGTTTTATTTTGTTGGGGCTAAAGACCTTTTTTTTTCGAAATGACTACGTTATTTACCCAACAAGGTCTTAACAGCTTCACCGGACTACTAAGGCGAGCGCTTAAGGCACTCAGCCGATTTTATTTTGGCAACCAGCTCAAGGGTGCACGGCAAACTAAAGACCGTCATTTACGCTAAGTACTAGAATATATAATTGTAAAATATATTAAATCATAAATTAAAAAATCGATCTGACTACGCTATTGGCATAGCAAGGTCTTTACAGCTTCACCGGACCACAGATCGTTTATGGCTTCAATATAATATAGGGTATATTTAAGGTGTGTATAGATCAGAAGCATCCAAATAGAATGATGTAGTTTTCTTACGTATGAATACGCATTGGAATTCAGTGTATTCTACTCTGGCGATATCATTCTTGACCCAATAGGACTTTTATTCTTATTGCTGTATACAAAACGGAAAGAACAATGGCAATATGTTACTGTTTCCTTTTTTAGATGATTACTACTTAATTTTGGAGTTATAAGATATATATTATAAAGTTTTTTTTTTTATATTTAACCAAAACTAATGAAAACATAATTGTCATCATGTATTTTTTTATATGCAAAAAAATGATATTTTATATTGCCGTTAATGACGGCATGTAAAATAATCTTTGTGGCACGAGTTTTAAAGATAAGGTGGACTTATCTTTATTGTTAAATGCACTATTGTAATTCATTTGTTAGCATTCCAACTACAAAAACAAATATTCGATATAGGTACACAACTTGATATAACTGAGTCATCTTTCGTCATTCGACGTACCGACTGTGGAGTTGTAGTGGATTCTCATGGCCACCAGTTCGCATGCACCGGCGTTCGAGCGCGGTCAAACTAGCTTCGTGTCACTTCGGTTTATTATCGGTGCTATTTTTGTACGAGCCGCTCGATTGATAAGTCAAACTACCCTTGGGCTTGGCGGACGACGCACGCTCCTCGCGTTTCCAGTAATTCTACATTAAATAACCGCCTTGTTAGTTCGTTTTTTGGATTTTTTTTTATATATCGTAAATACGCGTTGAAGCGGATGAGTGATTTTACAAAGTGCACGTGGGAGCGCGAAAGCGAAAGTGCAGGAGCTATGGAGAGCTGCTATAAACTATACACATGGATCAACCATACATTGCTGATGCTCCTCTTCCAGATTATATGGAAATTTAGCCAGATATCAGACTATATTAAGGGGAAGTAAGTAATGTATTTCTTAGTAGTCATCGATTATTTCGTAACCTCGATTGATTCCAGTTCCTTACGGTAACTGGTTTATTTGAGTACACAATATTATTTTTATATCTTGCATATTGTTAAATGTTACAATTACTGTTGATTATTATACATTATTTTAATATCTATATTAATTTTGAGTTATCAAGAAGTTACAAGATATATTTTAGTTGTCTAATGATTAATTATTGTCAAACTTTATTTCCCCTTCTATGTGATGTTTGCAAGTCGCATTATTAATTTGTACTTTACAGTGTTGTTGGTTTTAGATGGAAAAAAATATCTTGTGTCATTTCATGTGACTTATCTTGACATTTGTACAAACAAACTGAACAATAAAGTATGTCAGTCTATAACTAAAAATATGACTATATACTGCTAGAAATATATGTTTTTTTTATTTAGGATGTGTTTTAGCGATAGTTCATCTAGTAACATTTTATTTAAAAAAATAACACATAGTACTTCTGGAAACATAGTAAATATTAAAACAAGTTTCAAAAAACTCTGGCAACCTACATTTTAAGCAAAACTCGTTCAGATATACCTACAATAATTCTATGCATTAGCATAGAGATAGGTAATTTAAATTTTTGAATAGCGTCGTAAGTTTGATTGGGAAATAAAGTTGTACGTATTTTTAGCTGAATGATAGAACATGTCCTTGTAATTTCTGAATTTATGTGATTATATGATATGATATGAAATCAGGTTATACGGAGTTCAATGCGTATGGTCTCATCAACAATATTACACACTTAGCAAGTAAGTATTACGTAGTATTTTTCTGTCCGAAAGGTTGAACACTCTGTTTTCAAAGCGTTATAAGAACATACAATATTAGATAACTGTACATAATCTGATGAGATTAATGTATTACGTAATAGTTGTTGACCTATCGTATAGTAGTTCTCGTTATAAGATCGTAACTAGTATCTAAATACGTAGTCCGGTGAAGCTGTGAAGATCCTGCTAGGTCAATAGCGTAGTCAGTTCGAAAAAAAATATCTAAATACAAATGTTATTCAACTAACCGTCTGTACACTTTATAACCTTAATGTTTTTTTTTCTTCGAAATGAAAACGCCGTTGACCTGGAAAAGTCTTTACAGCTTCACCGAACTATACATATATATGATATTCAAATATATGTGATATTATTTTAAATGTTGTACCAAAGGCTGGTACACACCAATTACGTAAAACACCACAACACGACAGACTAAAATCCCGCCAAAAACTCCAAACTTTAATGTTATGTATTTAATTACCAAAGGTAGATGTGAAAGCATATAGTGAGCTCGTAATATTTTTTTCTTTAAATATCTATTATCTATATTTTCTTAACAACGTTATTCATATCATCGAACCATATCAAAGTTATCTTTATGCCATTAATTTTATCTTAATAAGACATATTTAGTTGTGGAATTATGAAAGCAACATTTTCTTATATGTAAAATTAAATGCTAGTTGAGAATATTTGGCAGGATCTTGGAATGTACTGTAGTGATCTTTATATTTTATCCATAATCTTGTGTTATTTGACTCTATATTGTGTAATGTTGGTGGTGCTTAACGTAATATAGTTTGGTAATTGTATACAAGTGAAGTGGATCGGAAATAGTACCACTGAGCATGTATTCTGACTAGCCACAAAAACTCCCAGGAAAGTTCTAACAAGATGGCCACCATCTTGTTAGTTCATTGAAATTATATCAAGAAACTTGTAATATCGTTACTCACTTGACAATGGCAGTAATAGTCTACTTGAAGACTGGTGCCAAAAATAAAATAGAAGAAGAAATACATGCTAGTTGGTGCAACTATGTCATTACTTTTTTAACATAGTCTACGCCAATCGTCTATCAATGTTCTCTCTGTGTGATTAAAATAGAATATACTAGTGGGCATGGCGGACGTTATCTTGCTCTTATAATAGAAAACCTCAAGAAATTACATACCTAAACACCTTCTTCGTGAATTACTCTATCTACTGGTAAAAACCGCATGAAAAACCGTTAAGTAGTTTTTGAGTTTATCGCGAACAGACAGACGTGGCAGAGGACTTCGTTTTAATCATAAACATATTAATGTAGCGATTTGATTATAAAATAATCCTTCATCATACTAGAGTGAACAAAAGTCGTACAAATACTGTAAAACCTCTTTGAATATAATGTTGATATATGAGAATTTCTTGAGTATCTGTATAATAATTGTTAACTAATGGGCGCCCAGTGGTCATCATTCGACCATAGTTAATTGATTTTTTAAAGTTTGAACCTTATTAGGGTTCTTATGTCAAGGGGCATACTTCTATAATCAAAGGTTTTCATCATGGCTACTAAGTTATTTGCCATTTACCATGATCTTTAATTATATAAACATAAAAAAATCTATCTGTAAATGAAAATTGAAATTAATTATTAACTTAAAACAAAAACCATGTGGCTCCCAAATTTTAAGCAAACATAACTTTGCGAAAATAAAGAAATTTATCGCAACTCATGACACAATTTTCAATTAATTTTACACGACACCATAGGTGCGTAGTATTTCTGGGTGATATTAAATTAAATGTAGTCTGTTCATTATGAGAAATAGTGATATGTCCAGTATCATCGTTTGTAAAAGTAATGGATGCACAATACTATCAAATGGTGAATCCAAGACAAAGATGTTTTTAATACTACCATTAGCTTTTGAAAATAAATTCTTTTTTGTTGCTACATGAGGTTGAATTGCAACATTGTAACCGTAGAGGTCTAAGTCATGGATTACTTTTATGAACAAAACGCTTATTTGATTATACAAAGTATTATTTGGCTCATTTTTTATTAAATCATCATTTGAAGTGAGTTCACCATAAAAATAATAAACATTACACTAATAATTATATTTTATATTATCATTGTTGAATGTAGGATGAAAAATGGTAATTGGAACGTAAGAATTAAAAAATACATACAGTCGAGCATAGCAACCTCCTTGACAACCTTTTTTGAAGTTCGTAATTATTGACGGTTGTCAAAATGTCTTTTTTATTTACATGTGTGTATATGTTGTGTAAAATTCAAGCAGTAGTGTGAGTAGTGCATATTTTAATAAATTTAATGTACTTCTAATGCATTTTAAATAAAATAAACAGCTTTCTGCACTTCTCCACCATATAAACTCTAACTATGCCAAATTTCAAGTTCTCCCGTTTACGACAAATAGGGATATAAAGATTTTGCTTCACGTATTAATGTATAGATATGTAATACAAGCTGGTTCCCGCCCGCATTATTGGGCATTAAAAATATCAAAGGGTCAAATGAATACAAAAAATAAGTACCCTAGAACCACTTATGGTGAATTCTTCATTGACATAATCCATTGCCGATACGTTTAGTACTTTTGAAGCCATTGCTCCTCAAAAGGATTGTATTTTCTTTATATATAGAGGTATACATATATATATTAACTACGTCATTATAGAAATTGTGTTGTAAATCGTTTTTATATTTTGAAACACATTAAATGATTTCCATTAGTTATATTTTATGGCAATCTTGAAACCGATATATGAGACTAATTTATTAATAATTATACTGTTCTTATCAAGACAACGCCTCAATGATAAGCTATATAGAACGTAGATAATGTGTATGAATATGTTTAGATAAATAAAACTAAAAGTATTCTATATTTATAATTCATTTATTCATATTTTCCATTATACATCAATTATACTTCTCTAACTATTTATCTATACTCTCTATTATACTAATATTAAAAGAGGTAAAGTTTGTGAGTTTGACGTTGTTGTAGGGTAATCTCAGGAAGTACTGGTCCGATTTGTAAAATTATTTCAATGTTATATACCTAATTTATCGAGGATGGTTATAGGCTATATACCATCACGCTAAGACCAATAGGAGCGGAGCACCAATGAATAACGTTTAAAAATCAGGGTTTTTTTTCCTTGTGAGAGCATTCGCTGCGTATTAGCGTTAGCCCAAAGTAACTATTCCACGCGAACGAAGTCGCGGGCAGAGGCTAGTATTCTGTATATTCAATTCCGCAAATCTTAATTTGTACTTTACATGCTTCATTTTTCTTGGGCAAGTTGGAAATCTACATATATAAAATGTATTGTCAAATGTATGTCATTGTCCGATTTCGATCTAATTATTTTAGTTTTACTTATTGGACATTTGGCACAAGGCACAATCAAATAAGTACAAACAAAGCATAGATTATTATAGTAACAGTAGATCTGATATAGTTTTACCCAGACAAAAGTGACTACTATGCTTATCACACAAAAGTCAGCTATGCGACCTCTCGACTCGTTAGTGACTTAATATCATTATACCGTTAACCGAATTTTACTAAATTATTTCAAGAAATTTCGGTTATGACGTTATGATTATGTTCTTTATTTTTATTATAAGAATGTCAGTATTACTAAACGTAAAAAGGGCCAAGACAAATTACATAGACTTTCTAGAAACATCCAGAAAACTCTTCGGTAGCGATGTTATGTATCCTACTACCTTGAAATTCATGATATTACTACTTAGATATCCTATTTTCCCTACCTATAACACCACATTGAAATTAAAATATTATGCAAGATTGAATAAAAAACAGTTGTTATTCGTTAGATTGGAAAATAGATACGACACCGTACTGAATTTTAATATAAACTACATAATAATCGTGTATCTTATAAATAAGTACATGCAAGCAAGTACATGGAGAGCAGAAGTTGTAAACTTAAATAAATACTATGAAAAAATGGAGTCCATAATTTTATCGATTACTAATAGATTCACGCCCGATTTTTTGGACATAAAAAATGTCAAAATTTTTATCTCACACACTACGTAGTATGTATTATTTTCTGGATCAATATTATTGTAGTCCGGTGAAGCTGTGAAGGCCTAGTAAGGCCAATAGCGTAGTCAGTTCGAGAAAAAAAAGATCCATATTAAGTTAAAAAAGTTATATTTTATAATTTTCATATTTATTGTTACTGCAACACAATTTACCAATTTTAAGTTACCCAGTTAAATTGGTGTTTAAACCGTATGGATAAGTCTAATAAGGGTCTAGAGAGAGTCTAGTAAAGTCTCGTTAAAACCAGTGTTGTCATTTCAGTGTTGAAATATAAACCCAGGCAAACAACAGATAAATAAATTCACAAAAAAAAACAAAACAAAAGTTTGCATTATAACGACAGTTGTAACCAGAACCTATATCATTTTCATGAAGTTTTTGACTTTTTCGCGGGAAATCGAAATCTGATAATTTTGGTATCAGTCGACAAATTTTTCATATATGATCAGAGTATTCACATCATAATTCGCCGAAGTCCGACAACCTCAACACGAATGTTCGCCTGATAATGTAACCGCGAAGGGTTAATAGCTCATATAACGATGCAAATGTTAACATATTATTTGGAATTTCAAGTATATATATAAATAAACAATAACAATATAAACAATAACAAATGTAGGTATTAATAACAAACAAACGTATTACGTAGTTGCGTGGTTTCATTTTTGTCTCTCAGTATTATTATTTTAAAAACAACCTTTATAACAATATGCCTTGTAATTTGTTTGTGACAACGTTTAAGTAGTTAATATAGATTTTATTTCACGTTTAACACTATAGTAATGTATGTAAATTAGTCGAAAATATGCACAGAGGAGGTGAATATATAATAGCACTCTATTGTTTTTAGTTTGTTATGTCCATATGGATACTATCTGATTTTATTATGGGACGCTTCCACAATATATTTACAAAATACAAATTCCATTGTTCTGTAGACAACATAGATTAGATTAGAATTTTGTGGAGTGATCATAACCAGAACAGATATCCAGTTTCATAGACTTCGTGAAATTAACTATTTCTCTGACTTTATTAAAATACATCAGAAAAATAGAATTACATTTTTATTGGTTATACTTGGTTTATTTCAATGTTAAATGTCTAATTAATTTTAAAATGGTAACACATTAGGCATAGCGTGGAACTGACTCTAAAATGCAACGGTCGAAACATATATAGGTGCTCTGTTAAGATTGCAAATTAGTTGTAGTTGCAAAGAATGCTTTATTACAAAATGCCTTACCAAAGAAAGCTATGACGTCATCACAATGTTTTCCTTTTATTGAAACTTAGCCTCATCGTGCTTGACGCTATGCATGTAATTGATTGACAGTCTCTCAACACGTTACAAGTTAGAATTCTAAGCAAACATTATTTATCGCCTATTTGAATTGGTAACTATTACTAAGACTTAAATACTCTAATAAGACGTACTTTTCTTCCAATATCCAATACATTTTCAATGACGCCTTTGTTTTTGTATAAAACATCTGTATTACGTGGGCAGTAATTTACCTCGATGTTTCCTCACATGCACCGCATACGCAATGCAAGGTTATTTATATATATATTTATCATGTCTTAACTTTTTGTTTGTCCTTTGTTGTTTATCGTAAGATGACGTTAAGGTTTTAGCGTTGACAAAGTTAAATTGAGACGTCGCGAACTCGTTCACATAACTATTGATGTATAAATGTCAAAGTGACATAAACTGAAAACATGTCTGGAGGATCAGATTTAGAGACTAGCAGGAAGTGAAGTAAATATGCAAATTGAATCACAGATATGTGGCTGTAATTATATACCTCCTTTGCCTCTTTATTATGATGAATGTGATAGAAGTATAAATCTGGGTTGCGAGTAGTAAAAAATAAAAGAAGTATAAATAAATCATAGAACCCATTTATATTGACAATCATAATTGGAGAGCAGTAATAGTCTTTCTCTTCGTTTCGTTCCAACTTTGGTAAAAAAAACTTCTTTATACAAGAGTATTACTGCCATTATTAGGTGAATAAATAATATAAAATATCGTGATGGATGGATGACGTAATAAGATGGCTGCCAATTCGTTAGCAATTTCTATAGAGTTTTTGTGATATCTCAGAATTTATAGTCTATGCTATAATTTCCCATCGATCTCACTTATACACAATAACCAAGCTATATTACACATGATACCACCATTATTACACAATATAGGCGAAATAAAGCTACATTGTGAATAAAAAAATCCTTACATCAAGATGCTGCCAAAAACTATATAGTCATTCATTATCTAAAATTGGAATTGACTCATTCAAAATACAAATATTTTTAAAAGAAACACTTACCCAACAATTATTTTATACATAGAAGATATTGATAATCTTTATAGAAAAAAAATGTACAATCACATAATTAGTTAATTGAATTTATAAACATTGATTCAATGAACCACATTTACACACTTATCTATTTCACTTTTCAAAGTTTTTTCTTTAATTGCATAAAAAGTCAAGAAAAAAAGCGGATTGTGGATTTACTTCTAATATACTTCTAATATACTGCTAGATACCTTCCAATTTAATTGCCATAACCAAAGTTCTTTTTCGAAAGTAAATAGTCTAAATAGCAACTTCTGTAGTTGCAAAGATGGTGTAATTAAATGAAAGAGTTACTGTCAACAACTAATAAAATAGTTTACCGTATTATTAGAATGATTCTCTAAAAAGAGGTCATCAGTAAGCACAGGAAAAGCTCAAAAAATACTGAAAATAATTTACCCTTTTTATTAGTAACAGGAATAACCTCCAAATTGACAACATACAAAGCTTATATAACCAGAGTGAAAACAGTGGTAGCCAAATACATATTAGTCTGCTTAATATTGCATTCGACCTTCACTGTATGTCCCAATTGGAAATGTACGTGCTAACAATAAAATTGTTTACTCCGAACAGTTCTGCCAATACACGCGACTTATTTTTTAATGCATTGAAATAGGTACTTCGAATTATTAGAATTCTTTAACGACCGTAATTAAAAAATCGATTTTCTTCGTGACGATGTCTTTTGTTGACCACATTATTACCTTATTTACATGATAATACAATAGACTTAAAAATGAAAATAGATCTCAAAAGCCAGTTTTGACGAGACTTCGTACTGTCTAATGGTGGCTATTATTTTTTATTCATAATTTTGTTTTATTTGGTTGTATGTTGTGTAATATTTGTAGTATTTTGCGTTATTCGATAGGGAAGTGGAAAATTCGAAGATATAGCGAGAATGCTCTGGAAAGTTTTAATTAGGACGTAACAATTTTCATTCACGTCTTTATAAGACAATTTGTAATATTGTCTACTTTGATAATGGCAGTAGTAAAGTAAAAATCTTTATCAGTGAGGTTCTATTATCAAGGATTAAAGAGAAGTAGATTTCAATGTTAGACGAGAATACCAGAACAATGACAAATTCATTATTCCATGTAAATAAAACCAGTAACTTTAGGTAATAGTGTTAAGTTTTATAACAATGTCCCAAATCATGTCACCGATGTGTGGGTTAGTAAGATCAAAGCATCATACGAAGCGGGTTTTGATGTCAAAAGGATGGTTCAATATGTGTAGTATGGTTATATTAAAATATAACACCCTCTTTGTGCATCCGCCAAGAACAAATGTAATTGTAATGTATTTCATAAAAGTTATGCGATGGTAGGGTAAACCAGATCGAGTCTCTTGCAGGTTCTTCTTCATGTCTAGGTTATTTTCCGCACCGGTGTATTGAGGATCATAAGCGTCGTCTCGTTTGCCATTTTTTATTCACTAAAGTATTTCTGATTTAGATAGGTGTTACAACACTTTAAAATTTATTACAAGGAAGAAACTTTAAACTCAGGAGCGTTAACTAAGTGAGAGATAATTGCAAGCGCCCCTAAAATTATACAATGATTTTAGCATAATATTCCGTTGTTTTTGTTTTATTGTGTTGAAGCCAAGCCATTTGGATCATTGTTTCTTAATGATCTTACACAATTGTCATCGCTTTTGCATAATCTAAGAAGAGTATAAACAACAAATATATCTTGACACATATTAGAACTAACTATTGCTCGCAGCTCCACAAGCGTTAAGGTAGATTTGACCTTTTCCTTAGGAATAGTACTATTTTTCTGTATAAAAATTGTATATTTTTGACAGTGAAACATTTTATGGTAAGGTTTTGAAATTCTGATCCGCAAGATTTTTGTGTGACGAAAAAACGAAAAGCACTGTGTAGGTTAGTGTTGAAAACACCGGTTTTCGTCCAATAACCAAAGTTAAACAACGTTGAGTGCGGTCAGTATTAAATGGGCGACCGCCTGCGAACACTGGGTAACTTTTATTTGTTGTAATTTTTGTATGTACATGCGACACACTCTATTCTTTTATTTAGCCCTGATAATGTGTATGCTAAATTTCATGAAGATCGGTGTATATTATTGCGCGATAGCTCAATATACAAAGTCAAATTCACATTTATAAAATTAGTAAAGATGCCATCGACATTTCAAGTATAAATTACTTTATTCATTATTTAATTATTCATATTATACATTTGAAGATATTGAAGCAATACGTTCATTTGTTTTTAAACATAAAACTGTTTATTAAAAGTTTTTATGATCCATCTGATCTTTGTAACAAAAAAATCATAAAACGTCAAATTTAACGACTATAGAATATAAACCGCCACAATATCTTTTTTTTTTTTTTTTTTTGTCGAAGTGACTACGCTATTGACCCAGCAAGGTCTTAACAGCTTCACCGGACTACTAAGGCGAGCGCTTAAGGCACTCAGCCGATTTTATTTTGGCAACAAGCTCAAGGGTGCACGGTACACCTCGGCTTGGCTGTTGCCTGTTGCATGCAAAATCGCGACCTATCTTAGCTAACCTAGCTAACTATTCATATATGTATGAGTTGTTGAAGCGTATATGTGTATCAAGCATACACGCCTCAACAACTCCTCCATATATTTATTATCGGAAAATTGAGAGTTTTTTAGTTCGATAAGGGAAAAAAGTAAACCCTTCCACTTTCATGTGTAAGCGTGTAGGCGTGCACGTGTGTGGGGGTGATCGTGTAGTGTTGTAGCGGTGATGTATATTTGTGTGTCACCGTATCGCGCAAGCAACGTACTCAAGGGCTCCCTACCGAGGGATCGAACCTAGGCTTGAGCCGCTGCCGTGGGAGGCCTAATCGGGTGTGCGGGAGCGAAATTAACCCCCAGACCACGGCGGCGTGATCTGTGGTTCCGCGGGCGTGGGCGTGAACACGCTCTGTTTCGAGGGACAAGCTGGTACTGATCGTTCGCTGACGTGATTGAATCAGGAGGGTCGATAAAAATGTGTCGCGGACGTCTTTTATAACGCGCAGCGTTCGGTACGGATTCGTATTGTGCGGCGGATACCACTAACGGACTGGGAGACTCAATATCTCATCTTATATGCTTCTTTATTATAACGTATGCGAATACTAAAACGTTTTTGTTTGTCTGTCCGTTAGTCCGCAATTATAGGCTCTTTTGCCACTGAATCAATTAATCACGACACTCTTAAAATCTTACCGTATAATTACAAAAAAGTTAAATACTCATTGAATATTTGCTTTAAAAAAGTTTGAATACTTTCGTATGAAATGCACCGCGTTTAAGGGGGATAACGCCTGTCGGAGGAGCAGACGTAGACGTAGATGATTAGACAGTCCCTGGTCCCCCGACCAAAATGTGTAAGTAGGTACCATGGTATTTTAGTCCGTGCGACTCGGGCATATCCATCCTCTGCTGCCCGGCGGCATGGATATCCGTTAGGGATTTCCCCATGAAGAAAAAAAACGTGTTTTGGAATAAGTAACATAAATTTACATCATTTTAGAAATATCCGTCTGTTAGTTTGAACACGCATTACTGTTTATCAAGCATACCTTCTAAAAGCATATATTCGAGTAACATCTGGTCTTGGTTTTATTAAAATCGATTCACTCTATCAAAAGTTATTGTAACTTTAATGACATCGCGACTTAAGCACAGAAAAAAGTAAATAAATAAATGGACTTGGTGTGTTCAGGTGATTTAATTAGTCATTGATTTATTACATTAGTTTCCACGCAGACGGAGTTAGGGGCACAGCTATTTAACCTGCACCAGTAAATGTAGCCAAATGTAACCTACCATGTATTTTTTTTAGATTATAACATCTTACTAATATCATTGTAGTTAACGCGAGTGAAACCGCGGGCACAGCTAGTTAAGTCATAAATAGCTTTTGTTTACTTGCTAAAATAACTCACATCATTATTCCTTTTAATGAGATGTTAGCGATTATTCGAGCAGACAGTAGACAGGAATGTCTTTTGGCACTACATTGTGTATTTCATGAATATAAAATTATATGCAAGACATGATGCAGAACTCCGAACAAAAACAAGCTAAACTATTAAGTGTACCTATATAGATGTAGATATTAATTGCTGCCAATTTCCTCATTCATACTATTTGTTGGAACATAATGCATACACACATGGTTTTATGTGGTTATTTATTGTAAACATCGAAGACTATTATAGCGTTTAATACGCAAGCTACATATACAATATCTGGTATTTCGCTATACAATACGTAGGTACAATACATCATTACATTATGGATAGTGCCGATTCCACAGGATATAGGGGATGTAACAACCGTCTAGCAGGCAGATGATATGTTGTACCTCATTTCTAAAATAAAATACGCATCTATATTATTATGCCTAAGAGTTTGCTTGAACTCGCTAATCTCAGGAACTATTTGTACGATTTGAAAAATTATTTCAGTATTGGATAGCTCATTTATCGAGAAAGACTATAGGTTATATATAATCATACTAAGACAAGTATAATTTAGCAACAAAGTATAATGTTTTAAAAACAAGATTTATTCGTTTTGAGAGCTTTCACTGTGTGTTAACGTTAGCCCAAAAGAACTATTCCATGTGGATGAAGTTGCGGATAGAAGCTAGTATAAAATATGCACGCGAAACAGACTGCGTAAAATAAATGGAATGTGGTTCACGCGGCTCGCTAATAAGTAACTTAGTAATCAATAAATAAAATTAAAAAATAAAAATTAAATACCACAAATTCTCCTGACATAAAGAATGAATTTGCTTCTATTTTGGAAAAAGGAGAGACCCTTAAAGTGAACCTTTAAATGGAGGGGTTTCGAAATTCTTATCGGCAAGTTTTCTGTATGAAAGAGGAGGAGGTTAACACTGTCGGGTAGAATGTTCAAAACACAGATTCTCTGATTAACCGCAGTTAAGCAACGTCGGTTGGTCAGTACTTGGATGGGTGATCGCATGGGTACATGTGACGGTGGCTTTTTGTTGTATGTTTTTATTTATATATTTATTCTCTGTAATAAAAAAAAACCAATTCTATCGTGTGACTTTACGACGCCCCCCTTTTTTAATTTAATTTTAAATCTCTGTCCACGTCACAAGTTTGTATCCATTTTGGCAAGACTACCTGTAAATAATCTTTAACTCGGAAGAGCACTATACAAGTGAACCGTGCAATTTTCCTGAAAATACGTCAAAACTATTTTCGAAACTATAAAAGAGCTTTCCCCAGAACCTTGGCCAGTACATCATGGTGAGAGGTATGTGTAAAAATAATTCAGTTCACTAGCTCCCATTTATTCTTACATAACGAGCGAGTATTTATTTAAATTATCAAATTAACACATAGTTTATTTAATTAAGCTGTATTATAAAATGTAACGGAAATAAATGAAAATCGTTTAAAATTTAAAGAATTGTAAGGGTTAAGAACATAAACATACATATGACATAAAAAAATAAATAAAAGTCAGAGAGATCAACATGAAAGTTGGTACGTCTCTGCGGTTTTTCAGAGAGATAGAGAGAGAAACGAATCAATTTTTAAGAGTCACCATAAAAATTGATATGGTTATGATTCATTTGTTTTTTATACATCATAGGAGACAAACGAACAGGCGGGCCACCTGATGTTAAGTGATCACTGCCGTCCATAGACACTAGCAACACCTCCCCAAGGGAGTTGCAAGTGCATTGCCAGCCAGTTTTTTGGGGAAAGGGGAGAAGAGACGAGGAGAAGAGAGGGTTGGGGAGGTTGGCCTCCGGCGCTCTCACTGACCGAATGAAACGCAACAATGCAAGCACTGTTACTGCATGTCGATTTTCTATGACCCCGGGTGAGCCGACCCATTCATACTGAAACCAGTAATAGCTTCAGCGTGGCTCTACCACCTACAAAATACTATAAGTTAAATATCTATTCCAAAAATAAGCGCGAACCTGCGTGCACAGTTAAATAATACAAAATATGAACATGCAAATTAAATTTAATACGGTATAGTATAATTATAGAAAATACAAGTCTGTTGTAATAGGCACTGATAATGTTATAATGTTTGCACTAATAGCGACTGTGACGTCAATCAATATTGTGTAGTGAGTGCAATTTCTACGAAGAATTGTAATCGTCATAAATAAAATTGATAACAATTGAATATGACTCGTTAATGTGATGACGCAAAATTATAGACATTCAAATAAGGTATCTGCGAATTGTATAGTAAAACTTTATAGTAAGATTCTCACTACTCCGAGAAAAAAAGCGAAGATGTTTTGCCTATATAAGGATGAGTTACATATATGTGATAATCTAGAAGATTGGTTGCAAAAGAAACACACGTATTATATATAGAAGGAATAATTTAAACATAAAGCTTACTGCAATACGTTATTGTTTTTCTCTCTTTAAGATATGTTTTGACCCATTATGACAATGACGCTTCATAAAAACTTTACAAAATGATTGAACTAAAAGAAAAAAATAATTAAATTTACAAGTTCATCTTTGTGATTATCTAATACCGGCAACAACCAAGACTTTGTACTATGTATGTTCTGTCCCATTATGACGATAAGTCTTTGTAAAAACTTTATAAAATTAAAAGAAAAATTAAGCAAATGGACAAGTTCATCTTTGTGATTATCTAATACCGGCAACAATCAACGATTTTGTACTTCGTAAGCGTTAGATACAGTATGAAATTTAATAAAAAGAAAACAGCCTGCAAACTGAAAACAATCTGCAATAACTTAGAAAAACTGTACTTAGTAAAACACTGGCATGATTTGAATTAGCGCAACAACAATCCGAAATTGATTACCTCATGTTTTTGAATCAGGCCAGTAACGTAATATTTTTTTTAACTTTATTTTTGGCAATCTATCTTTCAGATTATTACTGCCATTGTCGCGTACTCAGTAATACGACAAGCGTCGTGTGAATCAATATTCTAACAAGATGGTGGATCCCTTGATAGTTCCAGGGAGTTTTTGTGACATCTCAGATTTCATGCTCCGTGGTATTATTTTCAATTCGCTTCACTTATGCATAATAAACTAAATATATTACGTAAAACACAACCAAATCTACAAAAT
Organism: Antheraea mylitta; assembly: GCA_014332785.1. Classification (NCBI taxonomy): domain Eukaryota; kingdom Metazoa; phylum Arthropoda; class Insecta; order Lepidoptera; family Saturniidae; genus Antheraea; species Antheraea mylitta. The sequence continues at coordinate 8,774,597 of JACEII010000001.1, forward strand.
CTAGAGTCAAATAACACAAAATTATGAATAAAATATAAAATCTACTACATGATAGACTAAAATCCCGCAAAAACTTTAATATAGTGTTAGCTTCTATAACAAAGTCCCAAGCATGTTATCGATTTGTCATATGATTAGTCCAAGTACCATGCCATGCGGGTTTTGATGTTAAAAGGTTATTATAGGGTGGATCAATATGTGAACGACAGTGATGTCTGAGAACCCTCTCTATACTTCTGCAAAAAGTGCCCGTAATTGCAATACCTGGTTATAAAACCATATACAGTAAAAAGATAGCCGGATCCAGTTTCTTGCCGATGGCTGTGTTTTGATTGTTTTTATTTTGATAATCCGGTCGATAGTAGACAGAAAGGCTTAAACAACAGTGAATTACAAATTACTTTAATTTATCATTATTTTATTTCTTCCTATATTTTTAGTAAGGATGATAATGTTTTCAAATAAAAAAAAGTACCTTCTTTGTTCAACGTTGTCGTCTAAATTTTATTTTAAACTAACTGTCCACCCCGGTTTTACACAGGTGTATTATCGAAGAAAATAAGACCTAATCTTCACTTTACAATACGTAAGGTAATAGAATGGCAACTAAATAACTGAAAGTCTATCTGTTAATATTCCTGAAGATCGTCTGATTTTATTCTGACTCACATTTTGTATGGTGTTTTTTTTTAATTCAATTTTGTCATTTTCCCGTACAATTTTTCAAATATTTTCTGTCATATAAACCTGGTCCTGACAATTACAAACACAATAAAAGTATTAGCCAAATAGGTGCAAACATTCTAAAGTGGTTTACAGCTTAAGTTTACGGTATGAACATGATATCGAATATCTTGTTAATAAAATTCTTAAGTCTGATTGCCACACAGCGCTCAGTGCAATCCAGTAGGTCTTGAGACACAGCGTTTTCCTTATAGCTCTATATGACTCGAGTATGTCAACCTTTTTGGCAGATTGATTGAAACGTTTAAATAAATTCATTCGCGTAAGTTGAATTTGAAAAAAACATAAATTTATAGTATAACTACAACTACTTAGGTCATTTTTATTCGAGACTGTGCATCTTGGGTTTTTATATATCAATGTTTTATCATATTTAATTTTACAATTTTATAACCTTGCATCTTTAGTTGGATTTAGAACGCAGAGGCAAATAAATTCACAAAGATGCATCCCACGCGGAGCTCTCCCAGATATCTCTTTGATTTTGTCAATTTTTTATCTCAATTATTGGTCGCGTGCCAAAGTGTTTCATGTATATGTATTTACGTATAATTCAATAACCCAATATCCTATTAAATTAGAAATAATATAAACACACACTCTCACGAACTTATTCGTCTTGTTAGTAATTTTATTAACACCTCGTTACATGATTAAGTAAATGTATGTATGATTAATGCTTCCGATACACATTTGATACCGGTATACAAGATAGAAACATAAAACAGATAAACTCAATGTTAAGAAACCGGAATGCGTGTTTTATGGCCGGAATTACACGTAATATATACTTGTATATTATGTTTATACAAGCACACACATAAATATAATGGATACAGTTATAGCCTTGTGCGCCTGGAGTACTGGATTAATTTTGGCGGGATGTATAAAAACACAGCCTTGTGTTATTTGACTCTATAGTTTGTAATATTGGTGGCAATTTACGTAATATTCTTTGGCGTTTGGTTTGCACAAGTGATATGTATGAAAATAATACCACAGAGCATTAATTCTGTGATGCTACAAAAACTCCCTAGAAAGTTGTAACAAGGTGGCCACCATCTTCTGAGAACATGAAAATTATCAAAGATAATTGTAATATAATTAACTATTCGACAATGACAGTAATAATCTAGAAGATTGGTTGCCAAATATAAAGTTAAAAAAAGTACTGGTTAAATATCAAACTATTTTTTTTTTTCATTTTCGAATAACTAAAGTCTTGTTTTCATCAAAATCAGATCTCTCTATGAAAAGATATTGTAATTTTAATTACGACATGACTTATGAAAAGAATGGTAGATAAGTATATTGATTTAATATACTGAGAATATTTGATTTATCACTATTTTTTGACGAAGTCGCGGGCACAGCTAGTTATTAATATAATTCGGTTTTTTGGGTAATAATTTACGAATCTTTACTTGACTTACGGGCCCCTGAAGTTTAACACAGGTAATATATAATAGTTAAAAGATTATAGTAGCTAATTAGTTACGACAAAATCTAGATTAAAAAAAAAACACGTTTCACAATTAATCGAGAAAATACACGTTCTTCTCGAGGATGAACTAAGCCATTTTTACGGAACGAAGTTTTGTGCATAAGCTAGTCATCATCATTGCCCTTATCCCACTTAAGTAGGGTCGGCACAACATGTTTTCTTTTTCCATTCTCTCCTGTCAGATGTCGTCTCAGTATTCACACCTTTTACAGACATATCGTTTTTCACACAATCCATCCATACCTTTTTCGGTCTTCCTCTACACGTATATCCATCCACTATCATACTCAACACTTTTCTAGTTACATGGCTTTCATCTCTTCTCATGACATGCCCATACCATACTAACCGATTACTCCGCAACTTCTCTGTCACTGGTGCTATTTTCAAACTGCCTCTAATATACTCATTCTTAATCTTATCCATTCTAGTTACACCACACATCCACCTTAACATTCGCATCTCTGCCACATGTAATTTTCTCTCATCCGTCTCTTTCGTAGCCCAGCACTTAGATGCATATAGCATGACCGGTCTTATCATAGTTTTATAAACCTTCCCCTTAAGTTTCAAAGGCATTCGTGGATCACAAGCTACCCCAGACACATTTCGCCATTTCATCCATCCTACATTTATCCTATTCCTCACGTCCTTATCAATGCCACCGTCGTTTTGTATCAATGAACCGAGATACCGAAAATTGGAGCAGGCTGGTAAGGGTACTCCATTTAAGGCTATAGGAGAAAAACTAGATGTACCACCGAAATCGCAAAACAAATGTTCAGTTTTTGTTCTACTAATTTTCAAACCAACATTCTCCAGTCTTTCTCGCCATTTTTCCAGCCTGCTCTGGACCTCTGCAGCATCTTCTCCGATAAGAACAATATCATCAGCAAACAGCATACACCAAGGTGTCTCCTCCTGTATGTCTGATGTTAACGCATCCATAACAAGAAGGAATAAATAAGGGCTTAAAGCTGAACCCTGGTGCAAACCTACGGCCACATTGAAATTATCGGTAACTCCAGCCGCTGACCTAACGTGCGTTTTGGCATGACTGTACATACAACGAATAAGTTGTATATACTTCTCAGGCACTCTTTTCTTTTTCAGAGCCCACCACAGAACATCACGCGGTACTCGATCATATGCCTTCTCCAGATCAACAAATACCATATGTAAATTCTTATGTACTCGTCTGTATTTTTCACACAGTTGCCGAAGTGCGAAAATGGCATCTGTTGTCGCACGTCCAGGCATAAACCCAAATTGATTTTGACTCACTTCAGTTTCATCTCTTATTCGACTCGCTATCACTCTTTCCCAAACCTTCATACTGTGTGACATGAGCTTTATTCCTCGATAATTGTTACAGTTCTGCACATCACCCTTATTCTTAAAAATAGGCACTATTACACTATTGCACCATTCATGTGGGATCGCTTCGTCTAGTAACATCTTATTAAAAAATAACGTCAGCCAAACACATCCATCTACTTTTAAAAACTTCCATACTTCAATAGGTATGCCCTCTGGCCCAACGGCTTTTCCGTTTTTCATACCATTCACAGCTCTTCTTACTTCATCCTCAGTTATTTCTTGTACAACGCCTAAATTTGATGGTACGGTCTCTAACTCTCCAGTCCTGTCATTTTCTTCATTCATCAATCTTTCAAAATACTTCTTCCAGCGACTCTTTATGTACTCATCATACATCAAAACTTTTCCTCCATCATCTTTTATACATTTAACGTGTGTAATATCTCTTGTATTATTTTCTCTTGCTTTTGCTAAACGAAACAAATATTTTTGTGTTCGTGAGTCTTCTAGAGATTTGTACAAATCATCTTGAACTTTAGCTCTGGCAATAAGCTAGTATTATATAAAATTAAATTTCTTTTTATAGGTTTTCTGTGTTTTTTGTTTAATACTATGTAGTTTACTTATCACGAAATACATTTACGTTGCCAGATTAATCGAATTATGTTAATACTTTCTAAAGAAAAATAATATATTTATTATATCATTATCTATTTAAAGACAATTATCTACAAATGTAATTCGGAGGAAAATTGAGTTATCTTGAATTATATATCGTTTATATAAATCAATGTAAGTCAGGGAAGTCCTGTGTTTGTTATATTGAGGAATGTAACATATATTTTAAACCACTGATACCTTACTTAGTGCCTATTACATATTTGTGGTGAAAATCGATCAGTGATTCAATTCGGACTCAGAAATACGTTTTTTTTTTCGTACTGACTACGCTATTGATCTGGCAAGGTCTTTATTGCTTCACCGGACTACCATAAATTGGAAATCATAATAAATGATACATATGATAGCATCAGGCCACCGATATCAATAGAATTGTCATTTTTCAGCCAATAAGTGCTGAGCCGTCATTATGTTTAGTCAGGAAAAATTGCTGGGGAAATTTTGTTCTGTACTTTAGACGATAGAAAATATGGTAATTGGTATAGTAAACTTTAATGGAAAACATAAAATGAACTGAATCTATCCTGAAGAACAATAGCCTTTGGCTTTTACGCAAACTATGACGTAACATTATTCTTTACTAGTTTGCGTTCGTCGTTCGTCCACAACAATGGTAGTAATATTTTTCTTTGTTATAAAATCTGATCCGTGTTACTCTGTAAGTCTCGGCCTACCTCTAAGTCAAATTTCAGTTTTGTTTTAAAGTCATAAGCCTCTTATTGAAAGAGGGTATGGCCATAATGACTGCGCTAGTACACGACGTATTGGCGCTTTCAAACTCTGAAATGAGTTATATAACATTGAAATAATTTTTCAAATCGGACCAGTAATTTCTGAGATTACTCCCTACAGCGTCACAAACTCCCAAACTGTACCTCTTTATGATATTAGTATAGATACAGACTTAATATAAAACTAAATTGAAAACAGAATATTACAATTACGTTCTTGTCCTTATACAGACGATCACCATATTATAGATTAATTCGACTACCTCCGATGCTGGGCGTGACAATATTTGACGACAAACGCCTATATTATAAGTATGCTTAAATTTTTGTCTTGTTTCATTTACATTATAAAAAATAAGTTAATCTCAAATATTCATTGATACATACCGAGATTCGAACTCCAATATCTAATTGACATTCTGATTTCCATCGGTCAACGAATTGATATCCCACAGGTCAAATCACATCGAATTTTGTTATCGTGTTTGCCATTTTGCTATACCTAATAACAGAAACAACAAACACGT
>JACEII010000001.1:8780113-8802887 GCA_014332785.1 Antheraea mylitta
CCTTATGACATCATTTAAATATTATATACGAAGGTCGTTAACAAATAGAACACTTAACTAATTAGTCGATGAGGCAAGTATTCGATAATTTAAGTCTAATGTATGTTCATTCTAACATATTGTATAATATATAAATTCCAATCTATCCTAATATTATAAAGAGGTAAAGTTTGTGACGTTGTGACGTTATAGAGGGTAACCTCAAGAACTACAGATCCGATTTGAAAAATTATTTCAATGTTTAATAGCTTATTTATCGAGGACGGTTATAGGCTATATATAATCATGCTAAGACCAATAGGAGTGGTGCACCAATAAAGAATGTTTAAAAATCAGGGGTCTTTTTCCTCTTGAGAGCTTCCGCTGCGTGTTAGCGTTAGCCCAAAGTATCTATTCCACGCGAACGAAGTCGCGGGCAGAAGCTAGTATGGATATATATGTATGGTATATACGTACGTAGTATGGAAGAACTAAGAGAACACGCAGATAGATGCGAACAGTAACTTTTTTAATAATATTTATAGATCTTTTTTTTTCGAACTGACTACGCTGTTGACCCAGCAAGGTCTTAACAGCTTCACCGGACTACTAAGGCGAGCGCTTGCGGAGCTCGGCCGATTTTATTTGGGCAACTAGCACAAGGGTGCACGGCACACCTGGGCCTGGGCTGCTGCCCGACACGTGCAATTCGCGACCCATCCGAGCTGACCTAAGCTAACTATTCATACATATATGAGCCGTTGGAGCATATATGTGTACCAAGGATACATACCTCAACAACTCCTATATATATTTCGTATCGGATAATTTTCCAAACTACTTCAGTTCGATAATGGAAAGAAACAAAACCCTTCAACTTTCATGTGTAGGCGTGTATGCGTGCACGTGCGTGGGGGTGATATGTATACTGTTGTTGCAGTGATGTAACATTTTGTGTCACTGTATCGCGCGAGCAGCGCACTCAAGGGCTCCACGCCGAGGGAACGGACCTAGGCTTGAGCCGCTGCCGAGGGGTGCCTAATCTGGTGTGCGGGAGCAAAATTTACCCCCAGACCACGGCGGCGTGATCTGTGGTTACGTGAGCGTGGGCGTGATCACGCTCTGTTTGGAGAGACAGGCTGGTACTGATCGTTCACTGCCGTTATTTCATCAGGAGGGTCGATTAAAATATGTCGCGGACGTCTATAATAATGCGCAGCGTTCGGTACGGGTTCGTATTGTGCGGCGGATACTACTAACGGACTGGGAATATTTATAGATCTTATGTCTTTCTTCCTTTGACTTTGAAAATCTGATCGGCAACCATTCTGTATGACGAAAAATGGTGGGGTAAAGAGTGTTGAAAACACCGGTTTCATCCCATCACTGAAGTTAAGCAACGCCAGGCACGGTCGGTACTTGGATCTTAATTCATAGGATTATTTCCATAGTAAGCTCTTCCCGAGTATCTCACACTATGTGAATCAACGGGCGGTACTTGGATGGGTGACCGCCTGGGAACACCGCGTAATGTTGGCCTTCTGCTGTATTTTTTAAATAAAAATCTTTCTCTGTAATACAAAAACCTCACTTCTATCGTGTGTTATTACGATACATCCTGTTTTTTTTTTATATCTTCATAAAAGCTAATCACTATATTTCATATATGTAATTATTCAAATAAATAAATATTCATGTATATATTTCCGAGATGTGAATGATACACTCAATATACTTCCTTGTAATGTTGATTCCAATTCAAGATCGATGCAGTTACAATAATAAATTATTACTGTCGTTAATAATGATGTTTCCTTTATACTTCCTATAATTTGTTCCAGGTAGAAAAGTATATTATATTATACAAATATACATCGCGAGAAGCGAGAGTGGATACAAACTGTACCTATGTAGATGATATGATTTTCGGTTGACATCGATTTCAAATATATCTGTAGGTAGCGCAAATATTTATGTTTTATTTAATTTGGTTAATTTAGTAAACTATTTATTTTCCGCTTTTCAGTGCCTCATGGGTTTTTGATTGATATTAAAGTCGGTTTTTTTTCTTGGAATATATTTTTTGCTCAATGAAGCTGGTGGGAATAAATTAATTACTAAATAAAGTAAATATACATTCTAGATTTAACTTTCAAAAGACTTCAAATCATATATAATTCGTTTTATCATGAGAAAGATTATACTGTCGCCAGCTAGTTACCATACATTTCGTTTGTTTATTTTATCTTATTGCTTTTTTTATTTGGTTTGAATTACTAAAATCAACCATAGACAATCCGCGTGTATTATCTTTTTAAATAAACTAATGATACGACTCGTTTTTATCTGTCATTGAATTTTTTGTTTGTAAATAGGTTACGATAGAATTATCATTGTGAAGAGCTATTGCTTTGTCTATAGGACGGGACAAATATAAATATTGAATATGTTTAGGGTTGCCATATCCTTTTACGCTTTCGTCGGAATGCAAAAGAGGAAAAGATTACGAATTCTAAGGAAAATTCTAATATACAGAAGCTATGCTACATCTTTTAAAGTAACTCTCTTATAAGTTAATCTGACACTGTAATACCTTACAGTCTTCGGCAACCAGCAATGTTTTTAATAAATTTATTGATATGACATTATTTCACGAATGACCTTTTAGGATATATTAATAATTTGAGCATGATTACACGTTTATTTATTTCATTTGGGATACAAAAGCCAATTTTTCAACAGTACTTTTGATTTTCCACTTTTCCGAGTCAACTGTGTTAAAAATCAACAAACTAAACACATATTCTTGAAAGTTTTATAATTTAAATGTAAAATATTGTTCAGTAGTTAATTGAAGAAGGCGTTACTTTGCGTAAATCCATAATTAAATATTATAGTGGACGCTACTTTGGACCGATACGAGCGGCCGAGATCGGAGATTCGTATCGGAAGAGTCAACATCGATCTGATGATGCTCTGTGACGGAGCGAAACACATTTAGACGTAGTGGTGGTCAATCAATTCCTGGCGGAAGTGCAAAGTAGCGTCCACTATAATATCTAATATTGTTCAATCCTTAATCCCTAAAAGTCTAATTATTTTCCTGGATACCAGTGCGAAACAATAAGTTGGCGCGAGTATTTGTAACGCTGTAACCACGCAGAAAAGTGCACGTAATAATGCTTTGTCGGAACAGAATAGCGGGCCGAATCACAGTGGCAGTCCCGACATATCACGACGAATGGCAACTCTAAATATGATGGAAATTTCCGTTCTTTCTAGTGTTATATAACAATATACATTGGCTCGGTGTTATGGCATAAATTTGAAAACATTACAAACATATTATCTAATAAAAAATTCAAAACAATACTTACTTATTACGTACTCACTTCTTACTACTTATAAAGATATAGTAGTTTTTTATGGCGTACAATGGCTGAAATTGAGACGTGACATTTTAAGAAAATTTTGCCATGCATGACATTACTATTTTGTTCTTCGATATTTTACAGATGTGAATATATTGCTGGCAGTTGAAGGTTATGTTGATATTTGTAGTAATTCAGCATCGTTAAACATTTAATATCTTAAATGTCAAATGGTATCCAAGGCTTTAAAAACATTTATGCGAGGTAGATAAAGCCATTAAAACAATCCTGCCTTTTTGCTGACTAATGATGATATTGTGACATGTTATCTACACGATTACGATCACGAATATAGAATGATCCGACAAATGTAATAGATTAATTTATTCCGACGTCACTGATTGTGTCTGAAGGGGGTGTAAGGGGTGTCGAGTAACATCTTAAGACTTGAGACACTCAAGCCAACCTCACCTGCACGTGGTGCACCCTGCTGATCAACGAACGAGGCAATGGCGATAGCGGGGTGGTAGGGTTTTACAGCCCGACTGGGTCGCAACCACCTTGTATATGGCGAAAAAGCTCGTCATAGTGACTCGCTTCTGCGCGTCGCGTTTCGGGATCAGCCTGTGCATATCCAGTACCGGGTGGCTTTGGTCATTATGGACGGCATGACAATGGCGACCGGCGATGGATAATCTGTCTCTCGGTGGTTGCCGATGTTTTTGGATTGTACTATGCTTAACATCAGGCTTAGTGTAGTCACATTGTCGTGCTTCAATAAAAAAAAATGATGCGTTACTATTAATAATCACGAATTGTTTGCGAATACAACGAACAATTGGACAAGTAAATAAGAAATAGATGTGCAAATATCTGTAATAAAACGAGAATGTTACTGCAAATGTTAAAGTAGGTGTGTTTGTATTAATAAACCGTGATATTTTTAGCTAAGTAGGGTAAATACAAATACTTAGTCACAAGATTCCTTTGTTTTGTGACGCGACGACACTAATGCTAGCCAAATATTCTCATTAGTGAAACGAAAAATATTCCGTCGTTAAAACGTTTACAAACAATAGAATTAAGAATTCCTCTTATCTCCAAAATGGTAAACAAACAAACTTTTCCACGAAATGTATCATATCATTCGTTGTCTAGTAATTTGAACTTAAATTTGGAAAGATAAACCGAAGGAATGGAAACGTCATGCTCATTAGTGTATTCAAACCGTATTAGCTTACGACGAACATCTGTTTTTTTTTTCCTTATTTCATCTTAGTGGGGTCACCTTGAGTCTTTCTATTCTTTTACATTCTTCATCCACGTTCAATTATCACTACTACTTTTATAGCTTCCATCTGTTCTTATGGTATGCCCACACTACACAACTTCTTTGTCACTGGTATTGTTTTTATGCTCACTCTGAGGTGAACATGCGATTCTACATGGCGATGTTATTTTTATACACACCGCACTAGAAATTAAATGCAATGATGGTTAAGCTGTAAAGTGCTTAAACACGGTATTTATTAGCGTGGGTTTTAATCTCTATAATGGCTTGGGCTTGGTCAGAGAAAATCATCATGATAAAACCATAGTATAATTCTAATGCATATATAGTTAGCCACAAAGCTATAATTTTAAAATCTGTTGTTAAGCACCTGTAGGTGTGTTCCGGCAGTTGCTATTGAGAACCAGTTGTTTCTAAGATGTATTTGCATTTTAGGCCATACTTAACATTAGATATGATTTATATCAAATATCTACGAATAATTAAATTAAAAAAATATTAAAAATGTACGCAATGATAAAGCTAATATTAAGCTATACTCAAAAAGGTTCGAATGTAGTTACCAGAATACAATGATAATTTTTAGCAATGCATTTTATACTTGAGTATAATAATAAAATAGTACTTACTAAACAATCGAATTTTCCATTTACTTAAAGTTTAAATCAAGATAATTTTATAACAATCCGAACGACTGGTGTTAATAAGAATGTTGGGATGTGGTTACAATAAAAATTAATTTTATCCACTTAATTAACATTCGGTATTGTTGTAGATAGATAAACATATTTTTGTTTTACATTGCAGGTCAATACAAGAGCCGCAGAATGAAACGACGCTGTCTTTTTCACCTCTCAGCAAAGAAACGAAATATAGGAGACATATAAGGTCCATGTCAGACGTTCAAAGTAGCACACCATGTAGATTACCACACAGGGCGAGGAAAGGCAGTAATTATATCCTAATGTATGACTCAGACACGAGAGCAAGGAGAATCCTGTCCAGACATAGACAGTTTGATTCCTCCGACTCGAGTGATTACTACGAGTCACCGATGAAAATCAGGAGCTTGGGACGAAATATCATCAAGCATTCGGATTCAATGAGAATACTTTAATATAACACCTAAATTTAAAAGTGACGAGGCTGTACAATCTAGTTTGAATCTAGATCGGAATCACGTCCAGGAAACATTTCCAGATCAATAATGCATCAAGCAAAATGCGTTTCGTGCCCAAAAAAGTTTTGGTTTAGTAACAATACTTGAACACATTATTATATAAATACTATATTAGATCTGGTTATTTAGATTCAAGTTACTATAAGTATGAAACTTGTCAAATATAGTGGTATAACAATTCTGTAATAGACAAGGAATCTATAAGTAAACAACGTAATTGATTATATGATTGACATTTCTACCGTGACGTCATCAGTTGTGCGTTTTGTTAACTCTTCAATCCTACCTTATACTGTTTGAATTTTAATTATATGCGACTATTAAAATATGGTGCTAAATTAATTATTATAAACGTATATATAATTTCATTTAATCATGTAATAGTGCTTTTCTTTGAACAAATTTGTAATATTTCGTAAGGTTTTAGAACTCAGTTCGTGTTTTAACGTAAATTGAGCATGGCAACACACGGTTTACGCCTAAAAATGTCATTTCTATTAGAATATTTGGTCAACCGTTATATATTCTATAAATCACACTTTAAGATTTATATAAGGTACTCTGTGCTTTAAGAACCCTTGGATATTTATATATTAGTAATTTTTTTAGCTGTAGCATATTTAGTCTAGAACCCAGAGTCTAGATTATACGAATAAATAAAAGTGCCTTGGAAAAAAATACTTCTATAAGTAACATTATACCCAACGTGATTTAATAAAAGCAGACTTTATAGTGATTTCTTTTATGAGACTGTGATTGAAATAGTAATACGATAGTGTAATTAATTATATATTTAATAAGTAGTGGTAACAATAGATATAAGTGGTTAAGACTAATTGTATGCTGAATACGAGAGTAGTGCGAATCGGGTCAGGTCAATATATAATAAAATAGTTGTCCTACTAACTGCATGAATCGATAATATTAAAATAAATTATAGGACTGTTTTATAATCTATATAATTAATTAATACATATATAATTTGTGTTTTTTTTTATTATTTATATTTCATGGAATCACATTAATCTTAAAATATGACTATCGGGAAAAGATGTGCTAATTTCCTTCTATATACATTTTATTGAAAAAGGAGTTTATTAATTTGTATATAATGTAAATGGAATGACCAATTAGCATATTTAATATATATTGTGAATAATAATTTATATGATATGTACAAGGAAATAAGAAACATTTATCTCACACTAATTACTGTATTATGGTTTATTTTTTTATGTCAAGTTTAACTTTATATGAAATTAATAATATAAAGAATGCTTTAAGTACTTAGTATTAACACATTTTGATATGACAGAAATATGTAAACCGTAATAGATAATAAATTGACTAATACTTAGTTATTTCAGAAACAACTGATATTTAGCAGTGTTACCAAATTAATCTGCCATATCCTGTGCCTGTAAACTGTAAAAAAAACGTAAACTTAAAAAATAATATATCATATGTATGTAACTTCTCATCGTTTTTGTAAATAGCTATTATAATTGAATTTATTGTTTGTTTCTTGGTAGCTTACTTCTAATATATAAAAACTCTCAATGAAGAGAATTCTTTATATCATTTGGTAACACTGGTTATTCGATTTTGAATAGTATTTACTACATACTACTACTAGGTACATAACTATCTACAATAAGTTTTAATAGTTTTCAATTACATGCAGCGTTAAAGGTTATAAAACTGACAGTACAAGATATGAAATATTTGACATATGTATTTGAAAACTGTCAAATCTTATTTGTATCTACTAAATGTTTTTGTATGTTCTATTGTTTCTTTTCGAGGCCCGTTTATATAAAAAAATATTTTCTTTGTATTTGTTTTATACTTCTTTATTATAAGAACCCATTCAACTTACAATAATGTCATGTTATATACCATTGAACATAGTTTTAATATTTAAATTCCCGTTCTGTCTATAATAAATAAAAGAAAGTTTTTTTGATGGTTATTTTATTTAAAATATTTTATTAAACACTATATAATGGAAGAAAGTATTATGCAAAACGATTGACTTTTAGAAACTCATATCGATCTTGATGTAGGCATATAGCTTCATCCTTTACACATCACATATATTCTACAGTTTGTACTCAATATAAGTACGAAAATGTGATAATAATGATAAGTTAACAGATTTATAGTGATAATATTTGCTCCATTAGTATAAAGAATACAGATAACACTTAAGAGAAACAAAAATTAATATGTACTGTTGTTTTAAATAAAGCTTCGTATTTATTCAGCTGTCACAAAACATGAGGCATAGACTACAAGAGGATAATTAACTTTGTAAGATATGTGCATGTGTTGCCAAATTTGCAAATCAATATTTAGAAAAACATAACTCTCTGTCATATTTTTCTCCCCTTTTTATGTTAAGCAAGTGTTCTTTATCGTATATTATTATAAGAAAGTAATGCTTGTATGTCTGCTGTAGGTAATGTCCAGAATTAAATGTCCAGAATTAAATGTCCAATTATGTAATTTCTTTTACTCTAGTTTACATTATCCCAAAGTAATATACTTTGGCTATTTTCTCATTTTATTGGGGTAATGTGTTTTTTTAAAACAGCATTTTATATTTGATTCTTGACATATAGTGATATATTATTCTTTTTCTTGATATATTATTATGAAATAATAAATCGTAATTCAAAACTTTTTGAACAACTAATTATGTATGCTAAATTCTACATTATCACAGCATCTTCGACCAAGCAAATACTTTATTACTTTACCTTAAAAGAATACTATATTACGGGTATACAGCATAGTAACGTCTTGATCATTTAAATTCGATATTGTAGACAGAAAAAAGGTAATTATCATTAAATATAATACTAGCTGTACCCGCGACTCTGTCCGCATGGAACCTAAAGTAAAAAAACTTACTAATAAAATCATCTGAACGTATTAAGTCCATTTACTTATCGACTTTTCTGTCGTACTTAAGTCCCATCGTCATTAAAATTACAATAATTTTTTAATAGAGTGAACTGATTTTAATGCAACCGACACTTAATACTCGAGGATACGCTTTATGATTTTCGTGACGTTTTATCGTGAACGCAGTACTTTAGCAATAATGAGTGTTCATACATACGACCGACAGACATACTTAAAATGATTGAAATGTATTTTATTACTTACTAGCTCCTGCCCACGACTTCGCCCGCGTGTAATAGTTACTTTTGGCTAACTGTAACGCGCAGCCGAAGCTCTCAAGACGAAAAAATCCCGATTTTAAAATATTTTTTATTGGTGCTTAGCTCCTATTGATCTTAGCGCGACGATATATAAGTTATAGCCTTCCTCGATAAATGAGCTATATAACACTGAAATAATTTTTCAGATGGGATAAGAAGTTCCTGAGATTACCCCCTACAATGTCACAAACTACCTCCTTATAATATTAGTATAGATTAGTATGGGTTCCTAGTCACATGCAACAATTTTTTTCAAAAAAATTTAAAAAGTACAGACACGTTAGCTTCACATTCTTATTATTGACTACGTATATACTAAATTTAAGGGTACTAACTTACAAATTAAAATTACTATTCATTCAATTTTCATATTTAAATATTTTTAATAATTTCTACTGAGAACTATGCTCTCGTCAGTCTGACATTTACTCACTTTCACACACATAAGATTAGAATTTTAAAAGCGTCAAACGACATTGGCCAGTTTTCTACCTCAGAACAAGTCAGACTCGTTTAGTAACCAATGCTCGCTTCTGGCTAGGTATTAGAATATTTATTTTAAGATTATCTATAACTTTAGTTGGAAATGAATAAACCACTTTATTATAATCTTGTGTACTTGGATGCTTGTTTAAAAATGACGGTACAAAGTGGATTACTAACCGTCACTCTGTCAATATTTTTGAAAAACTTTTTATTGTCTCACTTACTTTTGATATGGACATTTTTTAATCCAAGTTTTTCACTTTTTCTTACAATTTGTCAAACATTTTCTTTCATAGAAATGATGAATGAATAATAAACACACCAAAAATTTATAATTAGCCAAATAGGTGCTGTTGTTCTGAAGTGATGAACTTCTATACATTTATATTTTGATAAAATATTACCATTTATTATGTATTTAAGATAGATATGTATTTTAAACTTCAGAGAATATTATATATGAGATTAAGTCTCATATTTCAAATTATTTATTTCAAATTTACTATGTCTTTCGTTAATTTCTCTAAGAATTATTTTTGTAAATATCGTTATTTTAAAAGAAGTTATTCTTATTTCGCATCAATATCCCATTGATTTAAATTCTGAAATATGGAAGTTTAGATATCAAAGTAAATATCACCATTGATTAATATGAATAATAGTCAATCGTCCATTAATATCACACGCAATTAATAGTTGAAATTATTTATACCCTAATATTTAAATGATAAATCTTCTGTTGCGTGTTTATATAATAAGCCGGAATATTTATAAATATAACAAAATTCTAATTCTTCTATCCATCAATCTATCCACTATAAAAAAATGGGTTTTGTTGCATATATTTACATGTATACATATATGTCTGGTAAAGTGCGTGTAAAGCTATAGTTTTCAGAAAAATAGACTGATTGGACATTTGTACAATAATAAATTGTACGTAAAATTGTATATTACGTTACATAAAAAAATTCGATAATAACTATACAGCAAACATGATTTTGGCAGATGAATATATTGCGATTTTTTTTACTTTATTTTTGGTAATCAATCTTTCAGATTATTACTGCCATTGTCGCGTAGTCAATAATATTACAAGCGTCATGCAATCACTTCAATATGGCGTCGTGTGAGTCAATATTCTAACAAGATGATGGATCCCTTGTTAGAACCTTCCAGGGAGTTTTTGTAGCATATCAGAGTTTCATGCTCCGTGGTATTATTTTCCATTCACTTCACTTATGCACAATAAACTAACTATATTACGTAAAACACCACCAAATTTACAAAATATAGAGTCAAATAACACAAGATTATGAATAAAATGTTAAATCCACTACATGACAGACTAAAATTCCGCCAAAAACTCCGTATATTGCGATTTAAAAAGCTATGACTTCACAACTGACATAGCAGTTATACATATATGACGTTTTTATATCACCGTAGCCATTATAACTAAATTAAATGCAGATATAAATGTAATACAATTTTAAGATATTTAATAATTATGCGATAAAATATGTCATGCATCACTGCGATGTGCCGTATGATTGTAGTGCAATTGTGCATGAGAAAATAATAAAGTCCTTTGTATAGTGACTATTTTTTTAAAGAGTAACATAAAATATTAGATAGCGAAAAAAACTATATAGCCGGTAGTCTCTTCTGGGGAATTACTATTTACTTTATTTTATACTATCTGTTACCCGCGGCTTCGCACGCGTTTTTTTTAAATATATTAAATAAATTTAAAATTGTGATTACACATCTAGTGTAAATTACAATAATACTATTTCAAAAATATTTGTATCACACGCACATCATCTACTGTAACAGGTAACGTGTACATTATGTATGTGAATACTAATAGTGTATAGAATGGGATGGGATTATGATCAGCCACATAACTGGAATTTTAAACTATATATCACCCTCAGTGCTCACACTATATAAGAAAATAATGAAAATATGAAGCTACACATTATCGAACAATATTAAATAAAACAGCTAATTAGTTACTTATTTGCCCGTAGAATTCCCGTTCAAATATTACTTGTAGTCCGGTGAAGCTGTTAAGCGTAGTCATTTCTAAGAAGAAAAAAAACATTCAAATAGGTCCAGTCGTTTCGGAGATTACCCGGAACAAATAAAAAAACAGACATATCGACAGAGTTAAAAAAAAATCATGTTTGTAGCATCACAGATTTTATTCACC
Source organism: Antheraea mylitta (assembly GCA_014332785.1). Classification (NCBI taxonomy): domain Eukaryota; kingdom Metazoa; phylum Arthropoda; class Insecta; order Lepidoptera; family Saturniidae; genus Antheraea; species Antheraea mylitta. The sequence goes on from JACEII010000001.1 coordinate 8,791,869, forward strand.
AAAAATAATTTATTTTAATATAAATTACACTCACTTTACTTTTATAATACGTAATATATCACAAATAAAAAATTGGCAACAAAACTAATGTAGAATAGAGTTTTTTAAGAGTGTTTGGCAGGATTTCAGTCTGTCAGGTAGTGGATTTTATATTTTTTTCATAATATTGTGTTACATGGTTCTATATCGTGTAGAAATTGGTTGCGTATTATATAATATCGTTCGTTTATTTTGCATAAGTGAAATGAATGAAAAATAAAACCACGAAGCAATAATTCTATGGTCTTGAAGATTAAGAAGATAAAAAATTACGTTATATTATGTAGAGGATTCGGCGCTTATACTTTTACATTAACTTGGACATAGAAGAAAACTAACTATATTGACAACTTCAGAATTGGCTGTATGGATTAATTCCTTCGACTGTCTTATTGGACGAATATTATTACTACTAAACTTTCTGAATAACAACACAAAATAAACTTAAGAAATGTTTGCGATATAAACGTAACACGTATAATTAAAAATCGAAAACAAAACTAACGTAGAATAAACTTTTTGAATAGGAATACAAAATAAACCATGAAAATATTTTTAATAGAATGTTATCGCATTACCATGGCAACGCGTATAATACTGACATTAACACGCAGCGGAAGCTTCCTAAGTAGCCCGATTTTGAGAAATTCTTCATTAGTGCTCAGCTCCTTTTGGTTTTAACGTGATTAAATGTAGCCTATAGCCATCCTCGATAAATGAGCTATCTAACACTAAAAGAAACTTTTAAATCGGATCTATAGTTCTTGAGATCATAGCGTTCAACCAAACAAACAAACAAACAAACAAACTCTTCAGCTTTATATATTAGTATAGATAAAAATTTGTCCAGAGAAACTAAAAAAGACTAAAAAATCGTTTGAGTAAGTCTACCTTGTATAAAACATTCCTTTTCTTTTAATATAGCATGATACCATTTGTCACTATTAAAACAGTAGTAATTAATACCTAAATATTTTCACAGCTAAAATGTTATATATGGATAATGGTTGGCAACCCTGCAGTGACAGTTTATTATTTGTAGGGGTGCAAAATTAAATAATATTCATATCGATATTTGTATCGATTACACATACATGGATAACTAAGCCATATTATTAATTGAAGTCCGGTGAAGCTGTTAAGACCATGCTAGGTCAATACTGTGGTCAGTTCGAGAAAAAAAAAACCCATATTATTAACACTTTTTGTACTTATCCTTGAATCATGGATAACTATATAATGTATGATTAGATAAAATCAATCATTTTCCCTATGACCTTAACGATACAGCATTACAATCGCTCTGAACTTTCAAAAGAGGAGGTTGATTATTAACAAAATAGCTATTTGTGCAAATCAATATTAATACCTTCTTCTTTTCTTTCAGTATGGCCTCTGCCTGTGTACGCAATTTCAATAATGTCAAAAGTTACAAATACACGGTTTGAACTTAATGCCAAATATTCAGTGTAACAACTTTTTTTTATATCATAGGAGGCAAACGAAAAGGTGAGTCACTTTATTTTAAGTGCTTACCACTGTCCATAGACCCTTGCAACAACAGGGAAGTCCCAAGTGCGTTGTCTGCCTGTGTTAGGAGGAAGAGGGGAAAGTGAGGAGAGGTGGACCTCCGGCACTCTGACTGACCGAACGAAACACAACAATGCAAGCACTGTTACTTCACATCGGTTTTCTGTGAGAGAGTGGTACTACCTCAGGCAAGCCGACCCATCCATGCTGAAATCAGTAATAGCTCCGACGTTGCTCTACATACAAAACAGCGTAGAATAATCTAAAATAGGAACATGTCAACATAAATAAATCACCTGAAAGGAGTAGGTACTGTGAGTGCCACAGAGATTATATACAATAATATATTGTGTATATATATGTATATATATATATGCATATATATATAGCATACAATAATCATAAATAGTAAAAATCTTGAATAATCAGAATGTAACACTGAAGTTAACAAGTAATTTTAAAATGTAAAATGTTTTCCGATAAAATATATTCCTATATCGCTTTATTGCACATTCAGTTATTCATAACGACATATGTTCTATACATGATGTCGATGTTTCAGTTGCAGCCTTAACCGTTTATAGGGATGATCTATAGGAGAAAAAATATCAACGTTAATATGGGCTTAAAAGTATCGATGCACAATTAACATCGTAGTAAAACATCGATGTTTTTGCTAGCAATTAAAACTATCTGTAAAAAAACTAACTTTATCGGGTGTTTTGCATATTTTTTGTTCCGCTGCTGGTACAGGAGTATGCCAGCTCTGAAAACAAGGAAATGCAAAGAAATAACTATATGCGCAGCTTAATTCGATAACGTTGATTATTATCATCTAATGTAAAATAGTTACATTTAATAGTTATCTAGACATTTCGATATTTTAATCTCATAGCATCGATGTTATCGAAATCAAAACATTGATATATTTCTGGTAAACGTCGATGTTTCTTCAACATCGATGAATATCGACCATACCTATGCGTTTACTTTGTTTGATGTTTTCCTCTGAGAAGCGCGTGTGATTGACAAATTTGAATTACAATAAAACAATTTTTATTTTTAAATATGAAGCTGTGGTTTTTTCTTTTATTTTTTATTAAAATTGTTCTTGCGTCACCAACTCCAATTGTACTATGGCATGGAATGGGTAAGTTTCGTTAATAAATTTAATTTAGATTAATTCTTATTTGATCTTATTCTTCAATGCTTCTATTTATTATTCTCGGCAGGTGATACTTGTTGCTTCTCATTCAGTCTAGGATCATTTAAAATATTCCTTGAGAGAAATATACCAGGAGTGTACGTTTTATCTTTGAGAATAGGGAATGATACAGTGGAAGACTTTGAGAATGGCTATTTTATGAATCCAAACAAGCAAATTAGTTATGTCTGTGAACAAATAGCATCAGATGCTAATTTAGCGAATGGCTTTAATGCTATTGGATTCTCGCAAGGATGCCAATTTATGTAAGTAATATTGTTAATTACACTTTTCTAATGGATATATAAATTTATTTATAAAATTTGCTTTATATTAAAATGTTATATATAAATAAATTGCCTAATAATCTTCCTGCATGTGTCACTATTATACTATATTAATTAGTGAGCGAAATTATGTAAATAATGAGTACTATACTTTCCAACATATTTGACTATCAAATGTAATTCTTGTTGATTTATAACAGAGGTTTCGATACTTATTTTCTCATAGACCACTTTGCAAATTTAGTTGATATGGTGGACCCCTGCAGGTACATTTCTACCATATTCCCATAACTCGACAAAAATTGTTCCAACTGGGGAAATTTGTGTTGCGCCTTAATTCTAAACACAATTAATAGTTTTTCTATAAGTGACAATTATTTGTTTGATTAATTAATTGTTTGTGCTTTGAGTGGGTTTGAAAACTATAGAAAAATATAGAAATATAGAATATGCAAGTTTTTACAAGTAACTAACAATAACACTCACTGAGCTTCTTAAAATATTATTTACCTACATTGATAGGTGAAGTCAAGACAACATTTTAGTTTTTCTCTATCGAAAGCAGGTTCATTTTTGTAAATAAATAAATCAAAATAATTTACTAAGTACCTCATTATTATTTTGTTTTACTAATTTAAGCAGTAATTATGAAATTTATTATAGATAAAGTTCACAACACTTCATATTAATTAGTAATATAAAAAATACAATTTAGAAAATAGAAAAAATTGCATAATCCAGATATAACAAATGTTTCCTGTGAAACAACAAAATAATTTTCTTGACTACAAAAACTTTGACTTGTAAATTATAAATAGAATCTTAAGTTTTATATTTTGATAATACTTTGTTTAAAATCTCACATAATCTGGTTAAATGGTCTGTGATTAATTTTATTTACAGGCGTGCAGTGATTCAAAGATGTGGTCATAAATTGCCACCAATTAAAAACTACATATCCCTTGGAGGACAACATCAAGGAGTGTATGGCATTCCTCACTGTGGAGCACTAAAGTATGAGACATGTGACTATATCAGGAAATTACTTAACTTTGCTGCATACAACAGGTAAAGTTTAACTTCCTTAATAAACAAGTCTAGTGTTATTTTGCTTGAATAGGTATTTAGTAAATGTGAACAATATTGACACAACACCAAATGGATTTCTGAGCTACTTAGTTATTGTATGTTTGTGATGTTTATGTGAATAATCTTATGTTAGGTCTTTGTAACAGGTTTTTTATTCAAAAACTTGTTATATTTTCTAGCTTTTGCTTGTGGTTTGGTCTAAATCGATGATTTAATCTCTCTCTAGGGTCTACACTTTGTCTGAATGAAAGGTACCTATATATGTACCCTATATTTATTATTTTAATATGCGTACCACTGACAATGTGTATGCAAAATTTCGTGATAATTGGTGGAGTAGTTAAAACATGAAATCATAACAAATAAACTCATTTTCACATTGATAACATTAGTTGGGATAAGTATTTTTTTGGCAGGAGAAAAGTTTATGGTTTCGCGTCAGCGACATGCTAGTTAGCGTGACCGATAGTATTGCGCTTGGGGGTCAGACTAGCAACATGTACCTAGTATAGTAGCGGCCTGTATACATCTAATATTTATACTTCATATTGAGATTATGCAGCCCATGATATGTTTTATTAATTAATAAAGTGTATAAAAATGTATATAATTATTGTTCGGAGAGCCATTACATGTGAAAACCAGACAAATAATAATATTTTAAATTAACAAATTACCACATTTTAAATTCATGCTATAATTGATTAAAATTTCAAACATGAACACAGTTATTCAATTGCTTAGAGTTTAACTTCTGTCGGTAGCCCTAATGACTGACTTGATTTTTTTATTTTATAACACACTAGCTGTTACCCGCGGCGTCGCACGCTTTTTCTTAAATATGTTAAATAAATGAAAATTGTGATTAGATGTGTATATTACTGAAATACTCTTTCAAAAATATTTGTAAGTACGACACGCACATCATCTACTGTAACAGGTAACATGTACATTATATATGTGAATACTAACAGTGTGTCGAATGGCATGGGATTTATCATCAGCCACATACGTGGAACTTTAAAATACTATATACCACCCTCAGTGCTCACTTACACTATATAAGAAAGTCATGAAAATATTAAGCTATACATTATCGAACAATATGTGTTAAATGTTTTATTATATAGATATAATATGCCCATATTGTCGATATAATTTAGTTATTAATATAAGTTGCTATAATTTAAATCACATATAAACATTTGACTTTCAATTATATTTATTCTTAGAGTCCAGTACAGCGCACGTCTCACGCGCTTGTTTACAGTGAACAACATATTTTTGATCAATTTCACTCGGATGAATACACGTTCATCACTACATATTGTAAAACAAAGTCCTCTGTCACGTCTCTCTATATGTCTGTTCGCGATAAGATAAAAAAATACAGAATGCAACTTCATGCCGTTTTCACCAATATATAAAATGATTCTTGGGCAAGGTTTAGGTTTAGTTTGTCTTATTATCAGGGCGGGCAACATCTGCTGAACCCGCTAGCTTAAAATAAAACAACTAATTAGTTAGTTATTTGCCCGTAAAACTCCCGTTCAAATAGGTACAGCCGTTTCGGAGATTACCCGGAACAAATAAACAAACACACATATCAACAGAATAAAAAAAAATGTTGTTGTTATTTGTTGCCATATGTATTTATCAAAAAGTATTTATTTGAATATTACATACACACTTATTTTTATAATACGTAATACATCACAAATCAAAAATTGGGAACAAAACTAACGTAAAATAAACTTTTTGAGGAGTTTTTGACACGATTTCAGAGTGTCATGTAGTGGATTTAATATTTTATTAATAATCTTATGTTACTTGACTCTATATTGGGTAAAACTTTTATGTAATATATAGTTCGTTTATTGTGCATAAGTGAAAAGAATACCACATAGCATGAATTCTGGGATCTTGAAAATTAAGAAGATAAAAATATACGAAAGAGTATATAGAAGATTCGGCGCTTATGCCTTTACATTAACTTGGACAGAGAAGAAAACTGGCCAAAGAATACATAAGAAGTATCTATATTGACAACTTCAGAATTGGCAGTATAGATTAATCCATTCGCCCGTTTTATTCGATGAATATTATTATTACTAAACTTTTTGAATAGCAACGCACAATAAACTTTAGAAATGTTTGCGATAGAAACGTACCACGTATAATCAAAAATCGGAAACAAAACTAATGTAGAATAGACTATTTGAATACGAACACACAATAAACTCTGAAAATATTTTCTATAGAAAGTTATCACGTTACCATAGCAACGTATATAATACTATCGCTAATATGCAGCGAAAGCTTTCAAAAGAGACTGTAACTTTCAAAGCTTCAGACTGCTCTGTACTTTCCATCAGGTACCGTGCAGTCTTTCTGCAGAACCAGTTTAAAAAAAAAAAGAGGAAAAATAGCCCGATTTTGAAACATTATTCTTTGGTGCTTCGCTCCTATTGGTTTTAACGTGATGATATGTAGACTAAAGCCTTCCTCAATAAATGAGCTATCTAACACCGAAAGAATTTTTCAAATCGAACCGGTAGTTCTTGAGATTAGCTTGGTCAACCATATAAACAAGCAAACAAACTCTTCAGCTTTATATGTATTCGGTATATTGGGTGGCATTAATTGATCACACATCATAACTCACTTACTAAAACTAAAATGTAGTTAAATGTTTTTTTTTAAAGTCCGTCGTAAAATATCAGCTAATGCAACGTTGTGAAATATAGTGTCTGTGCGCTAAATATATAAGAATAATTGTAATGTAAACACTTGGTGTGGCAAAGTTCAACTAGATATACGATAAGAAGGTGAGAAATATCTGGTGTTTGTTTATAATGACGTCATTTGTGTAACAAAGAAACATATACTAGCCAATCTAACAGGAAAATATATAATAGCTTGATAAACACTAAATAAACTACTCACAGAAAACCGAAATGCTTGCATTGTGGCGTTTCGTTTGGCCAGGAGAGCGTCGGAGGTCCATCTCCCCCTCCCTCCCTCCCCTCCTCGATCCTCCCCCCAACACAGGCTGGCAACGTACTTGTGACTCTCGTGGTGTTGCTTAGTGTCTATGGACAGCGGTAATCACTTAACATCAGATGACCCACCTGTTCGTTTGCCTCCTATGATATAAAAAAAGGAAAATATATGGTAGCCTGAGAAATACTAAAGTACTCACAGAAGACCGATGTGAAGTAACAGTGCTTGCATTGTTGCGTTTCGTTTGGCCAGGAGAGTGTCGATGGCCCATCTCCCCCTCCCTCCCATCCCTCGAACCTTCCAATTCTTTTTTATCTAGTATTGACGAAGAAAAATTGGAAAAAGAATTTTTTCTCCATGGTCCAATTTCGACCACTGGACAAGTGACAAATGACAAGTTTGTAATTAAAAATTTAGAATGATTCGATATAAATAAATGTTTAAAGATAATTGCTCGAAGAGCAAACATTAGACAATTTGCGTGTTACAGTATTCTATGTTTTTACGATGTATTTATGTCATGCAAAGACTTCCAGAAAAATTGCTGAAACATTTGATTCTAAAAACTTTTTAATTCTAGTTGGGTCCAAAGTTCTCTCGTTCAAGCGACCTACTGGCATGACCCGTTGAACGAAGCGGCATATAAGCGAAATAGTATCTTCCTGGCAGATATCAACAATGAGAGATCTGTTAATAAAACATACATCAGCAATCTAAATAGATTGGAAAAGATGGTATTGGTCAAATTTAACAACGATACGATAGTTCAGCCGAGGGAGACGGAATGGTTCGGATTCTATGCGCCGGGTCAAGCGAAAAAGTTGCTTACATTACAGGAATCAACTCTTTATACACAGGTAAGCCTTATTCTCGTTTTTTAAATCTGACCCTACATGAGTTGTTAAAGATCATCAAATTTTATGTACGTATAAGGGGCCATTCAAGTATTACGTAAACACTGATGGGGGGCGGGGTGTCCTTGATTTGCTTATTTTTGATGGCATAGGGGATGGGGTTCGGGTAGTGATTACATCAGCAATATTTGTTTATTAAAGAGTAACAGATTTATATCAATGCTTACGAAAGTATGGGGGTAAGAGCATTGCTTACTTTTGTTGACCAGGAGGAGGGGTGTAAGAGGTGTCGAGTAACATCTTAAGACATGAGACACCCAAGCCAACCTCACCTGCACGTGGTGCACCCTGCTGAATAACGAACGAGGCAGTGGCGAAAGCGGGGTGGTAGGGTTTTACAGCCCGACTGGGTCGCAACCACCATGCACATGGCGAAAAAGCCCGTCATAGTGACTCGCTTTTGCGCGTCGCTTTTCGGGATCAGCCTGTGCATATCCAGTACCGGGTGACTTTCGTCATTATGGCCGGCATGACGGCGGCAACCGGCAATGGATAATCTGTCTCTCGGTGGTTGTCTATGTTTTTGGATTGTACTATGCTTAACATCAGGCATAGTGCAGTCACTATGTCGTGCTTCGATAAAAAAAAAACAATAATATGATAAAATTTTATATGTAAATGTTTTCTCATACCCTAACTCTTATAAATGAATTATTCCAGGACCGTTTGGGACTAAAGAAAATGGACAAAGCAGGAAAACTAGTTTTTCTCTCAACAGACGGCGACCACCTCCGTTTTAGTGATCAATGGGCGATAAATGAAATCATTAAACCTTATCTTCTTAATTAACAGTTTTGTTAAATGAATTCTCATCTACCGATAAGGACCAAGATTCGTTAGGTTTTTTAATTACTTTTGCTGAAACATTTTTCTTAAATGTGAAATAAGTTTACGGTATGACTATTAATGAACATGATAAGTTCGTATTAAGTGTAATGTTATCCTATTTATTATGGTACTTTATTATAATTGTATTGAATTCATTTAAAAGAACAAAATTGTTTTTTTAACTCGCAATTCTTTATTTTATAGGGGTATTTTTAATTTTTAATCGTAAAATCCAGTCTCTATAATCTTTGTTCTTTTATCAGTTTTGTATTAAAACGGTTCTTCTTAACTTCCTTATACCTTGGTTACCATTTATTTTTTGCGGCCGACTATCTAAGATTTTATTTAGTAAAATTTTTGTCATTTTCTTTGTAGAGTCAAGTATAGAGAATTGACTAAATAAGAATATAACTTTTAAATATTATATAGATTTAGTGTTTAGTTTTAGAGACTACAACCTCATCAGACGTTAAATTATCCTGTGGTTTAAGATGGTACACTAAACCTACTTAGATGAGAAGTGACTCACAAGTGTAATTACAGCAACACGCCAATAGGTACTGAGCGACTGATTTTTATTCTGAGGGTGGTTGCTAGCCAGGCGAACTTTAAAAATTCCCTACCAACATGATATGAGTCGCAAGAATTCGAGGTTAAGTCGATCCAAACTTTGTCTAAACGCATTATTAAATAAATCATCACTACTAAAAAATTGCTTTATCCAAAAATGTTAAATTCGTGAACGAATCTGACAAAACTGTCGCGTTGAGCAATTTACAGTACCTAGTATTTGATTTGGCACGTTCGAGTAAAGAGTGAGACGATCGGTGTGCTTCGGTTTTGTATAAAGCGTTATCTCTATCGCACAGCGCAAGGAGTACGATAGACAAAGACAACGCTATACGAGATTGAACTTAATCGACTATCCCACTCTTCTCCCCGACGTACTAAATCAAACGACAAGTACTGCAATAACTTTTAAATATAATGCCTTAAGTAATGAAATATAATATTTATAAAGTTATGATGATAAGGTTATTCAATTTTTGGCGGTATTTTACTCGGCATACATGGCGTTTATCTTTTATTCGTAAATTTATGTTATTTGGTCCTTTGTAATATATTGTTAGCATTTTACATAATTCTGTTTATTTTTGTTCATAAACAAAGTGGATAATAAATACGAAATATGAATTCTGAGATATCACAAAATCTTTCTGGAAAGTTTATTCAAAAAAGTCGCCATTTTGGGGTGTAAGGGGTGTCGAGTAACATCTTAAGACTTGAGACACCCAAGCCAACCTCACCTGCACGTGGTGCACCCTGCTGATCAACGAACGAGGCAATGGCGATAGCGGGGTGGTAGGGTTTTACAGCCCGACTGGGTCGCAACCACCATGTACATGGCGAAAAAGCCCGTCATAGTGACCCGCTTTTGCGCGTCGCGTTTCGGGATCAGCCTGTGCATATCCAGTACCAGGTGACTTTCGTCATTATGGCCGGCATGACAGCGGCGACCGACGATGGATGATCTGTCTCTCGGTGGTCGCCACTGTTTTTGGATTGTACTATGCTTACCATCAGGTATAGTGCAGTCACTTTGTCGTGCTACAATAAAAAAAAAATAAAAATAAAAAAATAAAAGGTAGTAAAGTTACAATACGAAATAAATTACTTTCCACTTGATATTAGTAGTAATAATCTTGGATAAGGAGGATTGGTTGCCAAAATAAACTGTTAATATACGGGGATCTTAAAAATATTAAAATAGGCTTGTGATATCATATTTTGAATTAATATATTAAGGGAAAATGGCGGTGAATTTGTGGCTTTTCCATTGTTTATTTTCAGTAAAATATTGTTATTTTAAAAAGTGCAATATACAATTAATAATAATGTATATTCAATTTATTTTACTATATTTCCCATAAAACACGTTTCGCTTTATTATGCACTAGCTTTTGCTTGCAACTTTGCTCAACAGTACGTTATATTTATTAAATGATATCCTGTTTTCTTCTCTGAAGCCCTGATAACATGTATGCAGAATTTCAGTACGATCGGTTGTAGAGATAAGGTGTCAAAGCGTGATAAGTCACTTTGGGCTTTCTAATAAACTTCCGTG
>JACEII010000001.1:8802897-8816292 GCA_014332785.1 Antheraea mylitta
TTTGGGCTTTCTAATAAACTTCTGTGATCGAACAAGAACCAGTGTTTTTGACATTCTATCCGGCACAATCTTTACTACTTTTTCGGTCACAGAGAAGAGTTCCAGATCAGAATTTCAAAGCCCATAATATGTTTCACAAACAAGTGGGAATACCGTTATTGTTTCATTTTAAAATATTCCATAAAACATTATAACTAATTTTTTACACAACGACAAAAAAACAACAAGGGGCTTGCACTTATATTGTTAGCTTTAAGCAGAATGTAAACAAAATCACGAAAATGACTCGGTCAAAAATAAAAATAAAGAATAAGAAACAGCAAGACGAAAAAATGTATTGTTTCTAAGCAATATAACAGATTTACATTAAGACGAGCAAAGATGCAAGTAAAAACTAGTACTATAGTATTTTAATACAAAAGAAAACAATAAAACGCAGAATGACAAAATCACTCAATACAATTTTCCAAGTCTATTTGCTTCTGCTTAATGGCGGGTCGGTCGAAATCCACGTCGGAGTTTGCACGCGTTTCTACGTACACGCGCACCCATCGGTTGTGTTCAGAAGTACGTTTGATATATGGTGCGTGAGTGCCACGTATTTTATGCAAAGGGAATTTGGCCAGACATTGGAACATGCACCTTTCTGCTATTTTGTAACTGAAAAAAAAAATTATACTTAACCATTGGTAGAGCCATGCTGAAGCTATTCCTGGTTACAGCATGAATGAGTCGGCTCGTCCAGGATAGTACCACCCTCTCACAGAACACTGACGTGAAGTAACAATGCTTGCATTTTTGCGTTTCGTTCGGTCAGTGAGAGCGCCGGAGGCACACCTTCCTTTCCTCCGTCCAAGCTACACTCCTTCCTGCTCTTCCTTCACCCCCAAACAGGCTCGCAACGGACTTGCGACTACCCTGGTGTTGGTGTCCTATGGACGTAACACTTAACATCGGGTGACCAACCTGTCCGTTTGTCTTCTATGATGTAAAAAAAAAATGTTCAAGTATATAAAAAAATGGCTACCAGTCCTTAAAATAGTCCAATCGTGTAGTCTAAACAAATGCATAGACTCATGTCCCATTTTCTTCCCTAAATCTTTCACCTCTGCGTAAATCGGTTCTAATTTAAAATTACTATGCCAAATATTACGATATATATGGAACTAAATTAGACTAATTTCTTAATGCAAATTGCATGCTACGTGCTAATAGACCTATGGGAAATGTGGAGGATCCCGAATTTTCAAATAAGCAAGATTGGAGATTTCTGCTGGTCCATAAGTTATGAGATATTCAATTTATGAGACATTTAATTTAATTTATTCAATTTTATAAAATTTAATTTAATTAATTCTTACTCGTAAGAGTTCAAGCAATCCATGCGGATAATATTGTAAGCTTGGTCACGAGCCTGTTCTTTGCTTCTTTCTACCAACATAACCGCTAACCCTTGCCTCCGATACTCTGGCAATACTGTCAACATTTTTATCTGTAAACGTATTCCTTAAGCTTTATTAGTTAGCTCTTTTCATTGTTATTTCAATATATATTCATTTAAGAACGAGCGTCTTTAGTGAAGTTAGACAAATTCAAGATTATTCTAACTAGGTAATTAATTTTAACAAGATATTTAGGGTGGCGAGACGACCCCGAACCTACGATATTTTCGAACCCGGGGGCAGAAACTTGTGTAGTGTGTAGAATAGTGCCGGTTATTTCTCCAACGTTGAAATTGAATTACAAAAAAAATAATATATTTTCAATTTCAATTATTTACAATTTCAGTAAAAACAAAATTGATGACATGATAAATATCAAATCGGCATCTCGAGTTCAAAAGTTCACTTGTGGGCCAATGTGGCGCCATTTTCCTACAGGTCGCCGCTGAGCCAACCAGGCTTCCCTGTACTAGACACTTTGTGGAAAAGTTTTTTATTTCTTATCATTTTACATTATGATTTTGTAACCCCTTGAAACTGCCGTCCAAGACGGCGGGTGCCCAGGTTGGGCACTCCTAAATCCAGGTCTGTTGATAGACCCACGACGCTACTTTTAATGGCTACCTAATTTATTGTTATATACTTTTGATTGTAAACTAAAAACAGGAATCTATTGCTTGTAATTATTAGCGATTTTTGTGGCTTGTTTTATTGTTACAATAGTAGCGGAGTGGTAAATAGTAAACTTTGAACGAGTTGTTCAGCTTGCAAAATTGATCCAAAGAAGATAAGTGATAAACGAAATACCTCAAATACTTTTTGATGATTAAAAATTTCCCACAGATTTGGCGTTTCCTGTAATTTCGCTGTGAAGTATAAGAAATCTTTTGTGTTTGGATCCTGCGAAAAATTAAAATTAGATGGTATTTAAATAAAACCATTTAGGGTTACTACAAGCGTTGAATATAATTATCTAATATATGGCGTGTTTGTGTTAATTTTTGGATGTAAAAATATAAACAATAGAAGTTTTTGAGATGGTAGTTTTTAATTTAAGTGGTAGAGCCACGCTGAATCTGTTATTTAGTTTCAGTATGCTTGCCCGAGGTAGTACCACTCTCACAGAAAACCGACGTGAAGTAACAGTACATTCATTATTGCGTTTCGTTCAGTTAGCGAGGGCGCCGAAGAGCCATCTATCCTCTCCTCTAATTCCTCCCGCTTTCCCCCAAAACACAGACTGGCAACACACTTGCGACTCCCCTGTCCCATGGTATTGCTAGTGTGTATGAACGGCGGTGAACACTAACAACAGGTGACCCGCCTGTTCGTTTGCTTCCTATATGATATAAAAAAAATAATATTGGGTTTCTGTTAAGTTGTTAGCTTCAGCATGTAGATGGCGTTACGTTGCGTAATGCGGGAAATAAAAGATATAAATTTTCACGAAGTATTCTTACTTTTGTGCGTGCAACAAAGAAGCACATATGATTCCTATTGGCATTGGAAATTATGAAATGAACACTACTTTAGAGAATAAATAATGAAATTGTGTGTAAAATACAATGTAATAATGAATCAAATTACCTGTCGATAAAAAGCGTAATTCCTTAAGTTTTTCGGATCAACTGGACTGCTAGCAAAACTCACACATAATCCAGCTACGGAACCATCATGAGTTTTCGCAAATAAAGAATTACCTGAAACATTTATGTATGTTTTTCATGTACACCCATAGACAAGGCATTGTAGAAATATGAATAAGATAGTGTATTGTCGGCATATTATATGAACTTACTGGAATGCGAGGCACCATGTGGTTGATTCTGATATGAGATTGAAATGGATCAGAATTCTTAAGCTTTTCACGGTGTATATGGATAGTTGTGCGTTGAAATCTCGTCGTACTTTGCCAGACCATTCTTGTCATTTATAACTCTATTTCCAAGGTCTCTTTTAAAAGTCATAGTCAGACGTCATAAAGTTAAAAAGATATTATATATAATTATTCATCAATAAGATCTCTTTGAATATATTTCAAAATATAATTTTTAGTAACCTAAGATGATTAAAAAAATTACAACTGTAAATAATTTGCAAGTTGACCAATTAATCAGAACCATATCTTATTACAACTAGCTTTTCTGTGTGTGTGTATGTAATAAAAAACTGAGCACCCACAACAACGCTCACCAATTAATGGTAATCTCTTTACATGCAACTTTAGCAAATAGTTTTTTTATTCAAATATTTTTTTTCTAATGAGAGCTATCTCTTTCTAAATATGCTACAGGTTATGTATTAGCACCTTGTTTTAATAGACTAAGAAGATATTCGTCCAAAGCGCAGTCGTTACTGATGTCCATATTACGTTCGCGCACGAGGACATGCTCTGGTAAGTAGTATTTTTTTAACACGTCTATCGCAGTATCATGATCTTCGCTGGTCACTGGAATCACCGTATATTGACCCGGCTGTAACATATAGTAAATAGATTATAACAACCCAACCGATAATACAAACAGTTAGATGTAAACATCTTTAACTTCACGATTTGTAAGTCAAACTAATGTACTCAGGGCGATAGGACACTACAAACACTACTATTTGTATTATACTGAATCGCTACCACCATACATATAGTGTAAAACTAATCGTAGTGGATCACTTTTTACTTGTCACATTTCGAAATCAGTCAATGTTAAACCTCCTATCGAGATGTTTGCAAGTAGGTGCTAGAGCCAAGCTGAAACGAATACTGGTTTCAGCAAGAAAAGGTCGGCTCGACCGGGGTAGTACCACCCTCTCATAGAAAATCATAGTGAAGTAACAGTGCTTGCATTGTTGCGTCTCGTGTGGTCAGTGAGAACGCCGGAGACTCACCTACCTTCCCCTTCCTTCTTCATTCCTCTCTCCCCTCCCCCCAACATAGGCTGGCAACGCCCTTGCGGCTCCCCTGATGTTGCAAGTGTCTATGGATGGTGGTGATCACTTAACATCAGTTGACCCATCTGTTCCTTTGCCTCATATGATATAAAAAGGTATGATAACTGTGACTATTATTTCATACAACGATAATAAAAATGCATACAGCCCGTATAATGGTAATTGGTTAACGCGGAGGTGTCACATACGAGTTGACAAACTTTAAAAACCTATTTACTTCCTTCTTGAAGAACCCCATACTGTAACCCTCTTGAAAAATCGCAGCAAGTTCATTATACAACTGAAGCTTTTTTTTTCTCGAACTGACTACGCTATTGACCTAGCAAGGTCTTAACAGCTTCACCGGGCTACTAAGGCAAGCGCTTAAAGCACTCAGCCGAACAAATGAAGCGTTCGTGAGTGGAAAGTCATCTGGAGCCAACCGTCCGTGACCAATTTGTTTCTAAGGTGTCAGGGTGATTTCGCTACGGATGACTGGTGATGATTTATATATATTTATTGCCGAAATTTTAGGATTACATTGTACTTAAATAAAATGTGATATACTATTTTCCAGTATCAACCACTAGGATATGTAAATCGCTATCAAATACCTAGTATAAAGTTAATATCTGTTATTATCTCTATCTTAAGTAAATATTCATAATTAACCATTATTTGTACCGATGATGGCACAGTAGTTAGCGTGTTACGTCACAGTGTCGACCGACTTGGGTTTGAATTCTTAGAATGAGGCTTCGATTAAGAAAACATTGTAATAGTACCACAACATTAAGTAGAGTTTTGGTACTTTGGTATTAAATGCACCGCGCTCGCCGACCGCTGCCGTGGCTGGCTCTCATTGCATTTTTCGCAAGTCTAAGCAAACCGAGACGAAAGTTTTGTTTCAACTTGAAAAATATCAAGTTGGTAATATATAAAATTATCAATAATTGTTCGGAGGTGACACAAAACTTCAAAATTTTGATCATGAATATCTCGGTAACTATGATTTTCCGCGGGGAGGAGAAATCACCCCTTTCCAACGCTGCTCCCACCTCCCTATAAGATCTAGATGTGAATTTCAATTGCAGCCCCTCAAAACACTGCTTGCTCTTTTATCTCGCTTAGGTTAGACTTGCGAAAAAAGATAACGCGAGCCGGCAGCGGTTGACGAGCTCGATGAATTTAATACGAAAGTAGGTATCAGTGTTTTTCTAAGCCCGTCTTGCTAGCTATCACTACCAAATTGAAAAGCCCTTGTTATAGACGTATTTCGGCAGCTGCACTAAGGAGTAAGCCCTCTCTAGGTTCAGCGTGTTTACATATTAGATCACATAGTAATTTAACGTTATATGGAATCGTAGTGAAGCAATAAAACCTATATGTCAAAAAAAAAATAATATTTTAAATGTAATTCGCACCTTCTCCTGGTAAATTAATTCCTTTATACCAAAAACGTTGTGACATCGTTTAATCGATGAATATAACAGTTTTACTGAAGGGAATTTAGAAAATTTAGTCAACTTTAATGACAACATAATTAAAATTTTGGACAGACTTTTATGACATCCCAGAGATACTCTTCTAGCGAAATATAACTAATATGCCAGTTTGTAGTATAAGACGCACTTATTCAACAAGTCTGTATAGGTATTATTTTAGAATATTGGACATAGTATTAAGAAGTAGAAAAAAATAGTGTGTAGTTCACTCGCGATAGAAGGGAAGCTTTCAGAAAGAAAGCGTGAATAGTGTTTATTCAGTTCTCAAAGGCAAGCGAGTAGGACGAGATTTACAGTCATCCCTGGTTACGAAAGCGACTTCAGATTACAACTGAGGCGTTACGTTCATCAAGGTACAGGATATTCTGGGCAAACCATTCAACATAGATTGTCTTCCTTAATCCTACGTCGAATGTGCTATTCTGCCTATCCAAGGCGAGGCGACTGACAAAACAAAACATCATTGCATGAGATGCAAGCAAGATATTTGGGGCGATCACAATTCTGACATGTGTTGTCGCTGTGTGGAATTGTAATTAAGCATTTGTTTTATTTGGTTGCTAATTTTCACAACTTACGTATCATGTAATAAGTTCCTATTTAGTAATATTGATGATATCTGAGATTTCATTTGCGTAGTCTGCTTGACGAATTACGTATAATTATTTCGTAACAATGAATTTTGATTAGTTTGACTAGGGTTAAATGGCAAACGTAATTAACGTATTTAATTAGGTAAAGATTAATAATATATCGGTCAAAAAGATACTTTAAATAACCTATTATTTTAAATGATATTTGGTATACCTATACCGTCGAAAACTTCTTTGTAGGCATTTTTGAGATGTCCAATAATCTAGTACATCATCTTAGTGTAATCTTATAAGGATTTGCCAGCATTTCTGATGTAAGCGCCTGAAAACACCTTTTTACGACTTCATTAGAATACATCGATTTTTTTCTGCATTATATAAATTTAATTATACACATATTATACATACAAACGTCCTGGTAGAAATTCTCTAAATGATAGTAAAAACCGCATCAAAATCCGTTATATAGTTTAGAAAAATTAAGGTAACACAGACGGGCTTAAAAAATAAATATGTTTTATAACATCTATAGGTTGTACATTAAATTATTACTCTACTGTTTTGTACATTGAAACATTGTAAAGAGTATATACTTTATCTCAGAGATAGAATCATAAAAATCAATCATGTATATACCTAGTTTTGAATAATATCGCACACTAACACAACACTAGCTCTTTGAATTTTCTGAGAATAGACTTGGAAAAACGAATCTAAATGAGAAGCGAGGAATACAGATTGTAAATGGAATAGGAGTACAAGTGTTTCTGGGAGTAGAACATTATAACTGTATGATATATTTGTTTGTGGATCGAATTCAAATGACATAAATATATAATTGGGTTATATATGTATACATAGCTTATGAATTAAGAAGATAAGTTTCTTTTGGATGTGCTGTGATATCTAATCGAATTATATACTTACCTAAAATGCGTTGTATCCGAGCCGTGTCATTCATTTCTGAATATACGTATGTATTAAGTGTCGAATATATGAGCAAACTTATACGTATGCTTTTTTCATTATTATCGGATCATTAAATTATGTTCAATTATCATGAAAGTAATAAGGTATTAAAGTAATGCGCAATTTATTTTACACTGAATGCTTATATTGTGTCACTAGTACATAAAAATAAGTATGAGAATATGAAGGTACCTGCTACTGTTCTATGTAAGTTCATTTTTTATGTCATAGAAGGTAAGTGAACAGTCGGGTCACCTGATTTTAAGTGGTCACCGTCATCCATAGACACTTGCAACATCAGGGGAGTCGAAAGTGCGTTGCCAGCCTGTGTTTGGGGGAAGGGGTTAAAGGGGAGGAAAGGAGGGAGGGGCGAGGGTACCTCCCCGGCTCTCTCACTGACCGAACGAAAAGCAACAATTCAAGCACTGTTAATTCACGTCGGTTTTCTGTGAGAGGATGGTACTCCCACATGCAATACGGCCATGTCCCAGGGCCATTTTCCAGCCGTCTGGAAGAGGGCCGTAGTGATAGGAATTCACAAGCCCGGCAAGAAAGCTACGCTTCCCGATAGCTATCGTCCGATTAGTTTGCTTGATACGCTAGGGAAACTTTACGAGCGGCTCCTTCTGAACCGTCTCCAGGTCACGATAAATGACAGTAGTTTAATACCGCCAGAACAGTTTGGATTTCGCGCCAAACACTCTTGTCCGGATCAAGTACTCCGCCTCACGGAATACATCTTTTCTAATTTTAATAAAGATCCGCATCCGGAACCGGATCCACCCGTGAGAAACACTAATCCGAAACGTACGATAGCAGTATTTTTCGATGTCGCCAAGGCCTTCGATAAGGTCTGGCACGAAGGGCTCATATACAAGATAAATCAAGCCGGCATACCCGATAGGTTAGTTCACATCATCCGTAATTATCTCGCCGATAGAACCTTCCGTTTTAGAGTAGACGGCGAACTCTCATCGCCCCGTCCGATACGCTCAGGTGTGCCGCAAGGCTCAATACTCGCGCCCACCCTCTTCAACCTGTTCATCAGCGACCTACCTAAGCTTCCGGGAGTCGAGGTAGGTTGTTATGCTGATGATACAGTCATCTACGCCTCTGGCTGGCGGCCGAGTGTTCTCAGAGATCGCATCGAAGAAGCCGTTAGCACACTCGGTGATTGGTTTCTTCGATGGCGTATAGGTGTTAACCCCGATAAGAGTTCCGCGATACTCTTCGATCCTAGATATCGCGTTAACAAATTAAAGCCCATAAGGCTATACGATTCCGAGATACCTTGGACCACCGAGGTCAAGTATCTCGGCGTCACTTTAGATAACCGTTTAACGTTCGATCCCAATATTAAGAGAGTGCGAGACAAAGCCGCTATGGTCTTGGGTCGCCTCCATTATTTACTCTGTCAGAAGAGCAAACTGTCCCTCAGACATAAGCTCACAATATATAAAGTTTGTATTCGTCCGGTAATGACGTATAGTTGTCCGGTTTTCGCCCACGCGAAGAATCTAGATACGCTTCAGGTTTTGCAGACCCGGGCTCTGTGTAAAATCACCGGTGCTCCTTGGTTCGTCCGGAAGGCGAATCTCCATAGGGACCTGGAGATGCCGTCTATCTGGGCGTATATAAAATAACTCACGACTAACTATTTCGAACGAGCCGCGATTCATCCCAGTCCGTTAGTGGTATCCGCCGCGAATTACGAACCCGTGCCCAACGCTGGGCGTTATAAAATACGTCCGCGACATATTTTCACCGATCCTCCCGACGATATCACGTCAGCGAACGATCAGTACCAGCCTGTTCCTCGTAACAGAGCGTGCTCACGCCCACGCCCGCGTAACCACAGATCGCGCCGCCGCGGTCTGGGGGTTAACTTCGCTCCCGCACATCCGATTAGGCCTCCCACGGCAGCGGCTCAAGCCTAGGTTCGATCTCTCGGTAGGAAGCCCTTGAGTGCGTTGCTTGCGCGATACGGTGACACACCCATACATCACTGCTACAACACTACACGATCACCACACACGTGCACGCCTACACGCTACACATTTTGGTGGAAGGGTTATTTTTGATAAATTTTTTTCCCTTATCGAACTGGAAAACTCTCAATTTTACCGACAAAAATATATGGAGGAGTTGTTGAGGCGGATATGCTGGTACTCATATACGTTTCAACAACTCAAACATATATGAATAGTTAGCTAGGTTAGCTAAGATAGGTCGTGATTTTACATGCAACGGGCAACAGCCAAGCCGTGGTGTGTCGTGCACCCTTGAGCTGGTTGCCAATATAAAATCGGCTGAGTGCCTTAAGCGCTCGCCTTAGTAGTCCGGTGAAGCTGTTAAGACCTGGCTAGGTCAATAGCGTAGTCAGTTCGAGAAAAAAAAAAAAAAAAAGACTCATTCATGCTGAAACCAGTAATAGCTTCAGCGTGGCTCTACCACCTACACATATATTGTTTGGTTTGGTGATATTGATCTCACAATTGTTTAAGTCAAAATCTAAACATGATGTTATGATTAGGCTATATGGAGATACATTTATCATAAAGTTTATTATGAATTTTATCTTGACTTTGTAACTATTTAGGCGTTGAAATAATTTTATGGTTTTTTTTCAGGTGTATTTTACACGATATTTAATTGTCTAGGTATCAATTTAATTGATCTGCCGATAGAAAATATGCATAAACCAAAATTACGTCTTCAAATTACACTAGCGTCAAACACGTATCCACGCATAAAATCAACAACAAGCAACGACGTACGAAGACACTGGCTTATGACTAGAAGAGCGGAGTCACAGGAACAAAACACGGGACATCGAGAGGACGAAAAAGATGCAAATTTAAAAACTAAAATCTCAACTCTCGTCATGCAAACTTTACATGACACCGAGAGAAAAATCAAATCAGTTCAATATATGAAGGATAAAAACAGGGATCGTGCGCCGTATAAAGCCGGTTTTATATTAAGTATGGTGAAGAAAACCAGAGATGTACTGAACGAGTTATTCAACGTCGCTGTGAAACATAGAGACGATTGGAAAGCTCTGGAACAGCTGAAGATATTTGAATTGATCGTTCATACGAACGTGGATACAACGAATTTAGTTAGGCAGCTAGTTGAGATTCACGTACAGAATTTAAACGCATCAACTATAGATACGAGAAGAGTTGTTTTATTGTAAAGTAGCGGACCCAACGGACGTTATCTCGCCCTGATAATACACAAAAAACCTTTCTCGTGTATCACTTATCACTTTATCTACTGGTGAAAACCGAATGAAAATCCGTTCAGTAGTTTTTGAGTTTATTGCGAACAGACAGACAGACAAACATGGCAGGTAAAGTTTGTGAGTTTGTCACGTTGTGACGTTGTAGGGGGTAATCTCAGGAACTACTGGTCAGACTTAAAATATTTTTTCAATCTTTCAAGGATAGTTATAGGCTATATATCATCACGCTAAGATCAATAGGAGCGGAGAACCAATGAGGAATGTTTAAAAATCGGATTTTTTCCTCTTGAGAGCTTCCGCTGCGTGTTAGTGTTAGTCCAAAGTAACTATTCCACGCGAAAGAAGTCGTGGGCAGAGGCTAGTTAATTATAATTGGTTTATTCCCTACTTTCTACACGTGTGGATGTATTTGATTCTTATTAGGCTTATCAGAGCGTTTATTGTTTTAATTAAATATATTTACTCCATTTCCTCGGGTTTGGTCCTTTAATAAATCAAAACTTCATTAAAGTAGGTTGGTTGGTTAGTTACTTTTCAGACTATGGGCGTCCTAACATGGGAAGTATACGATTTTATTTTATATACCAGCTATGTCTGTGGTTTTTGGTATAGTAATTATTTTTACTTCGTAATTTTATTTCATCATTCATTTGAAAAAAAAAATGATAATTTTATATTGTATTAACCTCTGCCGGCGACTTTGCGTGGAATAGATACTCTAGTCTAACACTAACACGCAGCTGCTCTCAAGAGGAAAATACCCCGATTTTTAAATATTCTTCATGAGTGCTCCGCTCCTATTAGTCTTAACGTGATGATATATAGCTTATAACCATCCTCGATAAATTAGCTATATGATATTGAAATATTTTTTTAAATCGCACTAGTAGTAGTTCCTGAGATTACCCTCTACAACGTCACAAACTTTACCTCTTTATAATATTAGTATAGATTCATTAAACTTAATATAGTTAGGGTATTTGTTATTTGTTGAAAACATGAATAAATTAGTTAAATATAAGTACCTATCATAAAACTTGTATTCACACAAAATATTACAATCGCTTTCTATACTCAAAACTTGAAAAATAAATAACTATTGAAAATTCGTAAGAAAGACAAAATATTTTTATTATATTTAACCCATTAAAAATTTATGCTATAAAAAGGTAAAAAATGTAGTACCTCGAGAAGTATCGATCTTAGAGCTTGTTTTCGCCTTTTTGGTAGAAAATTATTCCTGTATAAACATTTTTGCTGTAGGTAAGGTAGGTAGGTAGGTAAGGTAAGCCATTAATAAAAAAATCGAGAATTATTTACAAAATTTGACTTTAGTTACCTGAAGAGCTTTATATGTGTAATATGAGTTATAATTAAGTTGCAATAGGTAACTATTGCTGTAGAGCGCTCAATCCCGAGTGATTCCTTAGTTCGGACGATACAATAGCACAAGACGTCACCGAGCTATAAAATTAAAAAAACATATCAAGTTTACTTGTAGATACTTTAAATTGAAAAGTTTCTTACGCGCTGGAAGAGTATTTAAGGCAGGCAAAATTTTCAGGTATTTTTGTTACATATTTCAAAAAAACTGAGTTTAGACCGAAAAAAACTCGTTTAGGAAAATCATCCTGATAGATATATTATTATTAAGATAAGAAGTCGCGAGTATTTCTTAGCTTCATACAAAGAATGAATAAAATATAACCTAGAAATCGCAATTATTGGCTATATTAAAAGAACTTCAGAAATTTGTATTAACCATTTTTTTTCGTTCTTTTGTACATACAGGCTACAATGCATTCAGAAGACAATGCACACGTGTATACAAACCGCATACCGTACGATCTTAAATAATGAGGAGGCGCATCCCATCTTTTCCAGCCGGTAATTATTTCTGAGCAACCCGGGAACACCTGCGCGACTGATGAGGTCGGCGCCTGTGGTAGTGCATTAGTTGATGACGTCACGCCTCGGTGATGACATACCATAATGGGACACGTAAATACACCACCATTAGTATAAAGAGTTATAGTTTCTGAATATTTTTGTAAGAGAACTACTGATCCGATTCTAAAATTGTTCCGCTCACAGAAAACTATAATCAAGCTATTTAATTACTATTAAGTTTTATATTGTAATTATCGCGAATCAAGTCACGGGCGGCTACTGGTGTTTTATAAAACTAGCAGATACGCGTGACTTTCCCTGTGCTGTTTTTCATCTTAACAATATATTTTCCGTACGATGTTTTAAAGCATTTTTTTTTTTCATGTGAACCTAGCAATTAATTACAAACATGACAAGAAAGAATTACGTAGAGAAATAGGTGCAGCCCATAAATGTAGCCGTTCTAAGGCGAAGCGCTTACATATATTCGATTTTTTTTTTTCGATATGACTAAAACATAAAACATATATTCGAGAATTTATTATCATTGATATAGAATATCTATTATTATTTACACAATAAAATACATGCATACGATAGTTCAAATTTCCAGGTATCTATACTAATATACTTATTACTCATAAATATACTAATCTATACTAATATTTATAAGGCTGAAGAGTTTGTTTGTTTGGTTGAACGCGCTAATCTAAAGAGCTACCTATCCGATTTGAAAGTTTATTTTAGTTTTTTTTTTTCGAGATGTCTACGCTATTGACCCAGCAAGGTCTTAACAGCTTCACCGGACTACTAAGGCGAGCGCT
>JACEII010000001.1:8816392-8836193 GCA_014332785.1 Antheraea mylitta
ACTCTTTTTTTTTTTTTCGAAATGTGTACGCTATTGACCCAGCAAGGTCTTAACCGTATATGTGTACCAAGCATACACGCTTCAACAACTCTTCCATATATTTATTATCGGAAAATTGAGAGTTTTTCAGTTCGATAAGGGAAAAAAAGTAAACCCTTCCACTTTCATGTGTAAGCGTGTAGCGTGCACGTGTGTGGGGGTGGTCGTGTAGTGTTGTAGCGGTGATGTATATTTGTGTGTCACCGTATCGCGCAAGCAACGCACTCAAGGGCTCCCTACCGAGGGATCGAACCTAGGCTTGAGCCGCTGCCGTGGGAGGCCTAATCGGGTGCACTTATTACTTATAAATATACTAATCTATACTAATATTATAACGCTGAAGAGTTTGTTTGTTTGTTTGGTTGAACGCGCTAATCTCAAGAACTACCTGTCCGATTTGAAAGTTTATTTTATTGTTAGATAGCTCCTTTATCGAGGATGGCTATACGCTACATATCATCATTAAAACCAATAGGAGCTGAGTCCTAATGAAGAATGTCTCAAAATCGGGCTATTTTGGAAGCTTCCGCTGCGAGTTAATGTCAGTATTATATGCGTTGCCATGGTAACGCGATAACATTCTATCGCAAATATTTTCATGGTTTATTTTGTGTTCCTACTCAAAAAGTTTATTCTACGTTAGTTTTGTTTCCAATCTTTAATTATATGTGGTAAGTTTATATCGCAAGCATTCCCAAAGTTTATTTTGTGTTGTTATTCAAATATTTTAGTAGTAATTAATATTCGTGCAATAAGACTGGCGAAGGAATTGATCCATACTGCCAATTCTGAAGTTTATAGGTAGTTATTATGTTTTCTTTAGCCAGTTTTCTTTTATGTCCAAGTTAATTAAAAGGTATAAGCACCAAATCCTCTATATAATATTTCGTAAATTTTTATCTTCTTAATTTTCAAGACCACAGAATTCATGCGTTGTGGTATTATTTTTCATTCATTTCACTTATGCACAATAAACGAACGATATTACATAAAACGCCGCCAATTTCACATAATATAGAGTCAAGTAACATAAGATTATGAATAAAATATAAAGTCCACTGCATGACAGACTGAAATCCCACTAAAACCTCCTCAAAAAGTTTATTGTATGTTAGTTTTGATCCCAATTTTTGATTTATGATATATTGCGTATTATAAAAATAAAGTGTGTGTATGTAATATTAAAATAAATACTTTTTGGTGAATACATATATCTGTGGTGCTACAAATATCAACATTTTTTTTTCTGTCGATATGTCTGTTTGTTTGTTTGTTCCGAGTAATCTCCAAAACGGCTGGACCTATTTGAACGTTTTTTTTTTCTCAGAAATGATTACGCTATTGACCTAGCAAGAAGGTCTTAACAGCTTCACCGGACTACAAGTAATATTTGAACGGGAATTTTACGGACAAATAACTAGTTAGCCGTTTTATTTTAAGCTAGCGGGTTCAGTAGACGTTGCTCGCCCTGACAATAAAATAAACTATACCTAAACCTTGCTCAAGAATCATTTTATATATTAGTGAAAACGGCATGAAGATGCGTTCTGTAGTTTTTGATCTTATCGCGAACAGACATATAGAGAGACGTGGCAGAGAACTTTGTTTTACACTATGTAGTGATGAACTGTTACCCGTACATCCGTCTGTGTGGAATTGATCCAAAATATGTTGTTCACTGTAAACATGCGCGTGAGACGTGCGCTGTCCTGGACTCCAAGAATAAATATAATTGAAAGTCATATGTTTATATGTGATTTAAATTATAGCAACGTATATTAGTAACCTAATTATATCGACAATATGGGCATATTATATCTAATAAATAAAAGATTTAAAATATGTTCGATAATGTATAGCTTAATATTTTTAATACTTTCTAAGTAAGTAAGTAAGGGGTGTCGCTTAACATCTTAAGACTTGAGACACCCAAGCCAACCTCACCTGCACGTGGTGCACCCTGCTGAATAACGAACGAGGCAATGGCCAAAGCGGGGTGGTAGGGTTTTACAGCCCGACTGGGTCGCAACCACCATGTATATGGCGAAAAAGCCCGTGATAGTGACTCGCTTCTGCGCGTCGCGTTTCGGAATCAGCCTGTGCATATCCAGTACCGGGTGACTTTCGTCATTATGGCCGGCATGACAGCGGCGACCGGCGATGGATAATCTGTCTCTCGGTGGTTGCCGATGTTTTTGGATTGTACTATGCTTAACATCAGGCGTAGTGCAGTCACTATGTCGTGCTTCAATAAAAAAAATATATAGTGTAAAGTTTCAGGTATGTATGATAAATCCCATCCCATTCGACACACTGTTAGTATTCACATATGTAAGGTACATGTTACCATTTACAGTATATGATGTGCGTGTAGTACTTACAAATATTTTTGAGAGAGTATTTCTGTAATTTACACATCTAATCATAATTTTACATTTATTTAATATATTTAAAAAACGCATGCGAATCCGCGGGTAACAGCTAGTAATATTATAAACAAGTAAAGTTTTTGAGTTTGTGACGATGTATGGGGGGGGGGGTAGTGTCAGGAACTACTGGTTAGATTTAAAAAATTCTTTCAATGTTATATAGCTCATTTATCGACGATGGTTATAGGCTATATATTATCACGCCAAGACCAATATGAGCAGAGCACCAATGAAAAATTTTTCAAAATCGGGATTTTTTTTCCTTTTGAGAGCTTCCGCCGCGTGTTAACTTTAGCCCAAAACAACTTACTACGCGAACGAAGTCGTGGGCAGGGGCTAGTGTTACATATTTTAATTGAAGTAAAGAAAATATTTAGCTAATTTCAGAAAGTATTTAAAAAGTAGAAAGTAGAAGTAGAAAGTATTTAATCATTTAATAAAAAAACACTCTTCGCCAATTTATAGAAGCAACCGAGTGTTCGAGGGATTCGTATCATATAAAACAAAAGAGCATCACAATGGAAAATACGAAAACTTTTTTGGCTCAAACAACGGAGTGTAGGTAAAGGCGGGATGGACGTTTTGAATTCAGGGGTGATAGACAGCCAGCACAAAATCATCTATTAAAGTTTCAGTTGTATTTCTTTTTGCGAGGAAAATAATATATTTTTGTATAACAAGCTCTGATGCGATTCCTGAAGCCTTAATCGTCTACTCAGTGCTACACAAATTTGCTACGATCTAGTCGGTGCTGACCAATTGTAAAAATTAGCTTCAATGGCAAAAACCCGAATAGGCTTAGGCTTATAAATACAGATTATTTGTTCTTTGCCAATATCATTCGTAGGTATTTTATATCATAGAAGGCAAACGGGTAGGTAGGTTACCTGATTTTAAGTGATCACCACCGTCCATAGATACTTGCAACACCAGGGGACCTCAAGTGCGTTTCCAGCAATTGTAACAGCTAGGTTACTAGTGCATCAATATTCAAAAGTAAATTTAAGTTGAAATAAAATAAATACACGCAACTAAATCAAATCAAAATATCCTTTATTCAATTTAGGCCCTGAGAAGGCGCACATGAAAGTCAAAGCTACCACCGGTTCGGAAAACAACCCAGTCATCGAGAAAAACAGGCAAGACACTCGATCTGGTTTATCTGTTCATGTTACATATTTTTACAAAGCATAAATAGTTACAAAGTTTTTAGTAGATGCACAGAGAGAAGCGTCATTTCCAGACGTCACAATATTCGGTGTCGTTTCGCAGAACACATAAATTATATATTGAAACTTCGCAGGGTTATTCAGGTCAGGTTAAAGAACGTGACAGAAGAGATTGGTAAGGTATAAACATTAAGGTACAATTGTACTGCGACTACCATACACTACACGTAACAACTACTATAGTAGGACTTTAAAGCTTGTCGAATTCCGGGATAAGTCAGTGTATGTCCTGTATATATTTTTTATGTTTTAAACGACTATTTTTATAATTCCTCCAGCGGAATATTGTTCTATATATTGCAAAAAAATCCCTGAAAAATTGAGCCTTTCATTTTATAAATCTAAATATTTTATTGTCATATTTAAAATTTTCCACAATAAAAACAGAAAATGTTGGATATACTTTTTTCCTATAACTTAGAAGAACTTAGTGCCATTGTTGTGAATTAAATTATAAACAATAAAAGACTCTGAAAGTATTTACAGTTGTAAAGCACATATATCAAGGTCTAGTCGGTTTAAGCCTAATAACTTTTACAGAAGCTTTTTGTATGGCATAAATAAGGGAAACATCAAATAAACGCATTTCGGCAACCCTGAACGATTCGTTTTATTTTGGTACTGAGGAAAACACTACAGCAGCGTTGTGATTGCTAAATTGATCATTGTTTCGGCAGTTGCTTTATTTAAAATATGAAAATACTGCGTTCTAACAGACCACATGACTATAAACTGTTATATAAAGGATGTTACAATATTTATATTCTAAATATACTATTTGAAACTCCTGTCTCTCTTTCGTTTTGTAACGATCTTAAATTTGTGTGTGAAGTAGCTAAAATAATAAACATTAATTCTATTATTTAAAACAATGTCCTCATTGCCAAAAGTCAATATATCAGTTGCTTGAAAAAGCTTTTAAATATTGAATTCTAGCTATATTCTATATCTATACTAATATAATAAGAATGTAAATCTAACGTACTCTATAGATTTTTGTGATTTTTGTGAATCGACCAACGTATAATGATTCATATGCAGGTCGCTTAATTAGTCTTTTCTCCGTCGACATTCCGAAAAGCAGTACAAAACAACATTAAATCAAAGAGTGTTTTGTAGCTTACATTTATTTCCGTAAACGTTGTCCATTTTCCATTTTTCAAGAAAATATGTAATGTAGTAATAATATAGATATTTAACTTATGTGTGATATTAAGTAGATATTATGTTAAAATTGTATTTACATATCTTAAGAGATATATTCTTATAGTGTATGTCAATATGCGGCATGTTTCCACAGGAGTTACTAAAGAAATCCATATACAGTGTCAAGAGAATGCTAATAAATATGTATAGAACGACGTGCTTAACCATTAAATCTTGGAATGAAAGATAGTTTATGATTTATGAATATTATGTGTACTTAGTAACATCTTTTACAACATATAGGTATATGCGTTCAAAAATAAGGATATTTCGATGTACCTACTCATTACATTCGTTTCAACCTATTTTCGACAAATATACGGGCTATTTTATTAAATTTAGTACAACAAAGCAAAGTTTAACTGGTACACAATAAAAAAAGAATTTCAGTAAACATTATTGAAATATTATAAACATCCTGTAAAGCTCTGATTTCGACAAACATTTAGAAAATATACTAGTATGCACGCGACTGGAAAAGCTCACGAGTACTGGCTTACCGAGCAACCGCCTAAATTTCATATACTACGACCAAATGATTTGGCCGTTTACATAATATTAAACACATTTTTTTTTCGAACTGACTACGCTATTGGCCTTGCAAGGCCTTTACAGCTTCACCGGACTACGCGAAATACCTTTTTGTGGAGATATTGACTTTATTTCATTTATCTATGTAAATAAATATAGACGATTTCGATATTTTGTTTGGATATTGCTTATGTAACGCACAGTGTTTATACGAAAAAATATCACCATAGATTTATCGAACATAAAGCTATTAAACTTTTAAGAAATTACCATTTTGAAGCACTATACGTTCAGCGATGTTTTTTTCCGTAGTAAAGTGAGGCAAGCGGGACAAGCGGTTTGGTTGCTTGTCTTCCTGTGTATATAAAATATATTGCTAAGATAATAAAAGACGCGGACAAAGTTATGGGCAAATTAAAATTGAAAATAATATTTAAAATGAATAAAACCGTTATTAGACCGTCATTTAGTGAATTATGTTTTAAATGTATACTTGGCTTTATATTTGCTATTTTCATAGCTTGGTATTCTTGTGTGGAGGAAGCATTTGTGTTAGATACAATACTTATTATATAAATAGGCAGTTCGAGCAATCTGCAATATGGGATAATGGGATCTCGGCAATCGCTGAATATCAAGTTTTAGGAATATAATATCTTAACTTTGCCATTTTAATACGCCCTTCATAATTTAATGTATATACGCAAAATGTTAAAAACATAAGATTTAATAGGCAACCGTGATGATTTTAATGTCAGAAATGAACACAAATTATCCCACTTAGACTTAGTAACAGTAGACCAATAAAAGTTTTCTATGCAATAGTGACAAGTTCTACAATAAAGCCCTAAAAACTGATACATAAATAAGCTCATATGATTCCTGTTTCCATTTTAAAAGGTTATAACAGTAGATAATTACGTCAATGATAATGACGTCTGAGATTTGTCCCCTTTCTGTATATCCGTTGAAAACGACTGTGACACTAATGAGTAGTAGTGGCGTTCGTAAAGTATAGTTTTAACGACAATATCGAGATTTTTGTCAGTCATCTCGATAATTACGCTATATCCAAACCAGTATTAATACCTTAACGTTTATAAGGAACTTCTCTGAACCTAAATAGTTTATAAATTAAAAAAAAAAACTGAAATAAAATATTACAAATGATTGCAGATAAATACAAAGTATCAAGATCTGTTAGGTGCGGTATTGTTCAGTTGTCGACTTGGTCAGTTTCTTTCTTCCGACTAGAATTCACAGCTAATTGTTCCATTAAACAATAGAGCCTCTTTCCAACAAGAATAACGCGTCTCGCCATTCATTGTTGAACAACAAAAATGTTGCATAAAATTGTTTTTTGTGTTTACTGTAAAGCATAATATTTAAAGATAATCTTTTCTACATTACAATATTCAAATAACAGAAGATTAAACAAATTATTGTTAATATCAAGCGACTTGTTTGATTTTAAATGATTTTAAAAGAGCAAGCATAAAGTACTTCTTCTGAATAGAATAGTCGTTAAGGTCGAGCTTGCGCGAATATTGTCAACAGCTTGATACAAAACAAAACTTAAAATAATAATATAGAAATCTAGAATTCCCATTTATTTATCCTTAAGTAGTCGCTATGTCATACATCAAATGTAATACGTATTTATACCTAACTTTGTGTTTTGTGCAACTATATTCATGACGGTCAAAATTTTGGCGCGGACTATTATGTTTTATTTTATTTATATTTTCTTCCTTTATTTTTTTTTAAGTAACTAAGTATATTAGTGATCAAAACTAGACCAAAATTTATGAATTATTCAGGTTTTTTTTAACTTTATTTTTGGCAATCCTTCTTTCAGATTAAGTATTATTGCCATTGTCGCGTAGTCAATAATATTACAAGCGTCGTGCGATCATTGCGTCGTGTAAATCAATATTCTAACAAGAAGGTGGATTCCTTGTTAGACCTTCCAAGTAGTTTTTGTGGCATCTCAGAATTTCATACTCCATGGTATTATTTTCCGTTCACTTCACTTATGCACAATAAACCAACAATATTACGTAAAACACCACCAAATTTACGAAATATAGAGTCAAATAACACAAGATTATGAATAAAATATAAAATCCACTACATGACAGACTAGAATCCCGCAAAAAACTCCTTTTCGTTTTTAACATTAAGGAAAAAAATAAACGTTTCGTTTTTTTTATTGGTAGTACTACTGTTCGACAACAGTTACGTTTAAAAATCACAAGAGAAAGATGTACTTAATTGTCTTGTCTTGTCTTTAGCCTCTGTCTATTTACAAAAAGAAGAAGACTACATGTGATATATAAAATCCCAGCGATAAGGGAAGAATGTAATTTCATTATTAACCGTTGTGGACGTACTTAATTAATTAATCTCTATATACAAAAAATCTCCAATAAATAAAATATTCCAATCAGTCAAAAGCGAATTTTAATTAATTACATTCATTTAACATCGAAACATCACTTGCTTTCAACGAATCCCAAACAAAGCTCAAAGTGTATTATTTTATAGACAAATCGAAACAGAACAGATTATACGTTAACATCATATAAATATTATTTTCAAGATATAACTTTTATTTCTTACATTATAAAGTTCAATATAGATTGTAATATTCAAACAGATCTGTTCTTTTGACCTGTAAAGTGAGTATAACAGGGAATGGAAGGGGCGTGTCCGTGGCTCGTCGCAAATATAATCAAGAACTGAAAAAGTACTGGAGACGAGATTTTTTTTTTTTAAACCGGTTACACTTCCCGATGGTTATAAGTATTTTGAATAACACTGAATGTGATCTTGCTGCATAATAATTTCTTATTTTTGCTATAGTACGTGGGCGCCCTAGCCTAGCTCGATTCTTTAAAAAATAATTTCAAATTAAAATAAACTGTTAGGTGTGCCTCACAAAATTAACATTCTTTCAATAAAAAAAATATTAAAAAAGATATCTCTCTTATAATTATAATAATAAAATTATTTATTTAATTAAAATAAATTGTTAGGTTTGCCTTACAAAATTACCATTTTTTCATCATCACTCGAATTCGAACTGGAGTTACATGGATTTTCGAAGCAACCAGTTTCCAACTGAGCTATTTTTGTTTTGACAGCGGCGGCGAAATTTACCTTCAAATTTTAGCTATATTTTTTAATTGCCTGAAATCTCAGTTAAAAAAGTTTTCTATGAATAAAATCTAGTTAGATAGATTTATCGTCCTCGAAACTACTAAGTTTCACGGAAATAGATGACACCGTTTCCGAGATCCTGAATATATACAAATATAAAAATATACAAAAATTGCTCGTTTAAAGGTATTAGATAGATATATATAGATTATATAAGACATATATTAAGTCTGGCCATAAATACTGTTACAATTAAAAATAAACAATATATAACATTTCAATTTGGAATCTGTCATTTTTATATGATTATTCATTGGGTTTTGTCATTTTGGCGCCAATACATAGAACAATATTGTGCGATAAAAATGGAGTGAGGAGATAACGAGAACCGAATCGCTGTGATTGCATAACACAAAGTAGGTATGGAGCCAACTGCAATAATTAAACCTTGTTTATGACAGAAAAAGATCTGGCCGTCCACGTAGTATTCGTACGAAAAAGGTGGTCAAAGAAGTAAGGGAGAAAATCGAAGAGACCTTGTCCGAAAGCAAAAGATTTTATGTCGAGAGATGAAGATAGCACCTAGAACAATGTCGTGTATTTTAAACATTACTTAGGACTTGCAGCCTATAAGAGACGTACTTGTCATTTCTTAACAGATAATTTAAAAAAGAATGGTGTGGTAAAATCAAAACCACTACTGAAGCGGTACGCAAAGTGAGGTTACAGAAAAAAATTGTTTCCGGATGATATTTTTTTACAACTGAGCAACATTTTAACAAACAAAATGACCGTATTTATGTACAAAGCTCTAAGGAAGCTTCCCAATTAGTCAACAGAGTGCATCGTGGACACTATGATGGTTTATGGGGTATTGGCTATGAAGAAATGACTGAGCTATACCTTTATGAGAAAGGTATCAAAACATCGGCACAAGTGTAACAAAATACCATTCTTGAAAAGGTACTGAAGTCCCTTAACAAAACCATGTTCAATAACCGAGAATGGTCCTTCCAGCAAGACTCGGCGCCGGGTCATAAAGCTCGGTCTACGCAGTCTTGGTTGGAGACAATCGTTTCAGAATTCATCACAGCTGAAGAATGGCCGTCGTCTAGTCCCGTTCTTAATCTGCTGGATTATGATTTATAGTCAGTTTTAGACAGTACCGATTGCTCTAAACGCCATGATAAGTTGGAGGCCTTAAAACAATCCGTACGATTGGCAGTAAAAAAATTTCCCATGGAAAGAGTGCGTGCTTCTATTGATGATGTTTAAAGGACCGTAATGCAGCCAACAGACAGACCACTTCAAATATTTTTTTACATATTTTCATTTTTTTTAATATGTATGTATTAAGCTAACACGCTGTAAAAGTAATAAATGTTATTTGCAATAGATTTTTTTCTTTGTTTCAGTATTTATGACAAGACGAGGTATAAAAATTAGAGGAAGGACAAATTTATGTAATGTATTTCATTTCTCTGGGCCTAAATTGTATATAAAGCATTTTTGATTTTGATAAACTATTTTATCATTTATTTTTTAAAATTAATATAATAATCTTTAAAGAAATATTATATAAGATTAATATAATAGATAAGTGTGAAAATTATGACCATTTTATTAAGAAAAAGAAGAAAGTTCATAGATTATCGAAACGAATAGATTAACGATAAACGAAAAAACTACTGAACGGATTTTACTTTGGTTTTCACAAGTTTATTTTTTCGAAGTGACTACGTATTGACCTAGCAAGGTTTAAGTCAAGGACGTAGTCACGTCCGCGTGGAACCTAATATAAATAAAACAGTGACTAATCAAATTATCTGAACGAATGAAGTCCATTTATTTATGTACTTTTCTCTTGTACTGAAGTCGCGTGGCCATTCAAATTACAATAACTCTTAATAGAGTGAGTGAATCAATGTTAATGGGGCCAAAACTAAATTTTACTCAAGGATATGATTTTCTTGGTGAGGTTTTATTGTAAACCCAATAATTTAGCAATGATACGCATTCAAACAAACAAACAATGAAACACATAAACAAACAGACATTTGTAAAAATGATAGAAATGTATTTTATTATTTATTCCGAGACACCTGGAATAATATCTTTCACGTAATCCAAAAAGTACAGACATGTTAGATTTACATCCTCATTATATGTATCGGAGATAACATCGACTCTATTCCGTTCCTGTGCTCTAATCAACGGCACTCGATGTCTGTGCTCAGCCGCTTTCTACATCACAATACCGCTATTACATTTGCTCAATAATTGCCGCCTGCCGGCCCCTCAGTACCACCACCCACAATCATAACATCCCCAGAACAATTTTAAATTAATATGTATTATAAGAGGTTTTATGAGATAAAAATAACGACGACAATACGGCCTATTTGAAAAAATTATACAGTACATGACTACATCCATAAAATATAATTATTAAACACCAGAATGTGTAAACATTATGTGAATACTATTTATATACATATAACAAGAATGTAATTCTAACGTCTCTGTACTTCTTAGTTGTAGTCCGGTGAAACTGAAGACCTTGCTAGGTCAATAGCGTAATCAGTGCGAGAAAAAAAAACTTAGTTTTTTGTAAAAAAAAATGTTAACATCTCTGGGAGTAAGTACTAAAATATAGTTGCGTTTCAATAATTTAAACAAATATCTGTCTGTCTACTTGTTTGAACACGCATCACTTCTAAAGTACTGGATTTGTCATATAAAAAAATCATAAAAGATATCTTCGAGTAACTTAGTCCTGGTATCATTAAAATCGGTTCACTCTATTAAAAGTTATTGTAATTATAATCACGATGCGACTTAAGTACGAGAGAAATGACTTAATTAATTCAGGAGACTTTATTAGTCAATGTTTTGTACATCAGACTCCATGCGGTTGTAGTCCGATGAAGCTGTTAAGATCTTGCTAGGTCAATAGCGTAATCAGTTCGAAAAAAAAAAAAACTTCATGCGGACGATGTCGCGGCACAGCTATTGTAGGAATGCTATCAAATTATATTAGATTTTAACTTATCCTCACACACTGGAACTGAAATGTTCTCGGACGGTCCGTTTCCAGAGAGCTGTCCTTCCACGAACGACCCGACTGTGGAATGAGCTTCCTGCTGAAGTTTTCCTGGGGACTACAGTATGGAGTACTTCAAGGGAAAAATAGGTTATTTAGCGGTCGGCAACGCGCATGTGACACTTCTAATGTTACAAGCGTCCATAGGTTGCGGTGACCGCTTTACACCAGGCGGCCCGTATGCTTGTTTGCTACCGACGTAGTATAAAGAAAAATATTAATCGGAAGTTATTAAAATATAATTAGACTGTAATATACTTATATATTTTAATTTCCCAAAGATTGTCTTTATTACCTATCAATTCAGTGATAATAAAGATTGCAACTGACTTATGCTTTACCCACTGAAAACCATAAAAACATAATTTAGAGTCCTCGCCAAACTTTTTCACCGCTCCTAAACAAGGATACGCGGAACAAGAATTTAGGTATAAATAGATAATATCGACTAATCTAGATATTTATGATAATTTTTTAAAGTCTTTTGTAATACAATTTTGACTATTTTACATGCAAACCTAAACTCACAGCCATATTTAGGACTTTACTGCGCTTTTACTTTGTCTTACAACAATAAAAACGACTACTCAGTGTGTGTACTACATACAAAAAAAATGTTGCAGGTACATCAATTTTATGTTACATGGCGTTGTTAATGAGATTTTTAAAATTATCAAAGACATTTACTTCAGCGTTAAATGAAATGAACGCAAAAGATAGAGTTAAGTGGACATTTGGCAAATGCTTATGAATTACGTAGAGCGAGGCTAAAAGTAATTACTTCAGATGAAGCGGCCTGATAGAAATTAGTTTAAACAGGGTTACCATAGTATGTTCTTATTGTGGATAATTCGAAAAAAAAAAAACATTCTGAAACCAATTACTTTCAGTGTATTCTTAGCAAATAATACACCTGAAATTAAATGAAGAAACACAGCGTATTGCAAGAAAACATAAAACGGGCCAAAGTACGGACTTAGATATTTGTTTAATCAGTAGTTAATGGACTGAGATTTAAGTTATCATTTAAATACAAGCCATGACCATATTGTTTGTTTATGCATGTTAGTAGGGTAGACTGGGTACAGTTGTAACAATTTTTCATTGATCGCTCATAGAATCGTAATGACACTAGCAATTTCTGCGCTAAGCAAGGGAAGCGAAAGAGTGATCTCTAATCTTCACATTGTTCATCATATTTGACCGTCTAATACATTAATTCGCCTACAGGAGCATTTCTTAAAAATATTTACCTTTGTTACAACTTACCCCCATACCAGGGTCAGTTGTAACAGTGGTTGGGGTCAGTTGTAACACATGGAAATGAAGCACGATTTATGTATTTTAATCAGATTTACTATAATAAAACAACAGGAAAGCGGTAAATTAGAGTGTCTAACACTAACAAATCACATTTTTTATAGCATAACTATACGTGATAAATCGTGTATTTAGAACCACGTATCTCATTTTTTTATTTCCGTCAGTCTCTTATAATTAGTTAATAAAACAGCATTAGTAACTTAGCTATTAGTACTTCGACTTCGACAAAATAACTATAATTAAAACAAAATCAACATAAAATGGAGCAACTTAACGAAAAAAAAACAGATAGAAAAAAAGTTACAGTAACTATAATACCGCGTTCTGCAGACGTCAGTGCCCCGACTCGATGTGTGCCACGTCGTGCTGTTATCCTATCTGGCTTCTGAACCGTAGGTAGTAACGCCAGTATCGTCAACGTTATATATGTTATGGGGCTCAAAGTGATGACGACCCTGAACAACTGGCAAGTTGTTAAAAACACCGACGTTAGTCCTGTTGAAGCTTTTAGCTCTGAAGAGCCTTGTAGCCTGGGCTGCGGGTACAGATAGTTCAGGATTCCTCTTGATGAAAGAACGAAACCATTTCTCCCCGGCCATCTTATTCTTAATTCAAATATTCGGTTTCTTCAAATCCTATTTAACGGTCAATTCGAACGCCAACCTTCTCACCTCAGTTCTAAAAAATCCGAAGTTATCCGCACAGCGGATGGGATATTTGGACAATGCACGTTCTTGTTCTTCAGTCAAAACTCTCTTATGTGCCACATACCCCATAACAACATTTTCCGCCTCATCACTCACGGCCTGATCTTTTTTTTACATAACGAAGTAGAGAAACATAGTTAACGCCGTGCGCTTCTGCGGCACTTCGTAGAGATTTACCATTTTTCACTTCTTCATATGCGTCCTTTTACTGTGATATGTCATTTCGCTCTTTTGTTGTCTTTCTTATTCATGTCTTAGGCATTTATAAAGAGGAACGTAGGAATTATTAATGTTACAACCGTACCCACTAAAATCGTTACAACTGTACCCACCTCCCTTTTTATAAATAAAAAAATCACAGCGAGGAGGGAAATTATCGTATACAAAAAATGATTTAAATTCCATATTCTCTAAGGTCTAATCTCTGACCAGAAAAATACTTATCATCATATTTTTATTATTTGCTGCGTAATTATAAAAAAACTTGGATCGAAAATACTTACTTTGTCGTGAGCTCTAACAATAGGATCTCCTAGAACTAACTGAGCACGCGACCACCGGTGTAACATTGTCGAATACGTTCGGACACGAAAACTGCTCCTCTCCCCTCTGTACTCCATACCGTACCATCCATAATTCGAGAGATATTCACTTTGTTTCAACCGTACCCTGTTACAATTGTACCCAGTCTCCTACTTTGTATTTCGTAGATCTAAAAAAATACGGCATAAACTTTTGTTTCGAACTGACTTTGCTATTGTCCTAGCAAGGTCTTAACGGCTTCACCGGACTACTAAGCCGAGCGCTTGAGTGCCGCACTCAGCCGATTAGTGTAAACACTTACTATGTCAAAATGTTCAATTAACTATTGTCTTCAAATGATTTCCTTAAGATCGATTTTATTATTATAATTAGCTGTTTAGTTATATTAATAGAATCTACATTTAAACTGAGATTAAGTGACCTTTGTTGAAATTGTGTCCTGGTATTTTCATAAAAGTATACGTTTATAAGTATTATCAAAATAAAAGAAACATTTAATGTGATGAAAATGTTTAGTAAAAAAGTATTCTATTCCAAAATGTTGTTTAATACTTAAGTTTTATTTGGTTTATGAAGTTTTTCCAACATATTAATGACAAGAAATGTCAGAAGTTCAAAGCGCTGGCAATGTTAAGCCTTTTTCGTCATATAAACAGCTGTATATGCTATATTTATGGTGTTCTGGTAATACTGAATCTGGTTATTTTAGATCATTTATTCTATGGAATTTAAGATGCTTTATTAGTATGGGAAGGGCTTTACCTTCGTGCTCACCCATAACATAAGGACATGGGTTTTCTTAATTTAATTACTTGATAGAAAAGTAAATTGTAGCTGCTTGAAGAGATAAAAAATATACAATATTTTTCTTATAACACATAAATTACCGTGTTTTTCTGTGAATATTAATAATAATATTGATTTCAAAAAACACATTATATGCATTTATACACTCTTTGGAAATGTGAAACTGGAATAACAACATATGAATAGGTACTAGAGTCACCAAACGGGAGCATAGGCGAATATATTGTTGTTATAGTAATCAGTTATTAAATCCTTTATACTATTTCACAACAAACGCAAACAGGAAAGAGTTTCGAATATGGGAAGATAATAATAGGTCTATCTTTATCCATGAAATTGCCGTACTGCAGTACTGGCCATTTCAAATTAAAATAATTTTTTTGGCTAAGAATTCTAATTTCAAATTAATTTTATTTTAAAAACATGGAATTCTTTTTTCAAAAGTAGTCATTTGTTTATTGATTAGTGTTACATTTTCATCGCAATTTCAATCTTTTTCGTCATCATGGATACGTTAAAAATTCGAGTAATTATGGAATATGAGTACCGTCGTGGCAGCAACGCGGCACAAGCAGCACTCAACATCAACGACGTTTACGGAGCTAACACTATAAACCAACGCACCACTTGTTATATGTATACGTACGTATACGTATACGTACGTATACGTTATTCGTATGTATAGCGTCAAAACAATATTGGTCCATTTGCGTAAAATTGGCAAGATAAAAAAGCTTGACAAATGGGTGCCCCACGAACTCAATGATCGTGAGCGCGAAGTACGCGTCGAGACGTGCCTTGCATGTTCAACAGACACACAAATGAAGGAATTTGTAACCGCATTGTTACCTGCGATGAAAAATGGATCCTGTTTGATAACCGCAAGCGCTCAGAAAGTTGGTTGGATCCTGGTTCGGCACCTAAACAATGCCCTAAACGAAAACTTACCCTTAGAAAAGTGATGGTCACTGTTTGGTGGTCTAGCGCCGGTGTGATTCATCACAGCTTCTTATCAAACGGGGTGAGCATTACTGCAGATGTGTACTGTGAAGAACTGAACACAATGATGCAGAAGCTGGCACATCTCCAACCAGCATTGGTCAATCGCTCGTCTCCGCTGCTCCTGCACGACAACGCGCGACCTCATACTGCACAGCAGACGGTCTCCAAACTGCAAGAACTGGGGTTGGCATTTCTCCTTCATCCACCCTACTCACCAGACCTTGCGCCTACAGACTACTACTTTTTCCAGAATTTGGATAATTAGTTGGCGGGAAAAAAATTCAATACCCGAGAGGCAGCACAAAATGTCTTTGAAGAATTTGTTGCCCCCCATCCAGCTGATTTCTTTAAGAAGGGCATCAATAAACTGCCACTGCGTTGGCAAAGATGCATTGATTGCACGGGTGATTACTTCGATTAATACAAATAAAAAATACATGAAAAAAACATCGTTTAATTTTTTTCATATAAAACGGCAATTTTATAGGTAAAGACTTAATATAAAGACGATCGCAGGGAAAACATGCACTAAGAACAGAAGGGTAAGAAATGGTGAAGGCTTTTGTCAAAGTTAGGCAAACATACTGAGTTATCGATTTACTAAAGTAATTTAGAATTATGTAATACTATTTATCGTAAACCGTGGGAATAAAGGCTTATATTATTATTCTGTTTCATATAATTGAAACTCCTAGAAGATTCAGTTTTCTAGAACGAAGTTATAAGCCTAGCGTAGTACGCAATTATATTGACCCAGCTCGATTCACAAGTATAATCAATTTAAATACAATTTTATTAAAAGATAATTTACTTATACTAGTTTTATAAGATCATAATCAAAAAGTACTTTATTCAATTTAGACCCTAAGAAGGCACTTGTGTGCGTCAAAACTACAACGGTTTCAGAAAACAACCCACTCATCGAGAAGAACCGGCAAGAAACTCGATTTGGTTTATCTTTTTATCATAATAACTATACATAGAAATAATAAATAAACATATCACTTTTATAAGTTAACTAGATGACCCGGTGTACCTATCTCCTATCTTAACGAAATGAAGTCTCTCTTCGCCAAAAAGCTAAAAATATTGATCGGTAATGTCACACTTTTCCATTTTCATAGGTTGTTTTATACAACACAACATGTCATAAAAAAATTACATCAAATGTATTTGAAAAGATAATGTGAGTTTAATAGTTTTTTATTAAAAAAAATCCAAATAGTTTTAAGATTATTAGGTAGCTATCTATGTATTGCCCGTTTCGCTAAAAGTGAATCGAACGGCAGGACAACCAATGTCCCCGTTCTTGCAACTATCTATTACGTTATGCTAAATGTAAAACAATAACCGCAGATTGTTTCCGCTTTTTTTTTTAATTTGGTCAATTCTTAATCTGAACAAAGCGCATTTATATAATATATATATGTATATACTAAACTACAGAAAATGCATTTCGAGAACATATTTACGTCAAACCAAAAATTATACACTGGATGACAAAATGGAGAATTTCAATTTATAAATATAATCCCCCGAAGAGCTAAAATAAGTAAAAATGGTTGAAGGAAGCCAGAAGCAAAACATTGCCGGTGTTCTGGTACACCCAGACTTATCGGAGTCACCAGTGCCTACCGCCACATCGCCGTTGCATCCCATCGAGCCGAGTTCTATCAGCTCGCCTGGTTTGCTTTCGCCGTCAGATTGATCGCCTACCGCTAAAAATTTACATAACTCTCAAGATTTATACATTAAAGTTTACCAACAATAGAATTATTATATTTACATGAAGTTTATTTCTTACGCATTCATACAAAACCGATATTGTGGGTGTGAAATTTCTCAATAAAGACTTTTTTTATTTGCCTTCCAAACAATGACAACCATCAAAATATGTCAGTACAACGAACAAAAATTTCTGAACGAAACAACAATAACAACCATAAAAATATTCAAACTTAAATACCCGATAATCGGAGATCCATGTAATTTGGATATGTGTTCTTTATTTAAAAGCTTTAATTTAATACGTTCTTCAATTAGATTGGATCCGAGTCTACCGTACGGAAAGGACGAACGTCAAAAGTTTCAAAGAAACGAAAGAGGGTAGAACATTTTGTATGGGAAAATAAAATTGTTGTTTTTACTATCTTACTCGCAATTTTTCCGTGTTTTCTCACCTTTTAAACCTTCCCTGGATTACTACAAACGTTTCGATACCAAAATCAGCTAATACGGCCCAGCCGTTCTCGAGTTTTAGCGAGACTAACGAACAGCAATTGATTTATATATATATATATAGATAGATTATTATTATACTAGTTATTAATCATACCTAGCACTTATATGAATTTATCCTTAAATATTTAAAATTGATTGCACCCTCGTTTAAGGCTATCTTTGAGTGTGACCGCTACGTCATGCTTTACTTAAAGGATTGGCCGTTTTTCCGGACGTTCCGGCTGCCGCTCGCCCGTTGAGCCGGACGCCTAGTGCGGTGGCAAATACGGGTACTCTATTTTGCGTATACGTAATTAACCGGATCAAACGAACTTCAGATATGGGGATTTCTGTGGTGAGTGATT
This sequence comes from Antheraea mylitta, assembly GCA_014332785.1. Lineage (NCBI taxonomy): Eukaryota > Metazoa > Arthropoda > Insecta > Lepidoptera > Saturniidae > Antheraea > Antheraea mylitta. Next base: position 8,835,059 of record JACEII010000001.1, read on the forward strand.
CGAACGTAAAGGTTTTTGTTTTTCATATAGATAATACTAGTACATTAAATTCTATAATAAATTGTTCTTCTGAGTTTAGGTCATGCTATATGACTGTGGTATTTTTATAAAGCACTTTAGAAAATTATTATACTTCAGTTGATTCTATAATTATAATCGTTTTTGAAGTGAAACGTCTCATGGAAGAGCTTTAAAATACTGATCCGTGACTTTTTTGTGTGACGAAAAGTGGTAGTGGTAGGTTTGTCAGTTGAGTGTTGAAATCACCGATTCTCGGCCGATCACCGAAGTTAAGCAAGGTCGGACGCAGTCAGTACTTGGATGGGTGATGGCCTGAGAACATCGCGTGACGTTGGTTCCTTGTTGTATATTTATAATTAAATTGTTTCCCTTGATTTCAAGTTTCACTTATATTTGCCTTTACGATATACAATTTTTTTTCATAACACAACAGGGAATGTTACATGAAACATCCTTTGTTTAACATTGTATTGCAAATTATGCAATGAGTATATGTAACAATAACAAATAAGGTTGAACAGCATGGTAAAGTTATTTTTTAAATATCCCCACTGAATATGTTTTCGATAGTTATTCTTAAGGTCACAAATTCTTTTAAATTGTAATGCGAACTATTTTGAACAAAAAATAATCTTTATTTAAATATATTGCATGATAATTGGATTAACTCCTTCGGTAATTTATTGTACAGATCAACTATTATTACATATATATTTTTTTTACACAATACCTGATGGGAAGTATGGTACAGTTCAAAAACCATGGCCAATGTCGGTATTAAAATACTAACGACAAACGTCGTCATAATTCCGACATGCAAAAGTGCCACTTTACGCCTCATTTGAAGGACCCGATACCGTAAAAAGAAATGAACAAACGGGCCGAGAAGCGATTCCACATTGTCAGTTAATTTTTATCTTTAATCTTTTGCATATATTCTATATGCATGAAATCTCGTAAGTATGTATACGTCTGCTCAATCTCATATATTAATACGTGAAGCCAGAACTTTGCACCTCTTTTAAGCGAATTGCGGGAACGGATGAACGTGAAATTTGGCATAATTAAAGTTTATACGGAGGAGAAGTACAGAAAGCTATTTTTTATATAAATT